>VWZD01003908.1:1432628-1595045 GCA_013396695.1 Sakesphorus luctuosus
CAGTTGAAGCTTTAACAGATTTCCTAAAGGTGGTGTTTTTTGGTTTTTTGTTTTGTTTTGTCTTGTTTTTTTTTGTTTGTTTGTTTAGGTTTACTTGACAGACTTTTTTCTTACAGATAAATTATGTGTCTAGAAATGTCTTGCATTTATATTTATTTTGGTTTGGCAGCATATAGTTATTATGGCTGGCAATATTTCATACCCCAAAGTATTAACACAAACCATAAATTATTACCAATGATATGCAGTTGTTCTTATCAATCATGACAAGGAATTGATGTTGATTGAAACAAATAAATACGATGCTTTTGAAAGTTATAATACTGTCATTTAACTTTAGTGCTCAAATGCATCACACTCTGTCTTAGATTAACTCGGCAATTAGATACAGAGTTCTAAGAACAAGATATTTCACCTATAAAGGCCAAAAATTTTCTAAAACTACACAGAGATTTAGACATCAATAGTAAAAAAATTTACCTTTTTTTTTCTTTTCCTTCCAGAATTGGTAGAAATAATGGGATCAAAAGTGAGTGGAAAACATTTTGGAAAGCATTTTGGTTCATTGTTTCTTAGTGTTTACTTTGAAACCATTTGAAGAACACACTGTATCATACTACTTAAAATGGGAAGTTCTATAAACTTTGTTTCAGATGTACGAGGTCAGACACCATGATCATAGCAGACCTTTCCAGCTGTATGAACTACTAATTAATGTATCATTAACTGCAGTTTAAAACTCAAGTAAACTGAAAGGATATACTGGATTGTAATGAAAAACTGCAATTAATGGCTTTAAATTCTATGCATCCCTCTAGAACAAATACAATGAATATGAAATCAGTCATTAATGCATGTGGTTAAGTTCTTACTGAATCTAAACCCAGGAAAGTAACAGTCAGACACTGCAGCTCCCAAGACCAAAGGGTGCCACTTTACTGATACAGAGCATGAGCTCTTTCTGATGTATATCCCAAAGTGAGTTGAGCTTTGGTCTTGATGTACAGTCTGAGTTTCACTGTGTTTGTTGCCATGAAGTGAAATCAACAGAATTCTAATCTTTAGCCAATACTATTTCCCTAAGTATGCAGAGGCTGTCCCTTATTGATATAGTGTGTTTTATTCAAACTCTGCACTTACAATATAGGTGTTACACAGTCATTTCACATTTCTCTGTGACTCAGAATTTAATGCTGCAGATCTCTCTTCAATTTTTACACATTTAAACAACCAATTCCATGAAACCCAACCATTCCCATGCTATATTTAGTTGTTCCATCTTATTGAGAAGCAGTTCCTATGCTGGAGAACACATGGAGTCAGACTGGACAGACAAAGGGGGAATATTTGAAGTGAATGGTAAGGGAGTTTTACAGAAAGTTGAATTTCACCATAATGGTGTCAATACCATTAAGGCTATGAATTTATTTAGCACATAAATTACAAAATGGATGGGAGGTTCATCCAGCAGCTTTACTTTGCCTTTCGTAGTTGTCATGCTGCTACTAATTTAATCTTATTAACTCCCTTACAGCTTTTACTCACGGGGTGTCACACATCTTTCAATGAAAGGGAAGAAAGGAATATATTTTTTTATTGTTTTGTGATCAGCACATTAGATGCTGATTCCATTCTCTTTGCACTGCAGTTCTAGCAAGGTCACGTGTTTTAAAGCTCATGGAAAGGAAATGAGGAATAGAAGTTGGTCATGTGAATGTTAATCTGTTTTTTTGGAGAGCAAGAAGTTGCTGCTTAGCAAAGGCTAATGCCCTCCTTCTATAACTCATTTACTTTCAGCTGACTACTTCAAAGGATGAAGTTTGACCACAAATAATTTGGTGTTCTCCAAATGTGTAGCAGAATAAGGAGTTTTTATATGACATTAAAGACCTGCTCAAAGTCTTTCTTTTCTCATTTTCTTTGCTGCAAATCTGAATTACAGCAGTATACACTGAGCAGAACTGATAGTAAAACATCACTAACTAGAGGAGAAATAATTTAGATAATACTTTGCATAATTTATATAACTAATATGTATAGGCTTTGTATAATTTTGTATAATTTGTATAGGCTGTGATTTTGTATAGAGGGCAAACTTGAATATATATTAACTTTCTGAAAATACATCATGCAATTATTTTTTTTTTGTCTGGCTCATTTCACACCAGCTGAAATGTCAGTAACAAAACTCATATCTCTGCCATACGACAGAGTATGTTTATGGAGCCATTCAACCTCCTTTTAGTCCTAATGTTGAAACACTGTAAATAGTGATTGTGGTGTGAAAATGCTGTGGTTGGACCAATGCAACATCATGTGTGAGAGGCTCTGCCAAAGCCCTGTGTCATGAGCTCATGCACAACTGGCTCAGCCTTGCATTTCCTCCAGTGACCTCAGATTAACCCATGAGTGGTTAGAGGAGTTCGGGGACCTTTGGGATAAACTTACCTGATGTCATCAGCACAGTCTCATGTTGTCTGCTGTGCCTCTTGCTTTCTGTGAGACTGTGGCACAAGCACACTGCATTAGCTTAAGTAATTCCTTGAAAACATCTCCATAACCATCCTATGTGTCTGCATTTAATCATGTTCCCCTCATGTTTTCTCCACTCTGCATCTCATATTTTCTTATTATTTGTAGTTCTTGGCTTGTTCTGCAGGCTCCATTTTTCTTCCAAGGCACTTTTATCCCCAAAGCAAAATATGTTTGCATTTCTTCTTCTAAATTGTATTTTAGAGTCTTTAGTGGTGGTTTGTTAAAGATTTGATCCTGGAGCTTTGAATAAGATTCTGGTATTGTGTGGGAGTGCTTTGCTGCACGAATGAATGATTGGTTACCTTTTGTCTTGGCCTTCTAATCACTTTACCATGGCAAAGCTTTTGGTTTGGTTTTGAGCGTAAGTAGATTTTTCAGTAATTCCTCAAATGCTTAATTCACTTGTAGAAAAGAGGATGAAGGCAAAATCCTACTTGTGTTGCTGCACTTCAGACTGTGCACAACAGCCAGTGGTTCCTGTGCCTGGCCCCCAATGAGGCATGTTGGAATCAGGCCAGACTTTTCACTAATGTATCAGGAAAGATCATCAAAAGCGGGAAGGGCCATGGATGACTGAAGTGAGTGTCCTTGGCAAGGTGTATTCCTCTTTACTTCCATGCATTTTTTGATAGATACTGTAATGCAAGTTATTGATTAGGAAGGATCACTTTTACTTTTAGGTAGTCCTTTTTTTCTGCTGGGCTTAGAAATGTTTGTTTCTTGTTATAAGTATGGTGGCCTGAAGAGATAAATGGGACAAGATTTGTGGGAAGGGGTAATATCTTTTATTAGACCAACTGATGTAGCTGGAAAAAAATTGAAAAGCTTTCAGGCATGCAAAACCTTTTCCACATCAGGTTCTCTCATAGATTTGAACTGGCTGATAACTGACTTGTGCCTGTGAAGCAATAAAAGCATTTTTTGATCTTTCCCTTTTTATGAGTAGGGAGGCATCCATATATTGCAGCAGTTAAAACTTTACACAGCTAAGGTTAATTATTCTGGTTTTAATTCTGATTAAATTCTTTAGCTCATAGAATAAGAGTATAATCATTTCTCATTCAGACTACCAGTCTCTTAAAATAATGCATTTTGTTTTTCATGTGATCAGAAGTGTAAATTAACCCATTAAAGGTCTGATACCTCACTGACGAATCATAGAGATGGTTTTGAACCTTTATCTGAAAAACTGCCTCTGTTTCCAAGTCAGTGCATGTGTTTGGAGATAAGTGGGATGGGGATCATAACACTTGCTGCAATTTCAGTTATTTAATGATTCTCTGCTGCATTTTTTTTTTAATTAATGGAAGGGCAATGGCTTTTAAAGAGTCTCTTTTGTAGTTGCTATGTACAATACAAATGGATGAGTATCAACCATTATGTGCAAGACATGTTCCCTATTTGTCTGGTAAACTTCAGAATAACCAGAAGTATTTCATATACTCTCAGTTTTTATTGTTCTTGCACAGACTGAGTGCGTTTCCGCCCCGTGAGAAGGGTTGTTGGAACCTGAAAGGAGGATTTACAGAGTCTAACAGCACTGGGAACCACAGAGAGGAATTCAGATTACAGGTGTCTGCACGAGTGAAAACAAAAACAGAGGACAGTCAGTTCACTATCTTGCAAAAGGCCGTGCCAACAAGGAGGAGTAATTATTGCTCTAAATAAATAACACATGAAAGAATGTAATTGGATTATAATGCAAGCAGTAGTAAAGGATGCATCAAGGTGTTTGGCATGCCCAAGCATTTTGTAATTATTGGCACTGTGAGGTTCTAATGTCATCAGCTCTCCTCCATTTCCCTGGAGCTGAGGGCCCTCATCATCCTGGAAATGTACTGCTAGTGAGGTTTTCTTGGCAGCTTTTCAGCAAAACCACTATTCTGCTGAGGGATGCTTCCCAAATTACCCAAGGACAGTGAATTGGACATTTTCTGGAATATATTGCAAAAATAGTGGAATGTATTTGACTAAGTGTATAGGGCACATTTTTTTCCTGTATTGCATTGGGCTGTGCATTGTGTTCCATGTCAGTATTTCATTTTTAGAAACCTTGGAAAGAAAAGTAATTCCTTGAAAGGTAGAAATTAAAGGACATATGAAACCCAAAACAATGTGTCATTTAAAAGTTCAGATCGTGATTGATAAGTGTGTGGGTTTTATTGTTAGCTGAATAACACATTGATATTCCTAGAAGATTTGGCTGGAGCAATTTGTCTTGAAATACTTTTGTCACCTTTTTATTTTGGGTCTTTTGCAGTAGACTTTTGTAATTTTATTTTCTTCATACACAAATGGAGATGACTTTTTCAGTGTTGAACAGCATCAGATGAAAGCTTGTCATCAGTTTATAAATTGATGAAAGACTGAATTAAGAAGAAACACTTATGCAATAGTTTTTACCTATTGCGTTCTGTGGCAAAAGAATTATTAAATAAGTTATATTGAGGGGAAGATATACCATCTGTCTGATAACCTAAAAGCCATTTCCAGAGTTTGTAACATTACAGGGAACATTTTCCAACTCATCATAATAGAAACAAGCAAATTATTTACCTGCCAGAAAGGCCTGAACCCGAGCAGTCACACATGCCACTTGTGAAGTTAAGTCTCCTCACAGTTTCCAACCTTAACATGTATAATTACTTTAATAAATAATACCAAGACATTTTCCTCTTTTCATTTTCCTCAACTGATATGACAGTACAGAAATTGCTATAATGCATTTAATATTTTAAAAGGCTTTGCTCTCCTGCATTGCTTCACTTCTTAGAGATGTTCTCTGTGTCCATATTCATTAAATTATTCTCCTCTTTGTACTGAAAAGATGAGTATTTTTCTCTACAACCTTTCTCCCTTTTCCTCAGTTTAACATTTTGTCTCTTCTTTTTTCTTTTTTTTTCCCCACCAGTTGGAGTAATTTCCTGTCCATATTTAAATACCAGCTGTTGTTCAGTCTTTTGATGGCAGCCCAGTTGGAAGGTGTGGAGTACGAAAAATGTTTGAAAACATTTTGGAATAGGAATGATAACACTGGATTTGAATGTTGGCCACAATAACCAACATGAGAGGGTTCAGTGCTGCCCAAGCTTTAGCTGTGTGAGCTTTAGTCTGTTTATTTGCAGAAATTAGCATTTTTTTTTCTGATTAATGCACATCCTTCAAAACAAGAGCTGTAGGGTGAAGTCCCCCAAATCTCCTCCAAAAAGGACACAGCTGCTGGCCATATAGAAGGCTTGATCCTGGGATTTTGAGGGTTGCTGATATTCCTCCCTGTGTTTAATCAGTGTGGTGTCTTCAGCTGGTTTCCTCTTGTTTGGTGCCAGGTGTTGTATGTTCGGGGTCAGGAGAGGTTTGGTCCCAGCCACTGACAGTGCTCTGTGCAAGAGGAAGCCAAGCAGGAAAGCCTTCATACAAAACTCTGAGAGTGTCCTTAACACTTACTGTAAAAGCCAGACTTGGAAAAGAAAGATTTTCTATGTTCTTTTTTATTGATTTAATTTCTATAATGATTGTGTTTCGGTATGTGGCTATTGCAAACAGGATGAATTAGGAAACTTCATACTTGTAATTTATGTATGATCTTCCTGTTAAGAACTAAAACTAACATGAGTAATTCAAGAAAAATGTCTGAAAGTGCCTACGTTGTAGTGTTTGTCTCCCCTTGAGGAGAAGTTTCAACTATTAACACAGGTATTAATATTTTCACATAAATATTTAGAAAAAAAAATTACCACAAAGCAAGGAGAGAGTTTCCACATGAAATATGAAGTGCTGTTCTTGTTACGGCATACTTCCTGTTAAAGCTGTCAGAATGACTTATTAATTTAGTATTTCTTGTTGAAATATATTCTGTCCAATAATTTACCTTTTAAATATTTGTATTCTATGTACTTATCAGCCCTCCTCCACACATTATCTCTTATACATGTTTCCCTGTTCCTGGAAGGGCCAGAGACCCATCTCTCTTCTTTGTAACTGGCAGAACAAGGCTGTCCCCTTTAACAGCTGGTGGCAAGTGCCCCTCTGGGTAACCTCTGGCAGTGCAGAAACCACCATGGTTTAACAATTTGTTTCAGTCTCACCTCTCAGGAGAGGCTGGTACTTTGCATGGCCAAACACTTTCCCATAAGCTGTAATATAAAATATAAAATACTAAAAAATAGGTTTGGGGTGTGTGATATATGTGTGATACTTCTCACTGAAGCAACAGTTTTGATATTAGTAACAATAGATTTTGAAAATAAAAATTATTTTTGTCTCTAAGTGAAATTTTATAGAAGGGCAATTCAGCAGTTGTGCAAAGTACAGTTACTAATCTTAGAGACCTTTGTGGGCTTCTTGCAGTATCAGACAGCAAGGATTTAGGGCATGCTAAATTCTTGGCATGTGTTGACAGGGAACTAATAATGAAACAGTCAGTGGAAGGATGTTTCAGATGGCTCTGTTACTGTATGGCCTCCAGGCAAAATAACAACCTCTGAAACCCTCTTGTGTGCCACAGCAACAAATTCCAGTGGCTCTGTTCATGTAGGATCCTCCTTTGTGTGTTGTCTTTGAAAGAGATACTGAAAGATTCCTGGTGCAGATAATATAAGGTAAAGATTTCCCAACACATGTGTCTATGCCAAGGTTTCATCTTTACAGCTGTATCTGTTCCCATCTAACTGGAAATAGCCTGGCACTGCCCAGAAATAAGTCCCTCATGTGCCAGCAGAGATACTGTAACTGTAGATGTGAAGCCACAGTAGGTCTAAGTACAGCAACATACTTCTGGTAACACAGATTTTCTTTTACAATTAATTGTTCTAGCACTGACCAGCACATCAAGCAGCATTGCCCAAGATCAAGTTGCTTCACGTCTAACATTACTGACAGTTAATAAGCTAAAGCCAGCCTGGCAATTGCTGCAAACAATGTTCCTCAGCTGTAGGGTAACTGCTGGAGAGCAGTGACAGCCTTAACAAGATGGTTCAAAAGTTGATTGCAGCAAAGGAGATGATACTATTTTAATACCCACCCTTTGCAGAAAAGAAATTCAACCAATTGTTAGTTGAATTAGTTGTTGTCTATTGTTTCTTTCTGACAAAAATTTGCATTAAAGAGAAGAGTTTTGCTTAGCACAGTAATAATTACTCACACATATATATTATATTCCAAGACCATAAAGTAATTTCAATTGATAATTAAACTTATTAATACTGCATTAATACTGTGGGATTGTGCTGCTTTCATAATGCAAGATAAGTGAAGAAATAGGCTGTGTTAAAACCCATCACCTAAGCATGTAAAACAGCAAAATATATCATATTCACTATAGGTATATAGATTAACGAGTGACTTTACAACGTGTATAGTTTGCTTTAATTTTAGCCCTTTGCTGTGGTGGTCCATCACATTACACCCTGTAACATGTTTCCCATTATGGATCTTTGTCTTGATATTTTGCAATTCTTTTGATTTTAGTCAACTTCAACAAAATTTTCAATAAATAAAGACAGTAGCATAAGGCTGTACATTACATTTGCTTTTCTCTCCTATTTAGAGAATCCTACAGTTCTTGAATCCAGAAGTCACTGGTAACTAACTTGCTGTTGAAAGAGGAGGATTTACTGACAAATAGCTCTTTGTTTTACCTAAAATATTGCACACAAAACCCTCTCAGATAATGAAACCTCCCATGAAAAAACAAGAAAAATTACCTAAATCAGACCAGCACATATTTAAGGAAAGCCACAGCAAACTGAGCACCACTAAGTACATAGTTTTTCTGTTCTGTGAGCCGTAGCCCAGAAGGTCATTCAGGCTGCTCATAGCAGGTGGTTGGAAAAATACCATATGACCCTGGATCTGTTTGCATTTCAAACAAAATAACTGTGATGCCTGTGCAGTTATTTTGACCACAGCTTGATGAAGAAATACAGGGAAAAGTGTTTGGTTTTTTCTTACAGTGGGAGTTTATTGGATTTTGTTTCAGGTTTTGGTTGTTTGTTTTTGTTTTTTTTTTTAACAGGAATGCAAATCTTTCTGATTGGGACATTTTCTGTGCAGTTGTTCTACTGATCAAATGTCTGATTCAATTAACTGATGAGTATGTGTGCAGTTCCTACAGCATTCAAAACCTGGTTCAGGTCTATTGCTTATAATTAATTCAGTAAAAACATTCAGTAATAGAGGTATTGGTGTTTACTGGGATTGAAAGACTCCAACTGTCATAATGGTAGTTTATATTTAATCCAGTATTGGGTCTTGTAATTCTTTTTTTTTTTCTTTCCCTCTACAGGTTTTTCATTATTCTTACACAGCTTCATATGTGATTTACAACATACACACAAGGTAGGTCACATGGTTTTATCAATATGTTGTTGTCAGTGGTTCTATACATTGAGTGATGTCAGTGTGTTCAAGTAAAAATGTTTGCATTTTTTCAAGGGAAGTTTGGGAGTTAAACCCTCCAGAAGTAGAGGATTCAGTTTTGCAGTATGCAGCCTGGGGCGTTCATGGACAGCAACTGGTAAGCACAGTCATTAAAAATGTATTTACTCAAGACAGAGTTAAAAATTAAAACTCTTAAGATAAGTTTGGTTGTATATTTCTGCGTGATGCTGGTTTGCTCCTGGTACAGCTTTCAGGGGATTTATTTATTTATATTAAAAAGTATGCTTTTCCAGTCTGAACTCAGTGAGCAAGTTGTATAACTGTTGAAGGAATCACACCTTCATCTAAATATGCACTCAAGTGATTTTCAGAATAACCGTCTTTACAGCTGCTGCTATGTGAGAAAGAAAGTTAAAGGTGAAGAGAAGTTTTCTTTCAAGTGCAAGATCAATGAAAACTGTGGGCAAAAGCAAAAGCTTAGCATCCAAAAGTGGATGTAATGGATTCAATGTGAAGTGATGTTTTCATTTCAGTATGAAAATTGCTGCCAAGGTCAGTTGTGCTACCCTGAATTCATAATAATGAAACCAGAGATGCTAGGTTTCACGTATTGTTTTCTTCCAGAAGTTTTACCATTTTTTATTAACATAAATCATTGATGATCATCATGACCAATGCCAATATGTGAAGAAAAAAGTTCTGGTTTTGGAACAGCAGTGATTTTAAACTGACCTCTGTTGGTAATGAAAAGAAAGAGACTTATAAAATCTTCAACTCTCAGGACAAGAAATTCAGATAATCCTTGTTTCAGTGTTCTAATAACATCATTAATGCCTACAGGCATGATCCCGGGGCTTCCTTGCACATCTGAGCTGTTCGTGCAGAGAGGCTCCAAGCTGAATGTCTAGAGACTATACCCTGTTGCTTATATCATTCATCAACATGATTGGAAAGGAAAAAATGTTTCTGCTTAAAATGTATTGCATTAAGCAAGTGGAGGAAGGTGGGGGAAAAGTGATTGGAACATGTTCGGTATGTTTTAATGAGTAACCATATTAATTTATTAATAATGAGAGCATGATGACAGTATTAATGGTAATAAATACGTAGGTTATTTACCAGGTAGTATTATGGAATGTGGCAAACTATGTAGGTTGCAGCAGAAGGGAGAAGCATTTGCAAAACTAAACAGATTTAAAAAATATTTCAATTAAATTGAAATTCATAAGATTTCTCTGCCCTGTAGCTCGATCAGTAATCTGAAGTAGAACTAAAATTACATGCAATGATTACTAAGACATTAAGTTTTTCTTTTCCTGAGACATGTCTTAAGAACCGGGTCAGCCTTACCAATCATAACCTTCAGAAAAATAGCAAATCAGAGTAATGCTGTCTTTATGAGTTTTGATGTAAAATATCGTTCTGTAAATATGTGTGGATACTTTCAGATAAAGACACAGGCAGAGTCCTATTACATTCCAGAATTACAGAAAAATAGGTGATCATTTTAGGTACAACCTTAATCATCCAAATTTGAAAACGTTGGCATAATTCATACTTGAGTGAGGATAACATTACTCATCTTTGTTAATGTCCCTAATAAATTTAATGTCATGCTTTAAAAATATCTGCTCTACTGTGGGCTTTATGGTGCCATATGGTCTGCAGAACTAGGAAATAATAACTTTAAACACAGAATCATCTATGCATTCTGAATGACACCAAGTGTTGTCATACAGATATGCACCTGCAATAACAGTCTACTGAAGGTCACTCCCAGAACTGCCAATAAGAAGGATGTCCTCTTGAAGCTGTTCATGTGGTAAAAGAAGGTCTCTAAAGTGACAGAAGTGCCTTCCTACATGAAGGAGCATAAATGAATAAAGACTGTTATGAATAATGGTTGTTGCTACTGTCCAAAGGAACATCTGCCCCAGCAGAAATAGGACAGGGAGATCATTCCAGCAGAATAGGTTAGGCAGAGAAAAGATGTGTGACTGAGGAGACATTGCCATAATGGTTCTCAATTACAAAATTGGTTACTGGAACAAACACTTTATCTGAATTTTGAGTAAAATAGTAGAGGAAACAACCAGCAGTGAAACAGGGTCCAGGGGAAGTTGTAAAAGGAGAGCCCAAGATTGTGTGATCCGTCAGTGGTTGTCAGGGGCAGGTATCTGGGTGCAGTCTCATGGATCCATGTTACCAAACATACTGTGATTGCTTTACCTTCTTGAACAATACTTATGTGTCTTTTCTGTATAATAAGGGAATAAAAATAATTCATTTGAAAAACAAGCATTGAAATACTTGGTCTAAATACAATAATTGTAGTGTATACCATAGTAAATGCATGGGTAAACTCCAAGGGACATTCCTTACAACTGAAGAACAAGTGGAGCACAAATTAACTTTATATGCAACAATTTCATTTAGAAAGTCCCATGGCACATACTGTGTGGCCATCACTTAAACAAAGTGTATGTAGTTCTCTAAGATGAAGGGGAATAGCATCCTTCTGGATGCAGTGAAAAAATGAATAGCAATACTATAGCCATGACTGGTCAGCAAAACTAGCACAAAATGTGAAACATAAGACACAGGTATGTCTGATTGAGCCAGAGATCCTAACTTTACACTATAACTGTTTGGAAAGTCCTGGATTAAATCCAAAGTATGGGAGATAACATGTGGACTTGGATCAGCCATTTTCAATAAATAGGGTGTAGTGTAAAATAAGTTGTTTCCAGTCCTTTGTTCTTCAGAAGACCTAAGTAATAATAATGCAGCCTATACAGGAATTCTGAGTTCTTCAAATGAAGGAGAATTGTCAAGAGGTTCAAATAGATAATGTAAGAAGATGAAGAGAATAAAAATAGAAATAAAATATTTCAGCAGCAAAATTTGTCTGAAGCTAGGAACTGCTTAGTGCACAGAGGAGGGACTATGGCTGCAGCGAAATCAAGTAGACAGGAATATTTTACATCCTTGTGGAAAGCATGCATCAGTCTAAGTGTACTGTTATAAATCATTTCTGGGGTTGTCTAATGTGACTAGTGAAGAACAAGGCAGTTAGGTTTATGTTGGATACTGGATGGCTGGGCCACAATACCATTGTTTTAAAGCTACCACAGTGTTTGCAAGTTATTTCAGTTTCTTGCTATTTACCTAGAGTAGAGGATTTTGTAAAGATTAAAAGAAAAACTCAGAGAAACATCTGCTGTTTGAGTCATGACATTTTGGTGGTGAAATTGAAAATGTTTGCCGTTGGGGAGAAGAAACTTTTATCTAATGAATTAATGTATTTTAAGGTCACATAGCACTTACTTTTGAGAACAGTTTTCAAGGTCACACTCTTTAAATTGCTGTATTTTGACTGTGTTAGAACTGTGCCAGCTCTAAAATATCATCTCTGTGTCTCAGTATGTT
Organism: Sakesphorus luctuosus; assembly: GCA_013396695.1. Taxonomy (NCBI): domain Eukaryota; kingdom Metazoa; phylum Chordata; class Aves; order Passeriformes; family Thamnophilidae; genus Sakesphorus; species Sakesphorus luctuosus. The sequence continues at coordinate 1,444,971 of VWZD01003908.1, forward strand.
AGGGAGCTGTTTATGTATTTGCTAAACATTACTCATGTTTGATTAAAATTGTGAAAGACATCAGTTGATTATCTCTTTACTTCACCTCTGTGGAACCCATCACTGCAGCATTAACTGTTTCCAGGGAAGACACACCAGCACAACTAGAGACCTAATTGCTTTCATCAACATTTTTCTGCCTCCAGTTTATTGATTAAAGGCCTCGTTGCTTGTGTCTGAGAAAGAGATATCCTATACCTGGTGGGAAGGCTTTACTGAGGAGGAGATAGTGTTGGGGTTTTTTTAAGGGGCCTCTGTTGTTGGAATACCCAATTTTCATCCAGTGTTCTCACTTCATTGCCTTTATCTTCTCCAGTAGTTTGTAGCAAAGGCTTCCACGTGTTTCTGCTGGAGCTGGTTTGTATCTGACATGGGGGAGGCAACCCTTTCTGTGTGGATCTGTCTGTGGGGATGTATCACAGTAGGAACCCGAATATGAAAATTCAGATTGGAGATGTCTCGTCTCGAGCGTGTGCAGAGTGATGTGAAAGCTGTGCTGTTCCTCTGCAGTGCTTCTTGTGATACAGACAGTTCTGATCACTTACTGGAAGCCTCGTTACAAGTTGGTCAGTTTGATGCAGCTTTTTCTTAAAAGCTTTGCGTAAATTTTTTCTTCCTGGGTGGTAGTATGTTGTTTATTTTCTATAAAATTCTTCACTCTATTTCACTTTATTTTATTAACCTATATCCATTCAAGTCACTTTGCCTTTGTATTTATAACAGGTATTTTATGTTATTTATTGCACTAAGCTCATTTTTCTTTTTATGAAGTGATTTTGAAGGGAGCTTGATTTATATATTTGGATGGATCTGTATAAGTAATGATCTATTGACTTGCATGTGAATGTCTATGCATAAATGCATATTTTAACAAAGCAGAAATCAAGAAAATAGTAAAGCTATCCAGAATACTAACAAAAATAAGTTTGACAGCTTGCTTTGTCAAAATTTGGTGCTATCAACAGAAAAGCATTATCAAATGATGGGATTGAAAATGAGCTTTTATTATGTTTTCTTGGGTTTTGGGTTTTTTTGTAATTTAGCTATCATTGTTTTTCTGTATACACAAAGAACAGTTTTTTGACTGTAGCTAATTGTGGATTCAGAATGCTCTCATCAATTTTTAGAAAGTATTTTAAATTTCAGAAAACAAGAATTTATCCTTTTTTCAAAAACAAAACAAATTGGAACAAGCTACTTACTGGTAATAGGGCTTAGAAGATGAAGCTTTTAAATAAAAATTAACAAAAAAATATTCTAGTGAAAAAGGACCTTACTTTGTATCAAAACTAGCTAAAAAAATCATAGAAACAGAAACCTAGAAACAAAACAGAGTAAAATCTGCTTTAATTGCTCTCAATACATATACCAGTTCAAGAACTCTCTACCTTTTCCTTTGTGGTCAGTCATCTTTATCCAGGTTGTCACTGTTGGAGGTTCATTTTCCCTTCACACCCCCATCAATACCTATTGCCCCACAAAAATGCAAATGACTATCAGACTGTTAAATTCCTATATCAACATTCCCTTACAACTGCCTTCTTGGTTTTGTCCAGATTTTAACTTATTTTCAGTGGTTTTCAAAGACCATTTAGATCACAGAAATACTGCAGCAGCAGCAAAGCTCATTGATGTTACCTTATTTTCCAAGGCGCCTGATAAGTGCTGGACAAATTGTAGTGAGTGAGGAATTAGCAAGACTGTTCTGCACACACCCCCTGCTCAACACATGCTTTAGCAGCCATTAGTTGCTGAAAACTTCATTTACTATTTGGTCTACTGAGGTTCAAAGTACCACTGCTATAAAAATTGGTAACTTATCTTTTAACTTTTTCTAACTTATATTTTCCATGTGTTTTCTTTTTGCATAATTAATGCTGTGGGTACTTGGCACCCCCTCCTGGCAAAAACACTTGCATATGCAAATGAAGTAGAAGCTTAATTAATGCTAATTAAGTCAGTCCTAAATAAATATATTTCTTCTGCTGTTTTTATTTGCAAAGTCTTCTACTTTTTTTGACTTACTGTATTTTAGATGAGTAACTTAAAATCACATATGGAAATGTCAAGGCTTTATTTCATCATTCCTTCTAATGATTATGCTAATGAGGCAAATGGCAGTAAAACTGAGAGGAAAATGACTTGAATTTATTCTGTAAACCAGAAATGAACAAGAACACTTCATTGTGACTTTAACCTCAGGTATGATTTCTTATTTAGAGTGTACGAGAGGTTCCTTAGAGAACTTCTGTAGGTGAAAGCATATGTGGAGATCCTTTGTCTTGGTCAGGATGGTTTTATGAAGAAAGGAACCATGTATGGTTCAGCATTGCCCCCCCCCAGTTGATTCCTTAAGGGATTTGAGCATAATTCCAGCAAATGATGAAGTCATATCTTTCTAAAGGCAGTCAAAAAGTAAGGAGATTAATATTTTTTTTTAATTTTCTCTTGCAAATGTTTTTATTACATTTCTAATTTTCAGATGGGAAACATACTGTGTCAGAGGCTGAGGATTTGAACAAAAAAGTGGAAATATTTACAGAAAAGAGGCCCACATTACATGTGCTAAATTATCTGATCCTGTTATGAAATTATATGAAAGCCACTTACCAGCATACTTGTAATAGCTTTATGCTAATTTATTTTTGATACAAAACCTGGGTTTTTATCAGAGTTATGGTGAGCATAGACAATATTTATTTTTTTTTAAGAAACATTAGTTACCTAAAGGTGTTAGATAAAACTGTCTAACTCTTAAGCTGCTGCTTCACATTGAATTTTCTCTTGGATTTGTCAAACTAGTGTTGTAAAATATAAATGTTTTTGCCTTTTCATTTAAATTATTCAGTTCAAAGTATTCTTCAAAGAAAAAAATATTAGTTTCTCTGAAGGTATTCTACTGAACTAATTTACATTTTCAATTATTAATTTCTAGGTGCCACTTCACTTAAGTATAGATTGGAGGAGCATTTAATGCATGTTCTCTGGTTTCAGAAATGATGCTCAATATGAAACCAGTTTTCCCCATCTCAGTAGAGGGGAATGCAGAGTGCAGCCAGGAAATATAGGCAGTTTTCGAAAACAAGGAAAAATACATTGTTACATATCAAGGTTGGATATATTCAATAAAAGTTTTGTGAGCTCTAGAGAGCAGGACTATTATAAATGGAAGAACAGCTAAGCTGAGCAAAGAAGACACTTCATCATTTTGCTTGGTGAAATGCAATGAACGTGTCCTGGTATAACGGCAACTTAAAAATATGAGTATTAAAGACTAGATATTGCTATCCCTTTGTGGGAATAGGTGCTTGGCTGTATCTGAAAGAGGTGAAGTAATAACGAGAAAATCATATGTTTTATAGGAGCATTATTCCTCTACTACTGTTTTTCATGTAGAACAGTAAAAGGCTCAGCAGCTTTGTAGTGAATAAATCAAGGGGGGAGATAAAAGACCTTGCCTTTCCCTAGTTCTTATTCCATTATCACTGATCTAGGATGCAGCTAATATTTGAATCAGTATGTAAACATGCACATAGGTGCATGATACGTTTCTATCCAGTCTCGTATCAATAATTCTTTTGTTAGCAAATACATTGGAAATTTGAGATTTCATTGTGCTAGAAGGCAAATTATTTTTTTTACATAGATACTTGTGGAGATACATATATAGATATCTATAGATAGATATAGAGATATATAAAAACACAGTCCCACAAAGGCACATGAAAATAGGAGCAATGAAAATAGGAATATGCACCTCTCATCCAGACTATCATGTTGTTCAACATGTGTGTGTGTAAAAAAGCATATCTGAATATTCACACTTCTGTTTGTTAGCTAATATTAACTGCAAATCCAATGGCTCATAAAATAGGACTCCTGTGCTTCTTGTGTGAAAAATGTGTGGCTTTATTTAATACAAAAATTGAAACATGAAAATTGTATTTCCGAAGTCAAAAATTCCTTAGAAATAGCCACCCCTAAAAACTGTGAAGCACAGTCAATGGGAAGAGAGGCTGAATGAAATCTGATTGAACCTTTAGCTAAATCAGATTTGAAAAAGATTAGGTTTTGTTGTAGACTGTATTTTCATGTAACTCCAAAATCTTTCCCCAAAATTTGCAGGCTTACTTATGGCTGTGGACAATATACTCATGTTGTCTATTCATATTTGATATTAAAAAAAGGCTATGATACACCTTAGGATGGGTGTAAAAAACGGATGGGACCAATTCTCCACCTCATCTTGAGGTCTCTTACATCAGTCAAGCAGGATTTTAGCCACTGCATATGGGTCAAGCTGTAGTAGACTGTCGTTGTTATTATTAAAAAACCCAACAAAACAAAGAAACAAAACAATAGCAACAAAACCAAAACAAGAAAACAACAACCAAAAAAAAGTAAACCCTGTATATATTTCATGGGTGATGATGTTGTGACTCCTTGTTGATTCTCTTATCAGCAAGACAACTGTAATGAGGAGAAAAAAACCACAAAACAACAGATTATGACCATATGACTTTGGGCATGTTCAGTGCATTTGGTGGCTCTTTCTATTTTAGCCAAGCCCTTCTTGAAAAAGAGACATTAAATTCCATCACCACCAACCCACAAATGTCCTTGCATGTATTTTTTCCCCTGTGATGGGGTTATGACTTCCCCACTGTGTTTGTGCTGAAGGATCAGAGCTGATTAAACTTTTGCTGCACTGTGTTAGTGACTTAGGCTTTCATGTTGACTCAGCCTGAGCCAGACAGTGAAATTCAAAGAACTGCTGGCAGATGTGTAGTTGGGGGCAGTGTATCTCCACTGACAGCCTCAAGGCCAGGGCAGCCCTGGAGAATAAGGATTGAAAAGTCAAGTATCTTGTTGATATCTAAGAGCAAAAGAAGCATTGATTTCCTTCACAGTTTATGGCAGGTTATAGTACATTTACAGAAATGTAAGGAGAAAGGTTTGTCAGGAAAGAAAGCAAATATTTATTTTCAAGTGTTGTTTGCCAGACTTTGAACTGTCCCAAACAGAAATGCTGTTATAAGAGTTGGTCAAAATTTCCTCATTCCTATTTGTCTCATTCCTAATTAATGAGATATTTTAAGACAAACTGTCTTTCTTGTATGGAATGGGCTGTCTGTGTGTAGTAGTAAATGTCTGTGGAGTCTGTACAGGTGGGTGTCATCCATTAAGAGGTTGGTCCATCATAAAGACAACTGGCAACGTGAACATTGTGCAGTGGGAAGATGAAGGCACATGCACCATACAACAACATAGGCTGAGTCAGCAATAGCAGATGAAAGGGCAAAGCTTTATGTTGAAGCCTGCCCTGGGTTTCTCATGTAGAAGATGCTCAGAGGCATCCTGGTCTACCTCAGCATTTGCACAAAGTTCTCAGAGATTGCTTAGCACCTGAAGAATTGTAGGAAATGTAAATATGACTTTACAGCTCAGCATTTTCAATTCTCTATCTTTTGAGTTCAGTCCTCACTGTTAGGATGCTACTTCCTTATGTTTTGTCAAAGAAAACAGAAAATTCCTCCTCTGACACCAAACCCTTACCTTAGATGTTTTTTCTGCCTCCCAACATTGCTTTTTTTTTTTTTTTCTGGAGCAACTAGATTTAACATTTTTCTGTTGAGCATGTTACAGATTGATCAGCCTGGTCATAATTAAATGTTTTTTATCACTGTGGGATGAGCCTTCAAAATATCAGTGATAATTTTAAAAGATTTTATGATAAGAACAGATTATGATTTTATTATAAGTCAGTAGGAGCGTCTCAGGCAAGTAAGACTGGCATTTCTGTCCATGTTCTTCCATGCTGGCTCCTTAGTCAGAAGCTATCAGTACGTGCGAGGAAGGAGGAGTGTGGATTCCTGAGCATACACTGTTTATGGCTAAGACTGTTGTCCACATTACTTAGGCAAAGACCAAAGGGCTGAGCAGCCCAGTCCTCAATGACTTTTTGCACAGTGCTGCGCCCAGTGTAGTTCTTCAGGCAGCTCCATGGGAGGAAGCTGTAGATCCAGACTTTAAGCCTGGGGGCAAGGCAGTCTTACTGTGATCTTCTGTGCAATCACAAAGATCTATTAAGCAGCTTTTTGTGTTGGTTATAGTTCAGATATTATATGTAACTTTATTTATATAACGTGCTTAGCACTGTGTTTGTGCTCATGAGTAAGCTGTCATGGGATTAGGCAGGGTGTGAATTTAGTGAGTGCCATGATCCAATATCATTGGAAATGCAACATAATTAATGTGTGTTGAAACAAAAGAGGGCATTGCTTCCCTAATTTATTGGAAATCAAGGACATAAACATCAGAGTTACCACAGAGTTGCTCATACTCTCTGAGTTCATGGCCTGGTTTATGTTATGACATTAGTAACTAATCTTAAAGGTTCATTATGAGTGCATCCTTGCTATTGTTTACTGTAGATTTATAAACTATCTAAATAGCAAATAAATATAATAGCCTTGTAGATTATTTGCAGTTGCTCAGAAACGATTGTGCTAACACATTACTGTGATGCAGTGCCATTAGTCTAGGCAGAAGAAAAGTGGTGTTTGAGTGTTCTGTTCTTCATGCTGTGTCTGGCAGCTTGATGACTGCGAAAATAAAATAACATATTGTAACTGACACCAAAAGGAAGGTGATACATGACATGGGTGGTGGTGGTGGGGGGTGTTTTGAGGTCTCCATGCTCCATAGTGATCAACAGATACTACCTCTCTGCCTTAATTACAACATAATCAAAAGGGTTGAAAGCTTCCTCCGAAAAAATTGCTGTCTAGGTCAATCACAATGTTTAGAAAATTGTTACCTTTAAAACTGAATATAGTTATTATTGTTACAATTATAATAATTTTGTTATTATCTGTTATTTGGTTTCTGCCTGACTTGCAATGTGTCTGATGATTTTGAAACATGGATCTTAGGTTAGATTTTTTTTCCAGCTGCCGTGCATTGCTTAGATAGGTGATGTTTCCTGCAGTGCCCAGTCTCTGCATAATTTAGTGGTCTGTGTGCACATGGAAGTATGAGGTAAGCTGGAGCAAGTCACACCTGAACAGCTCTGAAAATTTTATATCAGTATAGATTGATCTGCAAAAGAAAAAAAAAGTCTACAGAGAGGAGATCAGAGCCATTCTGCACTCCTGGAGACTTGCAAAGCAGCTGTATTGCAAACTGTATCAGACATTTTAGCCTGCAGTCCCATCTGTGGAGCTTACAATCTAAATAGACTACAAATATAATGTAGGGAAAAGAAATATAGCATAAAGGTGCTTTGCAATACAATTTCATAGAACTTTCCTTGAAATTGTCATTCTGTAGCATCTGTGATCTGGATAGAAAATTTGGAAGATGTGGGGCTTTTGGAAGAAGTTTGTGTAATTGTAACTCACAAAGTCACCGATGAATACTCTAACCTTCTACACTTCACAAGTATGGAGGCTTTATAAGCCCCTTTTCTGTGTTTTATATTATCTGAAATATAATAATTCTCTTTAGATTTGGAGTTTGCTATGGGACTTGTAAGACAGATATCAGCAGAATAATCAGTGGCACCATGAAATGCATTAATAACTGTTCTGGGTAGTAGTTTGCCACCTTGCATTTTACTTGCCTCTCAATGTGTGAGTGTCCCTGTTCATTACTGAGGAGCTTCTTCCACAGCTGATTACTGTAGGCAGGAATGGAAGACACTAACCCTTTGTGTTGCTACTTTTCCAAAAAGTCCAAAGTACCTTCTAGAAATCTGGTTTGTCAGTGTGATTTTGTATACAACATGTATACTGTTCACCTGTATGGAACAGTGAATCAATGGAAACACTGATGTCTAGAGCATTGTTACAGAGAGATTACTGGTGTACTCATCATCCTTAACCATGTTTGCAGCCCATGAGTGGTTTGAGTGGCCGCTGTGCCAGTGGAGTTGTGTTGAAGATGCATGTTGAGTCTCAAGCCGTAGGTAGAAATGAGCCAAATGTCATCACAACGCTAGTTCATCCCAGAGCATAGGAAAACTCACCTCTTTCCTGCAGCCAAACAGAAAACTGAAGGATGTCTGTGCTCACTGCAGCATGTGCCCTGTGGCTCTTGGCCTCAGAGCAGCTTTGATCCAGACCAGGAAGTTTGGATTGCCACCATGGAACTTCTAGCTTGGAATAACAAACTGTTCCTATGTAACACTGTGTGTCCACTTCTCCTGGCTGATGTTTTCTTCCCAAAATAAGCATTTATTTTTCTGTGAAAGAAAAAAAGAAAACAGCAGTTATAGTGTTGTTGCATTGACAAACAAAACATAATCTTAAGTACACCTTGTTCTTCAGCGGGAAGCTGCTTCAAGTAAATAAGACTTAGGCAAGGAAAAAGGGCTGGAAGGGTTACTCACCTTCTCTAGCAGTGGGTATCATAATGGTCTGGCTATCTCAGTTTAAGTCTGTGAGTGCCAGGAGTATAGTAGGTGAAATCACAGATGACAAGAAAATGTTTGCTCAGTTAGAAATTCAAGAAGAGAGTAGACATTACACTGTGACTACAGATGACATAATCAGTGGCGCCCTTATTAAAAATGTGTCAGAGCTTTGGACAATGCTAAATATTTATTTCTTCCTGAAATCCAAAATTAGTTCAAATATTATTTGCAATTCAAATGAAGTGCATGGATATCTTTGTTTTTGATAATTTTGGTGAAAACAACAGCAGAAATTGAAACCACACTTTTTAAATAAAAATTACTCAAAAATAATTTTTAAATTAATTATTTCATTTAATATATCACTTTTTTTTTTCTTAAGTTAAGATCCCTCTTATGTTGAACTTTGCATGTGGAGCAGCGTGTTGTTAAAGAAGCAAAGAACATTGACTGTTAGGATATATGTAATATGTCTGTATGCACACATATTGGTAGTATAAACACAGCCAAGGAAGTTTTGATGATTCTATTTATCTTCAAGATACTTTTTCCTCATACAGCACACCTTCAGCTCCAAGTAGCCTAAGAAGTGAGTCTTACTCCTGGGGACATGGTTAGTGGTGGACTTGGCAGTGCTGAGTTAGTTGTTGGACTCAATCTTAAAGGTCTTCTCTAACCTAAATGTTTCTGTGATTCTATTGTGTAATTCCGCCCACTACTGTGTGCTTTGTCTTGCCTAATTCTCCAATGTGAGCTCAGGACTAGGAGAAATACAGCTGCTGGGTTGGCCATGGGATCTTCTTTCTCTTCCCAGTCTGAGGTTAAACAGCAAAACTGTGCTGTGCCAACTTAGTACTGTGCCTGAAGCTGGAGAAGTCATAGTTTAATCTCTGACGAGCGAAATACAATATTTGCTGGGCAACTAAGAAAGTATTCTTTATTTGACTTTCTTCTGTCTCATGAATAGCTGAAATTATTTGCATTAACAGTTGTTGGCAAGAAAATATATTTCATCTGGAAATTCTAGTGAATGATCAACTGAAGGCAGCTGGATCTGGCCCTGGTTAACGTATGGTAAGACAGGAGACAAGAACAAATGGTAAGAGGCAAGCCCAGATGGGATAGCATCTTGATGCTTTTGAAGAATTAATTATCCACCTAATTAGCTGGCAGTCTCATAGGAAGGAATGGAATTTTGCTGATTGCTTAGGAGTGGAAGAAGTCTGATAGAGCCTGTGCTTAGGTGTAGCTTTCAGCCATGGTGATGGTGGAGTCAGCTGGTTAGCCAGACTCTGTCTGGGTACACAGGATGACACTTGTTTCTCCATCAGTAAAATACTTACCCTTCTGCACAGAGCAAAAAGTGAAGTTCAGTGCTCTGTTACAGAGAATGTTGTGCTGTGAAGACAGCTGTGCTAGTCTAGAGAGTGATACACTCTGTGTCCTTGCCAAGGTCACACAGGAAGATAGCCAGAGATGGGCTGCCTGAAGAGGTTTGAGCTTGATGTCTTTCTCTCTGTCATTAGCAACTGCAGGAGTTCTGCAGAAGTATTTCCTGGATGCCTGAAGGTCTCCTTCTGGCCATAATCAGAAATTCCTTAGTTGTCTTGTAACTCTCATTTTCAATGTGAAAGGTGAGGAAGACTGTTAACATTCTCTGGGGTATTAAGTGGGAGTGCTGGAGTTGTTCCAAGTTGATGTAGTTAGTTATATATTTGTAGGTCGGAGATTCTGTGGAAGAATCTGTTGATTTTTCTCAGCTCACAGGTAGACCTCTCACCTGTACAAAAAGAGCCCAGTGCTTGCTGTATGGATATTTTTAACCAAAGATGTACATATACAGATCCCACCTTTGTTTCCTTTCCAGGTGTATCTGCTCTGTAGCTTTAGGTTTTGGTTGGCACCTTCCTTGAGCTAGGTGTTTGTCCTGAGGAATGACAAAGAATAAGTAGTCACACTCCACTATTTCTTTCCTTTCACATAAAATGCTGGACTCTGTGTATTAACTTTTTTCTTGAAAGTTAATTTCAGGAGCTGTTAAAACTTTTGTAAAGGTAAACCAGAGCTGCAAAGCCCACTGACCCTTGCAGTTTGCATTACATATTTCTATTATTATCATCAATGGCAAAATTATTTGTGTGGGCGACATCAATCAGGAAGTCAAATAAATCTGCCATGTTCAAACTCCAGAGGATTAATTAGAAATATTCACTCAGTAAGTTAGGAAAACAAATCTTGGATAAGTTAACCATTATGGGAGAGGTGTCCAAGTTTTCCCAATGACAAATATCAAGATAGTTTTAAAGGCTGTGCTAACTATTTTGATGTTGCTTCTACACCCAAGATCATTTCCTTTTATATTGGGGAACACTGGCAATCCATTATACCTTTAGGGTTAGTGTTAGCATAAGCTTTTTTAAGAACTTGTTGCATGACAAGCTGCCTTATCATATTCATAATAAAATGAGTTTGTCCATGCATAAATTAGAGAAAAGACTAATGCTAGATTGTTAAGGCTACCTCCCTAATAACAGGTTTGAGAGAAATTTGACTCTCACTGGTAGCAAGTGAGACTGATGACTAGTTCCAGGGAAGGGGATAAGTTGAGTCAGCATGGGCTGCAGCTTTGTTTCTCTTCCACCTAAAGAAAACTGGGATTTTGGATATAAGTGCAAGTCTGAACTTTGCTGTCTGGATGCATTTCTAGGACACATGAAAATACCTAATTGTGATTCCATCTCCGCTGCCAGGGCTAATGGACTGTTGGCAGTCCCTGCCGGAGAAGCTGCCCCTGCTTTGGAGGGAGCTCCCAGCCCTGTGCCCACACCCTCAGTGTCTCTGTGCAGGGCAGGTGATCACACAGTGACCTCCACAGCTCCAGGAAAGCTGCTGCTGCTGCACAGCTGGAGCATAAAAGGCTTGAGCTGTCACCAAAACATTGCCCTGTAATTAGAGGAGGGATTGAGTGTGGATGTGTCCATGCAGGAGGCTTTGGTGGCGCATCTAAAGGGAAAAAGTGGAGTATTTTTCTGTAATTTAGTGGCTTTTCTCTGCCTAAAGTGTTTGAAATGATTAAAGACACACAGGGGGCCTCTTCAGCTAGTGACAGTGAGTTTGTGTTCAGCTGGGGGTTGGATGTCTCTGTTTTCACAGCTGTCTGCCATCTGGAACTGCTTGGGCTGGGTCCTCTGCTCAAGACTTCAGCCTGAAATAAAGGATGCAATTTTGAAACATGATGCAAACAATGAATAAGTGTTTTTGGAAGAAATGAATTTAGAAGAAGGTTTATGAAGAAAATAGTTCAGAGGCTGCCAGATGTGGAAGTAGGAGGAGTAGTGCTGAGGTAGAACATTAGAGCAAGGAGAGCCTCAAATTCTTCACCTGTCAGTTGAAATAAATGTGATCATTATCAATAATTAATCTTTTACTAATCCAAAGCATTCTCACAGGTGTTTTTTATTAATTGGAAAATACTTAATAAAATAATTAAAGGAATGCTGTGGGGTTTTTTCTCCATTTGATTTAGGACTTCTTGCAAAATCTCAAAAAACCCAAAAGTCAAATAATTTAGAAGGCCATAGGTTCTGACATTTATCTCCACTTACAGCATTATTAGCTAAGGGTCTTAGCTAAAAAAAATGTTTTCAATTCTTTAAAAATATTTGTGAAAGATGTGTTGAAGAGAAGAGGGTCAAAACAGCATAATACTAATTTTTATATAGGATAGCATAACCTGGTTCCACTTTGTGCCTTTTTCAATTTATTTTCTTATCGTCATGCCTGAAAGCTGTGAAAGCATTTTGGGCACAAAGCCACTGATGTATTTATTCATGACAATACCTGTCTGATACACAGTTAGCAACTCCTCTTTTAGCAGTTTGGGAAGATTCAGTAGTTGCAGTCAACAATTTAGTACTTAGAATGTAGTAAATAGACCCAAGTGTATACTAAGAAAAGTCCTTTTACTATTTCTTGCTCTCAGATACCTGAGTGGAGATAGACTAGCAAGGGAAATATTTGGTTTACGTGACATTGCTCAACCACAGTATATAAAGTGAGGAAGTACATGAAGTCCCCACCCTGGAAACCTTTGGGCACACATTTAGTTTTACTTATTGGAGTCAAGTAGTGCACATGTGTTTTCAAGATTCTGCTCCAAAGATTTTTTTTTTTTAATCAATTATCCCGGTGTCTTAATTTGTCATCTACCTTGCAGTATTTGAGAGTTTAAATCTCTGTTATAGGAAAAGTCATCTGAGTTCTTTTGCAGTCACTTGCTCTCTCTTTCACTCAATTTTAAACACCATATTGTGGCTCATAAATTCAGCTTCTTTGTACTGTTGCACTGCAAGTAATCAGCAGCAGCAGCCACATCCTAAAAAAATAAAAATTTCCATCTAGTGTCCATGTTTTTCAAAGAAAAGATTGAAAGTACATTTTAGTGCAGCATAAAGTAGAACTGTAAGGAGTTTTCACCAGAAAGTATTGGTGGCAATGTTTAAATGGAGCAAGAGAAAAAAGTATGAAGCAAAGAAAAGGAAATGAGGTGATGTGCAGGGGAGGGGAAGGTTTGACATTTAAGGACTTCCTCTGCTCTGGGGCCCAGTGTAGAAGGAGGTTTTTGCACTTTTCAGCTGAGGAATAGTTCCATTTCTATTCTTAGTTGGTGGGCTTATGAAAATCCCCATTAAATAAACCCTATGTCTGTTTTCCTCCTAAAGTCACTTCACATTTGACACTATTTATTGTTGCTGGTCAGTATTGTAGGTGCAAATAGTAGAGAAAGTGAGAAAGATATATTCACAGGCTTGTGAACAGAATTCACTTCAAGGGGCAGTCTCTTAAGATTTTGGTATTTTTAGAGTTATATTATAAGGTACATTTGTACCATATAAATATACTGAGAAGAATTCACAGTGAGTCTGCCTTTTAGAAATGCCTTCCTTGGCACTGTGTGGCAGATGGGAGATTGGGTTTTGTGGCTACACAAAGTACTTGTGCTCTAATTGAATCCACCGCCTTCATTTACAGAGAGGCAAGTGAAGAGCCTCTCATGCCACTACTAAGTGCCTTCACAGTAATGTTATCAGTCCTGTTACAGCTCTACTGCCTGTTTTGCTACAGAAATCAACATTTTAGCTCCCAAGTCCTTATTTCCAAGAGGTGAATGAGTTAAGTAATTACAGATGAGCACTTTGGCATGTGCAGGGATGGAGTAATGCAGCCCCTACTGCAGGGAATAAGCAGTGTCACTGTAGGAAGTGAGCATGGGCCATTCCTGTCGGAACAAACTGCAGTTTGGGGCTTCACGGCACCTCCTGGAATGTAACAAATAGTAGAATTACAGATGAGATTAAATGACAGAGTATAATGAGGAGTCTTCTTCAGGTGTTTTTACAGGCTCTGGCATGGGGATGTTGATCTTTTGAAATGTTACGGGCAGTGAGTACAGAGTGATATGTACCAACCCTACATCATCCATGTGCACTCAAGTGCAATTTAGTTGTGTTGTGGAACATGAATGGTTGTATTTCATAAATGTTTTGCAAAGAAACATAAATTCCTAGTTTGTAATGTTAATTCATATAAGTAATGAGCGTGAGACTTGCTAGAGAGAGGTCCACTGGCTGGCTTTGAAGGTTTTCATGAACTTTAAAATGTTCCAGTGCATACGTTCAACAAAAAAATGGGTTTTGGGGTAGATTTTGAAGTTGAAGGAACATATGTGAGGAGGAAAAAAGGGAAACTTTTTATGACAGAGCAGACTAAGAAGATTGTGAGGATGTTCAGAGCGTGGCTGAGAACTGGTTGAAGATGGAGAAAAAGCTGCTTTATGAAAAAAATGAGGAATAAAACTGAGGCAGCCGGCGGTCAGTGGCACATCAGTGAGTATCCTTTTTCAGATATTTCCTTATCTGAAATCTGTCAAATGGAATTAGCAATGTCTGCTAACTGGTAATAACAGGATTAAAGACCTTGTCTTGGTTACTCATATAACAGCTACTCCTTAATCCTGTACTTTGACTGGCCCTGATAGTTTTAAGTAAACGCTTTTCATTGCGCAGACAAGACAGTGTGCAGAATCTTCACCATTAAAAGTGCAGTCTGAAAAGGGGGAACATAAACAAAAATGATCCTCCTGATCTTCCAGAATTAATTAGATTGATCTCATTTAGTTAAAGAAGCTTAAATAAAATAGAGCCATTTGAGCAAGTGGGTTTTTTTTTAATCTCTTGAAAGCTGTTGTTTATATAAGAAGAGATTATCATCTGTAAGAAATTGTTCCTTACGAACCAATAGTTGCGTGGTTCCCACTACTTAGTCTACCTGTAATGTAGTCCGATAGGAGTATTTTTAGTTCACATGAAAAGCAAGTACTTGGCGAAATTATTTTTGGTTAAGTAATTAACCATGCCTTACTTTAGGGAAAAAAAATGCATTTTTACTGTGAAAGGACACATTTACAGGAAGCTCTTGTTGATATTATTTCAAAATGTTGATACATCCAGCTTTCTCTAATCCTTCTTTTTTTTTGTTGTGGATGTTGGGTTGTGCGTCAGCTTCCCCTAAATTCTCAGCTGTACCAAATACCATTGATAAAACTATAAATGTAATTACTGCTCAGTACATTTTGGATTATTCAAACTTGATCAACTATTTTCATTTCAGTTTTGAGCTCACTGCTGAGTTTTGAATTTCTGACCATAAAAGACTCGGTTCCAACTCACTCCTGGTTTCCAGTAATGGTTAAAATCATTGTATTGTTCATAGTATGAAAAAACATCAGCTTTATTGCTTTCTGCAGCAGAAATCATGAAATGGCTACTGTTAAAAATCATTAGTTTGGGGACTCATAGGGAAATCTATTTCAGATGGTAATTTGGAAGCAAAGGGAACAGCAGTAAGAGCGATAATAAAACCTGGCTCTTTGGTTAGTATTTTCTCATAAGTCATTTGTCATAGAAGTATGAGGGAATGATAAATGACTAGGCTTTTTTAATGGTCTTTAATCGAAATATATTTACTTCATATTAGACTCCCTGAGACACTGTATATCAGTGTACATTGTTGAAATCATGTAATAAAAATTTCTGTTGAATATTGCTTCCTTAGTGCTGTTACCTGCATTTTCTTAGTGTGAATCAAGATGGTGCATACTATTGCTATTAGATTGATTTCATTGTTAAGCTGTGGAACCAAATACATGGCCATTTTAAATAATATAATGGCCAATCTTCACGAACGAAGATTTGGGAAAGGCTCTCCCCACGTGGGTGTGCCCTTCCAGCCTGTGCAGTGGATTTTTTAGGTGAGGCACAGCGTGCACAGAACTGGCCCCACCGTTTAAGTCCTGAGGTTCATTTGCCACAGCCGAGCAAGCTTGGACAGTGACAGTGAAGTCCTCGGGACTGTCACAGCACCTGGTACTGACCGGGGCTGACCCTGCTCAGCATCCAAGATCTGACGGGATCGGATGGCAGGGAGGCATTGAACTGCCGGGGACGGTGCATACTGAGACTCGAACTCGTGACCTTGGGATTCGGAGACCGGAGAGCTGTCCACTACACCACGGGACCGCCCCGATGGCCATTTTAAAATGGCCATTTTAATTTAACAAAAAACCCAAAAAGGCTATAACTCTGAGATGATTTTAGATTACATAGTCTAGTCACAGGCATTGACAATCAGGAGAATGAACGTGGGAGTATAGACAAAAAAGATTAAGAAAGTTACTACAGGAAATTATAGTAGCTGTGGTTCTGCTTTGTGTACCTGTCTGTAGCTTTTGGCTTGTTTTATTAGCCTGGACTTGGAAGGACAGGGTCAAGGATGGTGTTTGGGGTGACACGTGCCTAAACTGTGTGGCAGTGAAGGGCTCGAGGCTCTCCTGGCTGGTAGTGGAAAGGCAGCCGTACAGCCCCTTGTGGCACACAGCTGAAAACAGGAGTATTTCCATGTCATAAACCTTCATCTTCATCACTGGCTTTGTCTGCTGCCATTTTGGCCATCCCCATACTCCTCCAAAGAATTTCATAATATTTTTTTCCCCCTTTCTTTTATTGCACTTTGTCAGGGAGCCTGGAGCTCCGTTTCCCACAATGAGTGAGCTTGATATCCTTTGCAACAAAGTGAATAGGGAAAGAAAAGCAGACAAGGCTGAGGAGTGGCAGTGGAGCAGGAATGGACTGCCTGTGCAGTCTTGTTCACAGGAGCAGGAGGATGAGGAGCCTAAACTTGAAAAATAAAGAGCATTTATATAGCACACTTGAGGTGAAATGTTTGTGTGTCAGTCAGAAGTAATGTCAGCAAGCTGAGAAAAGGTAACTGCAGACTGCTATTTGGTTTTGCTTTTCCAGTATGTTCTCACACCGTGATATAAAGCTGTGACTTTTATTTGCAATGTATGTACTATGCTATATGTCCTTGCAGAATTCTGCCTGTCTCATTTCACAGATAGAAAACCAGAGGGGTTTATTGGATAGAGTAGAATTAATGGAAAATTTCTGTATCTATTCAGATGTTATAAAACTTGTCTCCTGTATGATTTTGAGGAATGTAATAATATTTCTTGAAGTGAATAGAAACTTTTCAACTGGGAAGACAATTTCAAAGAAAGAATTAGGCTTGCCATAAGTATTAAAAGTTTGCTTAGTTTGTCCAAATTGATAATAAAATGGAATATGAAGCCCATGTTGGTGGAAACTCATGCTGAATTATTCTGTAGACTGTTCTGAGCCTGAGGAAATTATGTATTCATTGCTGAACATTCATTTGTATCTACCAAAATGTTCTTTTTTCTCTCTATCTCTCTTACCTCATCCAGATTTATATATTTGAAAATAACATCTACTATCAGCCTGATGTAAAGAGTAGCTCATTGCGCCTGACATCCTCAGGAAAAGAAGGAATTATTTTTAATGGAATTGCAGACTGGTTATATGAAGGTAAGCTGGAGGAACATATCTGTTTATTAAAAAAGATGAAAGGTTCTTGTACAGACCCAACAGCACAAACCTATTCATTTCAGAAAATGCTCAGGTTAGGTTTGCTTTTTTGCCTTCTCATTTTCCTGCCAGATTGCCTTTGTGTTGACTGCTGGTTTGCATATAGCAATGTTTGCTGGGAAAGAGGAATTTATTTTCAACCAGCAAGTTTCATCATACATTTGATACAGGGTAGCATGGAAAAGCAGGGAGGGAAAGGGCTCATTTCATTGCTTGTACGAACAACAGTGACGACCTATTTACAGTTAAAACATCCCAATGGAGGAGGGCATCCAAGAACCATGGCTTAGAAACAGAATGAGCTGCATTTTCTCTTTTGCCCCTGGAAAAACAGTGAAAGGTGATGCTACTGCCTGGTGTCTCACTTTTTTTTTGTTATTGGTGTCTCTCCTTCACCCTCAGTGGTAGTTGGTGTGCTTTGTGTCAGCATGACCTGTGAGAGACTCCAGCCCCTCAACCCAGGCAGTGACATCGTGCTTGGCTTTAAGAACGTGGTTGAATCCTATTTGAGTCTTTTGGCAAAGCTTTAAAGTGTCATACTGTTTCCTCAACAGTGGCTGCTGCTTTTGCTTAAATCAGCCTGTGCTAGACTCCCAAAAAACTTCTTGTTGCTGGCAAGCAGTGACTAACTGGAGTGGGAGATAGCTCAGTCTGCAATACCTTCTGTCTTCTACAGCCATCTTCTATGTAGTACTGCAGAATGTTTCTCTCTGCACATGAATTGCTTTTAACATAAAAATGAGAAAAAAGGGGAGCAGATGATCCAGCTGGGTACAGCAGCTTAAAATTAATACACACTTCAGTTACTCTTTCTATGGGACACAAGTATTGTGTAGATAAATAGTTTGGTGTTATACCTGAGGTACATAACTTCTTGTCTATAGAGATTTTCAGGGCAGAGTGTTTTTTAGGAATGCTGTTAATACCGTACAAAAAGGAACATACAGCATGGCCCTTACCAAGTGACCTATACATACTGCTTGGCACTTCAGTAGTTATGTGCAAACAGCTCATTTGTTTTTTTGTTTGTTTGGTTTTTTTTAAATCTCTGCCCAAGTGAACTTAGCATGGTAGTTTGCATCCCTCAGACTATGTCTGGTAGTTACCCGCTTCCAAAATTTCTATTAATGTTTTGAAATATTTTAGTGTGGCAGCATATTTTAAAACATAAGGACAATGGACATTTTTGAAGTGGAATATCATTTTATATGCACTCTATATTCTTAAAACCTAACATGATGGCATGCAAAGTGAAGAAGTTAAGCAGATATAGCTAATTGGTGTTGATATAGTATATCAATTTTTTTGCTAAAAAAAGTGATGTTGGTAAGAGTCACAGCCATGAGAAGGAAAAGCAAAAGTTTTCTAGTTTGAAACTAAAAAGTTTCTGGAGTGTTGTGGGAGGTGATGCACATCCCAAAGCTTTCTTCCCAAAGTATATCCTAAAACCTTACCTTCTTTAAGTGACCTTGTCCATTCTTTTCCAAGTTTTTTAAGCCCTGGCCCAAATAGCTGTTGAATTTCCTGACTTACGGAGAACTCATGGTGTTCCCAGGGATGCACCAGCAGTGAACTCTTCTCAATACACATCATTAAAATCAGGGTAAAAGGGAATTCTGTCTACACACATGGGAGAACCCCAGTTCTTGTACACTGACACGAATGAACATACTGTTCCTTTCCCATTAACCACTGTTTAACTTAAAACAGTGCTCTACTTTCAGTGGTGTTTTTAATAGCATCAGAAGCTGAGCAGGCTGAATAGTGTCCAGGTGAAGTTAAGAGATTTTCAGTTGAATCCAGCACTATTCCTACTTTGACCTCGTTTGTTTTCTTTTATCATTTGCCTGAGTTTGTTATTAAGCATTTTACCTTACAAAGCATTTGGGAATAGCTTTTCTTTGTGTGAGTAACCTTGTCTAAATGCAAACAGTAATATTTTAAAACAAACACGGTTGTGATTTTTTCTATCTAATATTCACTGTTCATTCTCTGCTCTTCTCCTGTGTAAAAGGTTTTAGTTATCCAGCCCGGGAGAGAAGCATGACCCAGAATATATGACTTTGAATTTAGGTCCCAGCTTCATCGCACCTAGCCTCAGATAATTCAACCCATTAAGCTGCTTCAGAAACTCAGAATCTGATTAGCATATTGGAGAGTCTCTGTTGACAATTTAAGTAGTTTTGTTAGGTAGGCTCTCAAATTAGGTATTTAGTCAGGCCTTTGTTCCCCTTAGTACACTATTCTCAGTTACTTTTGCAGCCAAATTCTTCAAAATTAAATACAAAATTCTGAGGGAAATTGGAATTGCTCAGGAGCTTCTTTACTGGGGTTCCAGGAGTTTGGGTGCTGTGTCCTTGGTTGTTTCTGGTTTGTTTCTTTTGAATATGCAATACAGTGACAATATGTAAGAAAACATTGTGTGACATCTTTGAGAATTACTTTTATTTGGAAAGTAAAACAAATTGAATAAAAATGAAAGTTTTGTTTGGATATTTGAAAAGTTGAATGGCAGAATAACTGAACTTCCTGAGAATTTAAGCTGTCCATTTGACTGAGATAAGAAATTCAAAATATTAAACTCCAAAAATGTTTACATAGATGTCACTGTGTAAAGACCTGCATGTTGCCAGGTGCCACAACTCAGAGAAATCAGGTATATTGAAGTTTTATATTAAGAGAAGGAAAAAAAGAGATTGACAATCCTAAAATAAACCAACCAAGCAAAAAAAACCCCATTAAAATTATCCAAATCATTTAAAATTTATTTAAACACATCTATGGGAATGCAATAGAACTAAACATGTGGCAGCTACAATCATCTTTTGTGTTTAGATGATTTATTGATGTCAGTGGAAGTATTCATTTGAGGAAAATAGTTAGTTTGGTCTTTCAATATGCCTTGTTATTCAAATGTTCCACCCAGGATAATATAAAATTACTGAAATTGCAACAGACACATTTCAAATAGGCACTGGGAGAATAATTCAGTGCCAGCTGAATAAGCTGGAAACTCTGTGGTAATTTTTTTATGGACTCTAAGGAACTCTGGGTTTGCAGAGGAACTTCTTCACTCTCATGTTGCCCACTGGTGGTCTCCAGATGGTGAAAGATTGGCCTTCCTGACCATAAACGACTCTTTGGTACCCAACATGGTTATTCCCAGGTTTACTGGGAGCCTGTATCCAAAAGGAAAGCAGTATCCATATCCTAAGGTAAGATGAGTGTGAGTGCAACGCCCACCTTCTCTTCCATGTTCAGTGATACTGTTCAACCATATGAAAAGAGTATTTCCAAACAGTAGCAGTTGCTGGGTTTGTTCATGTTGCTTTTCAGGAAATAATAATTACACTTTTTTTCCAGTAGACTGTAACACCTTTTGCTAGAAAGAAACTATCAGCTGAGGGAACACCCGATAAACTAATCATTAATATTTGGCTTGGTAAAATCAATCCAGCACCTTGGAGAGAAGGTTTGAAGGACTGCATTGAGAAAAGATACTGTCACAGCTGCACTGGTGTCACACACTCTGCGTGCAGACACAAAGCTTGTTCCTTCACAGTGACGCAGATCTCAGTAGATTATGCTGTTATTAATAAATGTGACAGACTGGCATTGAATAAGATAAGCCACAGTTGCATATTTTCCTGACCATCAAAATGAGAAATAAAATAAAAATAGAACTATCACTGAGTTCCAGAAGATTTAGAGAAGAGTTTTTAGATTTGTTTTGGAAATGGAAAGAATCATCCAGGCACAGATAAGGTCTGAAATCACTGCTCATTTGCTGGGGATTTTTCTGGGGATGTGCCTCCCTCTCTGTTGCTTGACCTTCCAATTGATCAGTTTATCCGGTCCTTCCATGCAATTTCAGTATCTTGAGTTCCTTTCTGATGGGGTATGTGGATCCATGTGTAGGGTACTCTTTTAACATTTCAAAGGAAGTTTATTGAGAGCTTTAGAAAATATTACTCTTACCCTGCTATTCCTGCCACCATTTTTTGATGGTGACCCTTTATTCTCACTGGGTGAACAGTTAGACTGTAATAAGTACAATGAAACAATAACATGCATGATAAAAATAGAATGCATTTGTGCTAAGAAGTAATACTCAAAAAAAATCTCACAGAATCACAGATGTCACAGAATATTCTGTGTTGGAAGGGACTCACAAGGATCAAGTCCAACTCTTAAGTGAATGGCCCATATAGGATTTGAACCTGCAAATTTGGTGTTATTAGCACCACGCTCTTACCAACTGGGTTAATCTCAGGGTGAAGTAACAATATTTGCAGAGGTAGTTTATATACTTGCATTGACAAAAGGTCTTGAGTGACAGAGGAAAGAAAAAAAATTTAGAAATAGTTTTAAAAGTCAGCTTTGTAAATGAGAAAGGAGTAGTTCTATTTCATTAGCAATTCAGCATAAAAGTGATACATAATACTACTTCAGTAATCTCATTAATGAAAAAACATTATCTTTATTTAATGTCTCCATTTTCTGCCAATTTAGCTACCCATTAAACATCATTAATTGGTAATGAAGCTTGTGGTATAGGAACAGAGATTTAAAAAAAGATTTGGTCTTTATTATGGAGTGCAAAATTATAACTAGAATTAAAAAATAGAATGAAACACATGTTTGTGAACACTGGAACATGCTCATTTGTGTACATGTCATATACACAGGCTGTGTTCTCCGAAAAAAAAAGAGAAAAAGGAAGTTTTAACTTTGTTACGTCCATTGAGAACAAAGTAGGATTTCAATGCAGAGAGTTCTTGCACTACTGAACAAGTGTTTTGGATATTATGCAAAATTTATGTTGTTTAAATTGTCATGACGAGCCCCTGAGGGGTGGGAGAGTTGAGGGAGAGATGTGGATTTGAGAATTTTGTGCTCAGGTAGAACATCCACTTTGGGCTGCCTGAGCCCACTGCAGGCTGTGGGATCTCAGTGCTCACCCCACTGACCACAGCTGGGAGAACAGACCTCACTTTGGACCAGAAACCAAAACAGGCACAGCTGCAAAGCTGAGTCTGGGGTGTATCCACACAGCAGAGTGGGGCACTCCGAGGTAAAGAAAAGCAAGGGAAGAGAAGAAATGCTATCCCAAATTGAGGTAGTGCAGCTTTTTGGAAAAGGAACACTAGTGTCTGAAAAAGACTTTTCTGAGGCTGGATTTAACTGCAGGTTTAGGAACTGACAGTGTTTTTGCAGCTGCCTTTACTGAACTGGTCAAAGACACTTAGCAGTGGTCCCCTGCTCAACCCAGGAAGGTCTGTCATTGGACAGGGCAGTTCAGTCAGTATTTCATATTTATATTTGTATGATTCGCGTGGCTATGAAATTAATTTTTTCAAATATAAGATATTTGAACTTTAATAAATTTTCATTATTATAAAGATACTAAATTATGTTAATGAATGAGTCTGTTTAGCTGTCACTGATTCAGTGCCTTTCAAGCTCCTATTTATTTTTTCTTTTCCAAAGGCAGGTCAAACAAACCCAACAGTAAAGCTATTTGTAGTAAATCTGTATGGACCAGCACATACACTGGAACTGATGCCACCTGACAGCTTTAAATCAAGGTATATAATGTCATTAATTTCATTGTTTTGAAACTCATGTGTGATTTAACCTTACTGTACCTTAGGCTAATCATTGCCTTTTTACATCAGTGCAACACTTATCTTTGACTGGAATGCCCTTAATCTCAATCCCCATGGCTGAAAATAATGATAAAATAAAATACATCTGTACAGGACTGATGCTTGTCTTATCAATCACAAGGGTCTGGGATTTGGGTCTCTTATGTTTGATGTCCTGAGAAGTTCCAATTTACTAGAAATATATTAAATTAAGAATCCTAAGCTATTATCAAGGCAGGTGAACACTGCCCTGCTTCTGAGGCTGTTATTCATTTGCTCCCAGCCATTGCTTGCTTTGTGCCAACTTGTTGCTTTCTGTTTCTGCCATGAGATTGCTGAAGTGTCTTGCAAATGCACAGAGCAGAGAATCGGGGTGTTCCTCATTTAGAGGGAATTATTCTCAACCTTTCACTTCTCTTCCCAGCTGGCAGGTGCAGTGAGGTGGCAGAAGGTGAGGAGCAATGCCACCAGATCAGAGCTAAGAAAGGCAGGGCAGTGTTTTTCAGGGGAAACTGCTACAGAACCACTGAGTTGATTTAATATTTGCTTTGACTCTGAGGCTGAAGTAATGAGGTCTGCCTGGAACTGGTGACTCTCCTGCTAAAGTTCCTTGCTGGAGATGCCTGCAATTTTTCTTCAAAGGCAGGAAAGTTTTCATCCCTTCCTATATTTGTATTCCAGTTTGTAGAGTTGCAGTCATCTTGATTAAATTCCCATTCTGGTTTCCATACATATACTGATGATCACTTAGCCCTAAAATATTATATAATAGAGATAATAGCAAAAACAACAGCAGATTCTACAGTCCAGATCTGGCTGCTAAAGGCCAGAGAAGTGCCACTTCCCCTATTTACTCAGGGCATTTTCAGGTGGGGAATGGTGTGAAAAGGATTGGCAAATATGAAGCCACCTCTAGCTGAAAAAAACATTGTTGCATACAGCTGTTGTTTTTTCCAAATTCCCCAAATGCTTTATGACAATTATTCCTGAAACAATCAGGATGTTAACACTGGGCCCTTGTTCACAACTCTTGCAAACAATTTTAAGCTGGTGTAGCTCTCTTCTCCACAAATTGAGGCACTCTAAGTTATTGCAAGAATAATGTAATAGTGAATTATGCCTTGCAATTATTTGTGTCAGCTGGAATGCTTACTAATGGTGTTAGTAAGAGAAACTATTTTGAATGAGTTGTTCTTTTTGAAGTATTTTCTTTCTATTGATGGGCCACTACTGAAAAACAATAAAATCTCCTGCTGCTTGCTAACCCTTCATTAATTTAAGTGGTGCTATAAGATCTCAAAAAGATTTTTTTGCCATCAAGATCATCATCTTCACTCTCCTAAACAGCATTAAAGTTGTCCTTTAATGTCAAAAGCCATAAAGAAGTTGTGATAAAACAGTATGTAAATGCCCAAGAAAAAAAATAATCTTGAAAACATTGTTCAGAAGTTATGGCTTCACTATAGATTTTTCATATGCATTCTGCCTCCTCAGCAGATGGGTAATAACAGTATACTCAAATAAATTAATATCAGTTCCTTGAACCAAATTTTTTTTTTTATCTTGAAGGTGAAGCCAAATTTCTGGAATTTTTGTGAGCCTTAAGGACCATCTTTGCAGACTTTTGAGCACTTGATAAAGATATTGTTTGTGTTTAATTGAAATAATATTCATATTGAAAATTCTGGCTTGCTACTCCATGAGAAGATTGAGTAAATCTACTTAAATCTGAGGGAAAACAGTTTCTTCTTCATTATGATTATTAAGGTATAATGTCTATGGTGTAAAATTTAGAACAATTGTACAGTTATGAGCCAGTTTTATTGTAAATTTGGCTTCTGACTTTGTATTTCAGTAGTACTGAATGACTCATACTGGTCATCAACCTATATAAATCCATATATCAATATATATACAGGTATGAAGATGAGCTTTGAATAGGCATTTCTAGAGTGAAAATCTTTCATGTTTCTAATGTTGGAAGATTTTTTTCTAAAGTATTAGCTTGTTTAATAAAAGTAGCAGCTACTTTTAGCAGTCACTTTATTTCAGTACCTTTCTAATCCCTTTATTACAGATTCATTAGTAAATAGATCATGGGAGTCTTTGAGAATTAAATGGAACGATTTGCTATCAGATACAGTTTTATGGATCTTTGGGGGCAGAAACAATTTGGGAATACATGTTGTACTGGTCATAACCAACTGCTGTTATGGAGAGATTCACACGTGCACAAGGAAACCATACAAAGGGAAGGGAAAGGGACTTCTCTCAGTTAAAGCCACAGAGAGTAACATTCAGATTCTCAACTCACCACAAAGTGAGTGTGGTGCAGAACCTATGAAGACAGAAAACTGTTTCCCTGAATTTTAGGGCATCTTGGAACTTGATGTAAGATTGAGTATATTCAATGTTCTGCCTTCATTTACTTCTTGCAGTAATTCTGTAAAGGTGCTTGGTAATATTTCTCAAATTTTGTTGAGGTTATTGTGATGTAAAGAAAGGAAGAATGTTTGTAAATTTACTCCTGAAATTTTTATACTGTAGAAAAATTTACCACCTACTGTGCACCGTTAATGCCACAAAAAGAATGAGAGTCTTCCTTTAAACACATGGTTGTACTTCGTGCATTTCCCTCTTGATGTTTCCATTTCATGTGTATAATTATGTTTTCTTCAGTGGCAAACACAACTTAATATCTTGCTTTAGTTCTTTGTTCAGAAAGCAATTATAGTCTTTCTTCTTTAAAGTGGGGTTATAAGGACACTTGATGTGTATTCAAATGCAGAGGGTCTAGAAATCCCCCATATATTTGTGTATTTGAGTCTGGAGGGAAAGAGACAGCACATATTTTCATTACTAGTAGGACAGATTAGTTGCAAAAAAGCCTGAGAAGTTTGGAGACATGAACTGACTGCAGCTCCCTCAGAACTAAAACAGTTTTTGTCCTGCATGCTTCTCTGTTTTTATTTAACTGCTTCAGCTAGTCTAATAAAACATACAATTTTGTTCTACAAACTTCAACCTCAACTGTTGACCTGCAACAACACTACTACTCTGTATCCACTGTGTGCATGAAACAATATCTGCAGTGCTCTGAATTCCAAAGGAGTGTTACCTGGAGAGAATGTTGAATTTCAGAAGAGAATGTGTTTCTACATATATACACACACTACAATACACTCCTGATAAACAATTCATAATGTGGTGAAACGAACATATTTTTATGCATAGTTGCTGACAGAGGGGAAAGAAAAGGATCATGAAGTGACCTTCTACTTTTACTTCAGTGCTCAAGGAGTTTATGTCTGTGATGGAAAAATGATGTTATGGTTTAATTTGGACTATTAATTACTCTATTAGCTGGATTCTGTATGATTAAATCTCCTGTTTCCATCCCTCACTGGAGACTTTTTCAAATGGAACATTTCAAGGCTCTTTTGTGGAATTTGGTTCAGGGATAATTTGGACTTTGCCAGCGGTAGATGCTGCTCTGCCATGATGTCCAAGTACTAGTAGAGGGAGGCAGTTCTCATATACAATTGAAGTCACTGATTCTAGTCATGATCCTGATATCCACATGTGAATGTATCTGTTTTATAAAAAAATGAAATATAAAAGCCAAAAGAAAGCTGTGCATGCTGTGTTGTTCAGGTCTGTTCTGCAAATACAGCACCAGCCTGGGGCTGGGTGAAGCTGCAGAGAATTTGTGTCTCCTGCATCTCCTGCGTGCAGCATCAGAGCTGTACACAGTTCTGTTGGTGGTGCTGCTTAGCATCTTTGATCTAGCAAGGAGGCTTTTGAATGTATAATTAAATACATGTTCTCAAAGAGTAATGAGACTCCATCAGTATTAGATTAAAAATCTAATTATAAGCAAGCTAAACCCCTTGTTTTAAAGGGGGTCTGAGTTTTCAGACAAGCTCACCTCACTGTTGCACCAAACTCAGCTGGACTGTGAAAACTGCCAGCAGCGGAGAAGTGAAGCAGATAGCCTGGCTAGGATGACAGGCTGCAACTGGTCTTCTTCTGTAACATCCTCAGCCTGACAGCGTAGCAGGGGTTTGTGAGGCAGCAGGCAAAGTTTCCATACTGCGAGTCTGTGCCTGAAAAGTCTCTTGTGCTCAGCCAGAGTTGTTGAGAAACAGACAGTTGTGAGCTGTTTACTAAAACAGTAGCCAAAACACTCTGATACTGAGTAGAACTTCCCTTTTCTCCAGAAGTCCCTTGCTAGTATAACAAGTGATGTTTTAAAGTGGTCTCCACGTGTACTCAGATGTTACAGACTTACATCACTTTTGGCAGTAGGACTGAATTCGTTTGCAAAAATGTGTGTCTTCTGAAGGTATTTGGCACAGGAAATACTGACTTCTGTTGGAATTCAGCGCTTGTGTTGAAGCTGCCTGGAAAGGACAGGGTCCATGTGTATTGGCAAACATATGTTTCACAGTTGGTAAAGTTTGTATATAAATGCAAAACTTTCCCAGGGGAACAGCACACTGAAGGACTGAGCCTGTCCACTTGTAGGAACACAGGTAGGTACTGGGCTTTTGGGCTTGTTTTCTCCATCCTTCAGTACTGATATTGTCATGCAGTACAAATTCAGCATTTGAATGAACTGTTTATATGTTGGGGTTTTTTTAAGCCCAGTCTGAAATATCAACAATCTGAACTTTGTGTATTCATATGTTTACTTAGGGAATATTATATCACCATGGTGAAATGGGTAAGCAACACCAAGGCTGTGGTGAGATGGTTAAACAGAGCTCAGAATATCTCCATCCTTACAGTTTGTGAAACCACAACTGGGGCTTGTAGCAGGGTAAGTTGTTTGGTTTTTGATTTTTCTTTTTTCCCCTAAGATCTCTTTTTAAGGTTTCTTCTGCATTTTATTTCCATATTCAGAAAAATGATTTTTGAAAATGAGTTTGCAGATGCAGTAGTTGCAAGTTCAATATAATTAGTCGACAGGGAGGAAATGGATGTGAGAAAATTCCAAATGTGGTGAAATAATTTCATGCAATTAGCAACTTTGAGTGACATTTTCAGGATTACTAAGCTTTGTTCATTCATTAACTTCAGTGGAAACTGCAGTTGCTGAACTTGGTGTGCTTGGGATAGCAGTGACAAGCTTGTCTTCCCTCAGATATTTTCAGCTGACTGGTTTCTCCTTTCTCCTGCAGAGTTTCATTTTAGATCTTTCTGTCTCTCACAGCTTACATATGTTTAAGGAAAAGGTGTAAAACTCTGATAACTCCTTCGAAATCTATAGAAGAATTAAATAACTTCAGAAAAAAAAATGAAAGGCAAAAGGGATACTTTATTTCTGAATGTAGGCCAAGCTGAAATACATTTTTCTATTTGCATCCAGCCACATCCCATCTGTTGACCCTGAATTTGACTTCTGACACTTGTGCATTACTTCTCTCCATTTTCAATCAGTCTTGCATCTTGAATGCAATTGGCCTCTTTCCCATTCTGAGTCATGATCTCTTCCCCAGAACCAGCTAAAAGTATAAACATTTTCTGTACTTGCTAATATCAGTACCAGCAGATGCTTCAAAGTAGAGGGTATAATTTGGCAGAGTAAATGGTTATGAGTGATTAATGCTGGCCTGTGAGTCAAAAGGCTCCCATCAGTGTCTGCTACTGAAGTCAGTCATGTTGAAGTGTTAGAGACTATTTCTGAGCTCATCTACTTCTTTTGCAACATAGTGCAGGTTGCTTTTGCTGACTTAGAAACTATGAATAAGTTCCAAAAATATGGGTTAAGAGTGTGACCATAGAGATTTGTTGCTTGGGTTGCTTTCTACCTGGTTCCTGCAAGCCTTGTGTCTTTTTATTAGAAAAGATGGTCATGAACCACCGTAAGCAGTCACCTCTCAAAGGGAAACCCTTATGTGCTCTAAGGTCAATTGGACTTGTTTGAAGCAGGTTCCCAGAGAGCTGTAACCCAGGGCATGATGTAAGAGAGAGAGAGACTGAGAAGTCCCGCTCCACAGGACTTAGAGTGCAGCAAAGCACACTTTTAAGTGGGTGAGGATGAAGAGCTGTCGCTGTAGTAAGATCAGCTCAGACCAGGCTCATGCCTGTACCCCTGGATGGTTCCTGTGCTGCACCCACTGGGATAATGGGATGCTCTGGAAATCACTAATGGATGAGCAAAGGCCTTATTGTGAGAATTTACCCACGTATCACATCATTTGATTTCAACTGTAATTTTTTTTCCCCGTAGCATTTTGCACATATTAACAGTTTCAAAAATACTGTATGAAACCAGCTGCTGTAATAGCTACAGATTTTCATTTCTCAGGCCCTATATGTACAGATGCTTCTATAGCTAATAAATTTTCATTACTTCAATGTGACTATGATAATTTTTAACAATTGATGTGTATTATATTTTTTTCAAGTGTGTGCATGATATTTTGGTTGGGTTTTTTCAGTTGGCATGATGTATTTATTTGTATTTATCATGTTTATTTATTTTTTTCTCATCACTAATCCCACACTATAACCCATTAAAACATCGGATTTTGATTTAAAAAGGTCTCACAATTTGAGCTTTGTGCTGGCTGTTTGCCCAGTGTTGATGAAGGACCTAAAATATCCAGTTGTCAGATGATGCCTAGAGGTAAAAAACAAATAGAACTGCCTGTGTAAAGCTTGATAGCTAATCAGAAAGGACTGAAAATGGCATTCTCAGGTCCCCTGTGGTATTGTACCAAAATCTCTGAATAAAGCAGCTGACTTTGTAATTAAATTATCATTTGTTTCAATGTAAGTGCCAACAAAGGGATGCAAAGATTGTAGCACAGTAGGAAAAAAAACAATAAAATACCTAAAGACCCTTTATGAATATAGGAAATATTTTTGATCTATAGCTATTCCATATAAAACAATTTCTCTCTCTCTCTCTCTCTCTCTCTCTCTCTCTCTTTGGTAGAAATACGAAATGCAGTCAGACATGTGGCTTCCTAAACAGGTACAGTATAAATTCTATTTCAGTGTGTATAATGTGTAATTGCTTCATTGTCATTTTTATTTAATTATGTGGTATTTTATAAGCTAATAAAATCCTGAGGCACCTGTGAGGGTTTTGGAAGCAATATTCCCTTCAGTTTCCAATCTGTCTGCATTCAGTTCAGTAAGCACTTAGATTAACTACCTAACTCTGGGATGGTTAAAGACAGATGAGTTGAATCCCATTCCAGGCATGTCCTATATACTGTGTTGATTTTTTTCTGATTAAAAAACAACCTCACCAAATTAAACCCAAAGAAGTTCAAAGATTAGAGGTCATATGGGCTATAACTGGAATATGTAGGTGTAATGTTTCTAAATTCACACCAAGAACAATATGTTGATCTAACATGTCAGCAAATTATTCCATTTTCATAGCTTCAGAACTGTCCAATAAATGGATGAAACACATTCTATTTAAAATACACTTTAGACTTCATTTTGCAATGTGCAAATGAGAAATCATTTTAACAAAAAACTGTGCCTTTATAGCAAGCCATTTTCATTTTATATTTCTGTGAGAAGTTAGAGATGGAGATGATATCACGTCATGCTACAATTTGTGGTAAGACCCTGATTCAGGATATCACTTCAATGTGCTTATTTTTTTTCCATGCAACTTTATCAGAGTCAGAGATTGTTAAGCATGTACTTAGTAATGTTTCTCTGGGTCAAGACCCCTGAAAGTTTTGCTTCTCCTCATCACTGGTAGGACTTACCTCTTTGAGAAAGTGTAGGTCTGTAAAGGGAAGCACCCTGGAAAATTCCCCTGCATTAGGACTGAGATTCCCAGAACTTTCCCTGTGAGGGAGAATTCAGCAAGGGCTGGAACCAGTGCTGAGAGTTCAACAAGGGCTGGAACCAGTGCTTTAGGGCAAGATTGCACATGGCATGAACTTACAAGTAGCTTTAGCCACCCATTTTTGTTCATCTTAGCAGAATATATTTAAAATGTAAGGGGTTTTCTCCAGTTAACTGATGAGCATAGCAACTACCAAAGCCAAGGAGACAGAAAGCCTAAGCTGAAGTTTTGTTAAGAAGTTTAATAATGAATAGTGTGGCAAACTGACCTTATCTTCCATGTATAGAATGAAGAGCCGGTTTTCTCCAAGAACGGCAGTAAGTTCTTCATGACTGTCCCGGTGAAGCAGGGAGGTCGGGGCGAGTTCCACCACATAGCCATGTTCATTGTGCAGGTAAGGTTTTCCCTCTGGCTGTTTTTAATGTCTTAGTGGTCATCTGGGACTTTTACTGAGGACACAGGGCCCTTGCAAAGGTCTGCACTTACTGGAGTCTGAACACTTGTGTCATCATTTGTCCTGTCCAGGTTGTCACTTGGTGTAGAGGGGCCATATTTATAACTTCTTCCAGAAAAAGTGGAGGTTTCTCTCTCTTTCCTTAGACATCTTCTGTGGTAGCACATATGTTCACTAAAGGTACTTCCCAAGTACTTTTGTTGGAAGATTTCATGTTTTCTTTGCACCTCTGTAGACAAGCAGAGTTGTTTTCTTCTTAAACCCTACTGTCAATAGTAATGTTTTATAGCACAGAAATTCAAGAGACCTGCAGAAACACTAATTTTACCCTCTCTATATGCACTATACATGCATAAGTATAGTTTTAAATATCTTTTCAGAATCTGGCCTTACACAGAACAGTAAAGGGAGGCAATACCCAAACTTAAAATTTTGTTAAAGTTAGAATTCTTTTATTACCCTTTGTGGCATTTTTCAGTGTCTTCCATTTCCCAGGGTCATTACTTTTTCCAGAGAGGAATCTGAAAGAAGATAAATTTGCACTATGACTTTGAAGGTCACCAGTATGAAGTTGTGATGAACTAATAAAGGAAATTATGTCCTGGAACAGAATGCTCCAAGGCATCTATTTAAATCAGCAGAGCATTAATCCAAGTATTTTAGCAGTGCCATATGACATAGGAGGGATTATTGAGGTACCCAAACCATCAAAATAGCAGACTTGGCACCAGGGACTCTGTTATCTGCCTCTATGACTGTTCTAGTATGAACATTATTAAGTGTGAAATACATTCACAGTGTGCTACAGAGAGAACAAGAACAAAAGAACTTTAATGAAAATTTAACCTGAAGAAGCAAGAATTAAGATACTCATTCACTAGAGAAAATATATCAAGAAGCATTCAATGAAGATAAAAGGCATCAAAGACATGTCAAATTCTGTCTGCTAAAGAAAACACAAACTCAGATGGCAGTCTGGTAAAGGTGTATTAATATAGTAACCACCTGAAAATTCACACCAGAGCAAAACTATTTAATCAATCAAGTCTTATTTTGGTATATTTCTCAATATGAATAAGTAGCTTTAAAAATACATGAAATAATAATGATCTAGATCTGAAACTTATCTTGCAGCATTCCCAAGGATGTTACAGATACAATCAAATTTGCCTTAAACCTGTAGGTTCTGACTTTTCTCACTACTAAAAAGCCCAGGAAACTTCATCCTAATTCAGGAAAATATTTAAGCAAAATTAAGCCCATTCTTATTCAATAAGGTAATTAAATATATACTTACTTATAAACACATCTTCACACAATTTAACCAGAATAATGTTTAGATTCAAGCTTATGTTTAGTATTCTGCCTCTTTTAGGCAGAATTAGAGCCCAGGGTACTGCACAGCTCCGAATATAAAAATGCTTCTATTTTGACAGCCATCAGCATGAATAAACAAATCTGAATGGTATAACCAATGACAAATTTGGCTTTAACTATGTAGCTGCTCCTGAGAAGAAGGAAATGTGATGTCCCATGTATCAAGCATTATTCATCAGAAGCAACATTCTGCATGGTAATGGGGCTGATACAGAGCAGTAAAGGGCAGGAAATGTGTTTATATGATGTGTTTTACACACTGCATTAATCTGATTGTCCATTATTTCTAAAGCAAACATGGAGGCATAAAAAGTATATTAAGCGTTGCACATAAAGTCTTTTGTCACATTAGAGGTTTGTCACACCTTGTGAGAGCCACAGCGGCATAGCAGGTGCCCTACAGAATTTAAAGCAGTTGGCAGCTCACCAGTGCCCAGATGATCACAGCTTTTCCATGGTGGAGCTTGGGTAACACTGGAATTTGGCAACTGGATTCGCATTACTTCTCTGTGCTACTCAGTACAGGTATCAGCTCATTAACAGGAATCAGCCTGCAGGAAAGTTCTAACACCGAATCAACGTGAACTTGCAGGGACAAAGAAGTACATTTTAGTGGCTCAGTTTAATTTAATCACTGAGGTTGATTAGTCAATCTTACAACAAATGCTGACAAATGCTGGTCATTTTGGGGCTGCATTTCTTTGACTGTACTTCAGAAAAGTATGTGTCAATGACACAAAGCAGGTTAGCAGAAGCATCTAATTAAATCTTCATGCAAGTGGATGTTACTGTCTAAAAGGTGACTGCCTATCATAATTTACTGTCTGCATGCAGAGAGGTGGATGTGTGGTTTATTGTTTTCAAATGCTTTTAGTAACTTATGAAATATTTAAAAGAAACTAATCTCAAAGTGGGATTGAATCATATCTTATGTATCTAGAAATTTCTTTCATGGAGTTTTTCAACTGTAAAGAGTCTCCTTTTTTTCTAACCACAAAATAAGAATTATAAAGTTACTTTAATGGATCAAGGCGATAACTTCCTGCAAGCTTCATAAATTATGTATTATGGCTGTAACCTTGAAAAATAACCATGTTTATTAACGCTTGGCTGGGTTTTCTATTGCTGTTTCTTGTTAGATTCTGTGATCTTAATATTTAAATATCTCTTTGAATTGTTGCAGCTTCTCTCTTGAGAGAGAAGAAATAGTCACTTATAATAAATCACTAATACGTATTTTAATCATTCCTGGAGACGGCACTGAATATCACAGTCTTCCTGAATGAGGAGCTCTCATCATAAGCATGTGTACAGTGCTTAGCACAATGTCCTGATTTCATTTGGTATTTGGAAGTCTGATCATACAGTTACTACATCATTCCTTCCCTGAGGGTCTGTTAGAAAACAGATCAGTTCTAAGAGGCTCAGTTCTGCCTTCTCATAAGCATCTTTGAGCATTTTCTGCTTTCTAGTAGCTGCTGCTGTTGATACAGAGCTCGGGGTACAGTTCAGAAATGCATGGATTAAAAAACAAAACAAACCACCTTTTTTGCCTTCATGGCTTTATGAGGGCCACATGAAAATTGAGGCCATGGCGATTAGGTATGGGCTGGTGCTCCAGGATCACAGGCCAAAAGACCAGAAAGCACCTTTAGATCCTCCAATCTGACCTCCTTTGTGACTCCTGCTGCTGTTTTGCCCACTAAAGCTGAAATAGAAGTGGAAGTATCACCTCTTTTCTTTACTAAGTTTGTCTTGAATTTGAAAACAGAGTTTTAGCTTCAGGGGTCTGAGAAAGATTCCCTGGAATGCCACCGTGACAGAAAAGAAACACTAAGAAAAATAAAGTATGAGTAATGACGATATCCTCAGCTTGAAGTATGGGATTACATTGTTGGCATATGGACAACTGAAAGAAACGTTGTGATGAAACCTGACATTACTTTAATGATTTTGAGAAGTTTATATATGGGAGTGGAGAGTACTTGAAGTTCAGGCCTATCAAAATGTGAGGTTTGTGATTTAAAGATGTTATGCTATATATTAGTATTAAAAGCTGTAAACAGTAATGACAATCCTTCTAGACAAAACAAAATGTAAGGAGTAAGGTGAAAGTTAATGTTCTCCATCTCTCTCCAGGCTAAAAGTGAACAAATCAGTGTGAGACATCTTACATCAGGAAACTGGGAAGTTATCAAAATACTGGCATATGATGAAAATACTCAAAAGATGTAAGCACTATTTTCTGTATTTGTTTATGAAAATATCTCAGCTATTGAAGTGGAATCCATTTAACTGGAAATATCATATCTGAAATTAAACAACAATGTTGCTTTCATTTTTGAGCATTACCATAACTCTGACACACCTGAGTGCATAAAGTGCAGTTGTAAGACAATTTATCTGCCATTCCATTACTGTGTGTGTTTTTATACAGAGGGAAAAGAAGCACACCATGACATCACTTGACTCACTGTATTTTTCTGAATAAAAGAAATCAACACACAACGCAACAGAAATAACATTTTGGTGACTTCTTTCCTGCAATCTAGATAAGGAGTCATCGGAAATTTTTGGTACTTGATAAAACATCAAACATTCAGTTTTCATCCTTGTTTGGTTACTGCATCAGGTCTCAGAGTTTTGAGGACCTGATTCAACCTCAAAAATTCAAATTATTTGTAGAGATTATCAGAACTCCTGATTCTCACACAGCTCCCTCACAGAGAAATCTTTCCAAAGCCGATCTGTGATATAGTGGAAGGAAATGCAGCACATACTTGGTGCTTTTGGGGAAGACACAAATGTCTGAAGGTTTCATATAACTTCAGTGGATCTTGCTTAGTTTTCACTTCTATCTCTCCATGGCAAGAAATAAACAGACATATTTAATTCTCATTTTCTTTAAAATAAATGATATTTCAACTAGGACCTTTTTGAGGCTGCAAAAAGGCCCGACTCCTCCATTAGTACTAGAGAAAACTCTTTTTGAATCCTCCTGTGGGTTTTGAAAATATTCTCATGGATAATTTCTGGATACTTCTTCAGGCTCAGGTGAAAAAATGAGGCCTGGATGTCCTCAGCCTGCATAGAGGTGACAGA
The DNA here is from genome assembly GCA_013396695.1 of Sakesphorus luctuosus. Lineage (NCBI taxonomy): Eukaryota > Metazoa > Chordata > Aves > Passeriformes > Thamnophilidae > Sakesphorus > Sakesphorus luctuosus. Next base: position 1,480,837 of record VWZD01003908.1, read on the forward strand.
CTCCATGTGGGTTGTCTCAGCATCTTGAGGGGATTTCTTTGCCCTTCTTCTGCCTATCAGGCAGAAACTTTGTGGGAATCTCACCTGGGAAACACCAAGGGCTTGTCTTGGTGTTGCTGCAGCAGTTTTACTACCCGGGCTCTTTCCACCCATTCAAACTAGACAGAAGAAAAGGTTTTCCTACAGCTCAAAAAGGCTTTTGAGTATCATAAGACCCATTGTAATACATGATATAATTTCATTGTGACCTTTATCTACCACTTGGATTTGTATTGCAAACTCTTGGAGTGAAGGGGAGACTTTGCTGTATTTGTAATACGCAGAAAGGCATCCTGGTTGCTACTGGAGCACCTGGGCATTACAGAAATTAAACAGAAACCATAAAATACTGTGTTCATCACTGTTAAAAGAGGAAATCATATATAATCTGAATAAATTACTTTGTGTATGGGGAACGAGTTTAATCTTGGAATTTAGGTTTGTATATAACTATTTTATCTTCTGGAATATTTGGTAATTTTTAATTTTAAAAATGTTATCTGTGGTGTCTGTCATGTCTGTGAACACTACCCACATCAAAGAGTTTATTAAACTGAGTTTAACTTTGTTCATCTTTTGGGCACAGTTATTTCTTAAGCACTGAGGAATCCCCAAGAGGAAGACAACTACACAGGTAAGAAGTACATGGGGCTGGGTTAACAGCTTCTTCATCCAGGCTATAAGTGTTGTGGTGCTTGGGTAATCATTTATATTGTGTAACAATTAGTGTGCTTGAGCTGTAACAAGGAATCACAGCTTTTCCAGGTTAAAAATGCCAACAATATTTTACATTTCCTGAAAAATGGGAAAGATTTTAACACAAAATGTTTCTACCAATTATGACTTCACTAGTCATTTACAAGCATCTAAAAAGGTAAACCTAAATGCAAGCATTTAACATGACTGTATTTTGAAAGTAATGAAGGTCTTATAAATAAAAATATTTGTAGGGTTTAATCACATAACTTAAAGCACCTCATCCTTACACAAACTTCAGTGCTTAAATCTGAAGGTAATGAGGCTTTTCAGGGTATCCTGCTAGTGCTGTTATCTCACAGCACTGCTACTTATTGCAGTTCCAGTCTTGCTTTGGGCAGGTTTTAGATCCTGTCCACATTGCCCAGTTTACAGAACAGTAGTCCATTGAGTCACCTGAAAACAGTTTGCATCAGGAACAAAATAAGTCAGTGGTATTTTGGCAACTCTGGGGATTAAAACAAATTCCATCACTCTGATGAGGTAATACTTAGTTTATTACATTTTATTCCTATGTGAAATGTTTGTGATCAATTTTTCCCCCAGTGTATCAACAGTGGGATCATTGAATCGTCAGTGTCTGTCATGTAACATCCTGAAAGACCAGTGCACATACTTCAGTGCAAAGTTTAGCCCCTTGAATAGACATTTTCTACTGCACTGTAAAGGTAAGTCAAATTCATGGCATGTAGTAGTACCATGTTTGCTTCTGAATTACTGTAGTCTCTTGAGAAGGGCATTAGGCTGGAATCTAACATTTAGCTCAGTGGTAGATTACTCAAAGTTCTGTACAGAGCCTATACCAAGACTAAGTTGTTCTGTGTAATGTGAGAAAAATCTCGTTTTGAAGAATTTTTTTAGAGAGACGAGTTGAAGGAGCAAAGCAAAAATAGGGTTTTAATGGCCAATACTGTGTACACAGGGTGCCTCCCCACAGCCAAATCGCCGAGGAGCACACAGAGGAGGGAGGAGTCACCCCAATTTATTCCCTTCATGCCACGCCCCTTTCCCCCCTTCAGGAGTCCAGCCCTCCGTAGTCCATGTTTGGCACTTTGAACGCTGATTCGAAGTCCTCACTTCTTCACTGCCTTCTTTGGGCAATTTCTTGCTGCGCCATCAAAGCTGATTGGCTCATCCAGTTGCCCTCTCAGGCCCTCACACCGGCTGCAAGCCGTGGCAGCAGCCTCTCTGCTGGGACTGCAGCCTCACAGACTTCCCGCCAATTTCGCCTGTCTAACCTGCATGTGGAGAAATTCCCCCCCCTTAAAGGGCCAGTCCCATTTTCTCAGAAAAACCCCAATTAACACAGAACCTTTTAATTAACCAAACCCCTTCTTTCCACACCTCCCACAATGAACCCTCCCTTTTTATTTCTCACATGTAATAGATAAATAACAAGTTGATATCAGAAAGCAGCTCTAGTCCTAATTCTTCTGTCCAAGTAAAGGTCGTCGACTTAATTCACTGTAAATAAAAATCCTTCACCAAAAAATTTTGAATTTATGGTGATGTTACAGTGGTTTGTGGCAGCTTCATTATTTTGTGTAGTGGGATTGATCTTGTGTGACTATAACTAGTTAAAAAGTGAGGGCCTGGTTTCTGTAATGCTATTTCTCTATGTCTATACGTTTATGTGTGCACAGTGTATCGATAAACACTTACCCCCTTATATATGTGTGTATCTACCAAAAACCAGGTATAGTTTAATCCGCACATCCTTTCTATCAATACAATTGCAATAAATAACTCCTCAGGTTTTATTTGTAGCTGTGTTCCAGTACCGCTAAATGACAGCAATTGGATCAGAGTTTCTCTATAAACAAAAAACTAGAGCCATCCCATGCTGTTAAATTTATAACCTACACTCAGGAAATAAACACTGATAAATAAATAAGATTATTAAAAAGGGTTCAGAAAAGCATGAGACAGTCAATAAAAAAAGTGTGGAGCTAAACCCGTTGTCCTTGAAACTTGCAATATTTATGGGCACTGTTCTCCCAGTATTTTTGCAAAGTTAGAATCAGACTGAAAAGAGTAGAACACAATTCATCTGAAATACATATGAATAGCCCATTTTATTTGCATGCATCTTTGTACCTCTTTTGTAACTCTACTTTCTTGTTTTGCACAAAAATAATATATCTGCTGGCTTGAGCATTAAATTTATCCAAACAAACAAGCTATGAATATATATTGGCTAAAATAAGGGGTTTGGTTTTATTTTTGTTGCAGGGATTTTTTTTTTTGTTAATACACCTACACTGCATAGCTGATTAGAAAAAAACTGAACAAACTGTATAGTTTGTACATGGTTAAATCTACAGCAGAAGTCACAGAGCTAATCCTGAGGTCCATATCTGAGTAAAGACTGCACTAGTAATGAGTTCCCCCATGCTTTAAGCAGAGTGGTTTTTTGTTCTTGACATAGTCCCTATGGGGTAAGTCTCAGATTCCTTCAAGAGGGAGGATTGGTAAATTGGGAAGAGTTTTACTTCCTGAATCAGCAATGTGACAGGGTCCAAAAGGACAGCTTCTTGTTGCTATTTGAGCAAAGTATATTCAGCCTGTATTTTTTAATGTATTCCTTCAATGTAAAAAAATGGATGCTGAGAGGAAGTTGTGCATGGATGTACTCACAAGCTCATGACTTTCAGTGACTTTGGAGGGGACAGTTCTCTCTTGGAGCTGGTAAGGCTGTAGATCATCCTCCTGGGATTAAACCTACACTCCACTGAGTTGCAAGCAGCAAACTGCCCTGAGCTGCAGGTGGAGGGCAAAGATGATAAACCACTGTCATTATGTTTCTTTCTACCTCTAATATTATGCAGAGTTGTCAGCTTGTCTCCTTGCCAGCCATCCAGTGGTTTTCCCTGGTGTTTCACCAGAGCCTGGCAGTTACAGCAGCAGTGTGGCCCCCATGAATTGCCACAGCTCTGCTGGGTTGGGTATTTGGGAGTATCAAAGTCAATGGCAACATCACCATAGAACAGGCATCAAAACTCTTCTGCAGTGTGCTGCCTGTAGGAGTGGGAGGTAAACTGCTTCCACAAGGCACATGACACGTATCTATGTGCATATACACGTTTCCCTACAAGAAAATGCCTTGCCCAATTGGTACAAAAGCAGTTGGCCCAGAAGAATCTTTAAGGGGCTCTGAATTAGTTTGATCTATACAAATAACAGTTCTTCCACCTCCTGTTTACCCACAAACACCTTCATTAGAATAGTTTGTCCTTCTTAGTTTTCCTCAGCCAGGAGATCTGTCTCAATACACCAGCTCTATCCATCTCCAGAGACTCTCCTGGGTGAGGAGTTCTTTCTAGTCTGATGGATGGAGAACTGGCCTCAGTTTTGGCAAGTGCAGCCTTTGCGCTTATTTTCCACACTGCTTGTGAATTTTTCCTTTAGCACTTCATAAACACTAACAGATACTAATATCTTCACTCAAATAAGGTACTTCACAAAGAGAGTAATTGTTTCTCCCCTTTTACACAGCAGGAAATAAGCTGTGGGTTTGGGGTTAATAATAGGAGGTCAATGGGAAATCCAGGTGCTGTACTTAGTTCTGATGATCTGTAGAGACAGATCTGTCTTTTTTTTTTTTCTGTGTTTGGCTTTTTAATCTACTATGATCTCCCTTTTTTTCAAAATCTGTCACCATCCTTCCACCTTTTAGTAGGCCAAAGAGATCTGGCCCGGAAAACATCAATGCTTTCCCACTCAAAAATGGTGTTTCTGAAATAAAAGTTTAAAGTAAAATGACAAATTCAGAAGTAAAAAGAGCTCGGGGAAAATAAAATCAAACCAAAGGAAAAGAGCATGCGAAGAAATTATCTTCTTGAAGAGCTAAGGCAGAAAGCTGTGATTTCTCAGCAATCTACCTGGAAGATTTTTGTCAATAGTGCCTCTTGAGGCTGAATGAAATTGATAAAAATCTTCAGTGGCGGCTGAAAATGGCATCATGCTACTTATTTCAGGTATTTGCATTTCCCTAGGCTCATGCCATAATTAATTGAGAGAGACAACCTCTCAAAGCACATAAATTATGCTCTGTCTCTGGACTGCTCTCATAGGGAATTGTTTTCTCTCAAAAAAAGAGGAGTTGTAACTCCTAATTTCAGAGGGTACATGCCTTCATCTGCTACGGGCTCCTCAGGGACTTCAGCTTTTCTGCATCATTCTCCCTAGTTCAATAGTGACTGACTACTTGTAATTTAAATTCTTGCCTTACTAAGGTAAAACTAAGCTTCTTGTGTGCAAATTCCATGTTGGGAGCGGGAACACCATGTTTTCTTTTGCAGGTTCACACTAGGAGGGTCCTGAGAGCAGGAACAGCAGACTCAGCTCTGCTTCTGAGTATGCCGAACCCTTGGTCATCCCAGTTCCACATACCATCTTGTGCATTTGCACAGTAGCTGTTGACATGAAGAGTTACTCCTGGTGCTTTTAGTTTCTTAGTGGTACAGTAAAAATATAGTGTCTGAAATGGGATTAATTTACATTACACCTAGATTTTAACTGTAATGCTATTGGTTTTGCAGAGTAGGCATACCAAAGGACCTGCTTAAACAGATAGTTAAGTGAAATATGGGACAATTTTTCAACACCTCTATATCTTTTCCATAAAAAATATAAGTGAATATTATCATTAAATCACTTCCCAGTCAACCTAAAGTTACTGTTTCTGAATGTCAAACTGCTGTATTTTTGACAGTGCTATTAAGTGCCTCTGTAATTTTTATTCTTCACTTAAAAATAAAATACGTAGATTAAAGGGGGGAAAAAAAGGTGCTCCTTCTGGGTGTGAGTGCAGAATCTGGCCTGTTTGCTGAACAGGCAGAAGGCTTCTGTTTCATGCTCTTTTGGTACTGTAGTCCAACCTGTGTCCTTCCCCAGAGGCACCAGTGGAGTTCCTGCTGTGTTTGAAGGGCACTGTGTGTATGGAACTTGCAGGATCCCACCCCATGTGGTGACTGGTGCTCTCATTGTGTTACTGAACTGCTGAGCACTGACTGCCTTACACTGCCTCTGTTTTCCTCTCTCCTCAAACAGGACCAGGAGTTCCAGTTGTTAGTGTGCACAGTACAAGTAACACTGCAAGTGAGTATTCCTTATGAATTAGTTAAATTTTATTATCATCTCTGATTGTTTTGGAGAGTGGGGGGGAAGGGAAAGGCCATTGAAAGTACATGAAAACTAATAGATAGCTTATTCAAACAAAGTTCTATTAAATACCTTTGAGCAACATCCACATTATCAAATGATAAGGAAAGAAGTTAATCAAATGACTAAAACTTTCCCAAGCTTTCCAGATGTGTTTCATGATGAATGCATATGACTCATCCCCTGTTTACACTTGAGTAAATTAGGTGTCAGGTTGGTCTTCACTTCCTAAGTAAGTCATGCTGCCATTACAATACAACTTTTGTATTTTTAGAGATATTTTTAAATATAACAGTCCAATTATGTTGATGTAAGGTGTAGTCCGTGGATGACTGATCACAAAAGCTGACCTAAATACACTGAGGTCCTTTTCTCATATTTCTCAACCCAGAACAACTCCACTGACATTTTCAATGAAGACAAAACCAATAATAAAGGATTTTAGGAAGGTATTCTATGCCTCTGTTTGTTAAGTTTTATTCATTATTCTTTTTTATATTGATACTAAATCTGCTGCAGTTTCCTGGCTGCTTGAAGTGCTTTTTAGTGGCAGACTGTCCTTCAGCAGTAGAATTTTCCTCACCTAGCTATTCCTGAGGTGCAGGAGAGGTAACAATTCTGCTACCTCCACTTCCACTGTGACCCAATAGCATGAAGGTTTTGAAGGTGTGGATTACAGGAATGGGGAACATCTTTCTGCTCAAAAACACTAAACCAATTCTTACATGTCCTCATTTCATTAATTGGATTATCCTTGGCGTTTTCGTCAAAATCCAGAAGTCCTGAACTGTACCTGTCTTCATCCCTTTTGTCAGAGGCCAGTCAGTCAGTCAGTATTCAGCCATAACTAATCATGCCTGTTGAAGCTATCAAGTGTTAATTAATGTCTGCAATTTGGCTTCCTTTTTTTTTTTTTTTAATGTTCAGGTTTGCTATGCTCAGTGCCATAGCACAACCAAAGGCAAAGAGTTTTATTCAGCTCAATAAGAGGTAGCTCAAAGTAAATTCGTGGGCTTCTGTAGAACTCAGTGCTGTGAAGACACAATTTTGCTCTTTATTACCTGCATCTAAAATACTGTTGCTAGTGAACTACTGAAATAGGGATTTATGTGCAGCATCTTAGAGTAAGGCAAAACAAGTCAGGATAGAGGGATGTTGTTTGTTGTAACAACAAGAAGCCAAATAACAGGAGATATAATTTACATTAATCTTTCAGTGCAAGATTAGATTATCTTCTTCAATTGATAAAAGAATGACTAGGAATTACTTCAATTATTCCACTCTCAGACTATAATTATTCTATTTTGGTTAACTGCCCAGGATAAACATTCTCCTTAGATTATCTAGTTTTGGCCCTAAGTGAAGACTTTATTATTTATTTTAAAAAAATATAAATTTTGGAAGCTACATGAGCAATTTGAGTAAAAAACAAAAAGAAAAGCAAATGACAAATTAGTCCTTCTTTGATGTGTAAAAGAATTACTTCAAATGTGTCTACAGCTTTAAACCGAGCTGATGTCTTGCTCTTGGTTGAAGTGAAGAAGACAAGGAAGGACATCCAGTGACTACACAGAGCTGTACTGGCTAAATATTTCCTTGGAAGAAGTAGCTTGAAAAGGATGCCTGCATGAGGCTTAGGATATTGTCCAGCAGAGAAGCCTTTGCTGTAACAGCCCCTGTTAGTATTTATCAGAGATACCAGTTGTCATTTGGTCATCACCAATTTTATTGGGAGTGCTTGGTGAAAGCAAAGCCTGCCAAATCCAGAAAATGGATTAGGTGTGTATCTTTTGAATTAGCTAGTTGATCAGTTCCTGAATTGCAAGGTAGTTGGATTATAAAAAAATATTTACAGAAGGAATTAATTTACAGGATTGATCATTGCACATTTGTCTCATTTTCTTTGATTTATATCTGGTGTGATGGTTCTCCATGCCTCCCAACATGCTTTTTCTTCCTGTTTTCTAGAGTTTTATATTTTGGAAAACAATGCTGGGTTGAAAGAAGCTGTTTTTAAGAAAAAGAATTACAAGACTGAAATCAAAATGGTTCACATTAAGGATTACGGTAAATCTGGCAAAATGTTATTTTAACAAACCAAAAGCTTTCTTAAAATGTTACTGTTTTTCATCTGTGTGACTACCAGCCTTTAATGTTGTTCTCTTTTCTTAAAAGAATTGCCTTTACAGTTGTCACTGCCAAAAGATTTCACAGATCGAAACCAGTATGCCCTTCTATTATTAATGTAAGTATCTCTGTGGAATCACACAAAATAATAAGAAAAGTACATCATAGAAAACCTTTAACTCTGTCATTAGAAAATGGTTTATTTTTTACTTTGTGTAGGAAAATTACCTCATGGATTTGAGTTGATAAATCAAAAGGTTTGTTCTCAAGAAGACTTTGTGGTAGGTGCTCTCTGGTAGAGGTGCCTGGGGTTTTTTTGAGCTCGTCAAACCTAACTCTGCTTCTCTGTACTTTTATGTATGTGAGGCACTGGCACTTCTGATGGTGCATCTGTGAGCAGTTCTGCAGTCTTTCCTGGACCCATACTGATCCTACTCACAGAGGAACTCGTTCAGAGAATATGCTCCTTTTTATCCCTGGTAGAAATGGGTAGAGCTTCTAAGAGGGGCTCAGTTAAGATGCATAAAGCAAAACTGCTTTTAGGAATACTGGAAAGAAGAAAACATTATTTTTGAGCATCAATGGCTGAAGGTGTTATAGGCGTGATCCAAAGTCTGTTGGTGTTTGTAGAAAACCTCTGTGGGAGGAAGGTGGTACTCCCTGGCCACCTGTGCTACATTTCTAAAAAAGAAATAGGGTGTATGTTCCTTGCAGACAGTCAGCCTTTAAGTTGCATGTCTGTGCAATGTGTAGCAGAGGGAAAAAGCAGGCATGAGTGTGCCTGAAGCTACCAGGGAAAATGGGCATGGCCACTTCAGGGGACCACTCCTTTCTCTCCACCTGAGCTCAGCATGGGTGCAGAGGGTTTTCCTGTACCTACAGGTCTTCTTGCAGGCCCATCTGGAAGGCACTGATGTGAATTTCCATAAGAGGTGTAGGAGTGCACTGCTAAATGTAATGAAAATACCACGTTACTGAACTGTGTCACCTGGAGCAGACCTGCCTTGAATGACAGCAGAGATCCTTATTGTTGATGTGAGGGTAGATTTACAAGCTTGAGCTTCTGAATGATCCAAAATTCTACTCAGATCAGATCTTAGATAATGGGACAGAGAGGCATGAAACTGCTATTGCTAAGCTCAGTTTGTGTTTAAAAATTCATAATTTTTCTGTTGTATTTATCTGCAGTTATGGAGACTCTCTGCTTTAATTGGTTTATGAACACGTTTTTGTTTTCTTGTGGTGAAACATGACACTGATATTATTTCATCTTTGCAGTATTTGCTAGCATGATCTTGGAAGCATGATTATATTTTAAGCAGCTCTTATAAATGTTCCAAAGGCAAACTGATTGTCTGAATTGACCCCAGCAGCACTGCAGGGACTTGTAAACACTTGTGCTTATTCCTTTTTCTGAGAGTAGGCATTTGCTAAGGTGCTGGCAGTGTAATGCTTCCCTTTTTAAGTATCCTAGAAAATACATAATCTTCCATATACAGTTGTGGTCAAATATTAGATTATATACTCATGTAGAACTACAGAAGGGAAGGATCAGAAACCTGAGAAGTCCAAGGTCAGAAATTACAGGAAAAAAAAAAAAAAGAAAAGCTAAGGAAATCCTTTTTTGAAATATTTTATGATATTGAGAGTTGAAAGAACAGAGAACAATTTAGAAGCAAGGTCTGAATTTAAACTTAAAGTTCTGGGTACCCAATGAGCAAATAGTGTGGCCAAGTTATAATGTATGGATATGTCTTATAATTGTTTGGGTTTGGGTTTTTTTATGATGGGAATGTGGGAAAAAAAAAAGAAAATTCATCAACTTATGAATACAGATTGTTGTATCTACATTTACAGCATGGAGATTGCCTTTTTCAGTCAAATACCTTTGCAATATCAAAATTTCAATGTTAGCTCTGGCAGGGGTTGGTTTTAGAAAACCCTACACATTAATGAAAATATGAAACTGAAAATTTGAAATCTGTCCTGGCTCATGTAATGTAGCTTATTTATGTCTTCCTCTTCCCTAGAAGAGAAAGAAGTTATATTTCTTCAACAGCTTTTTACAGACTGTAAACTAAGCTTGCCAGCATTCCCTTTTCCTATTAAAGAAGTCCCCAAATGAAATATAAAACCGAAAACTGTCACTGAAGTTATGGGAAGTTCCCTTGTGGGATGATTATTTGAGCCTAATAAATTCTGCCTAGCTCTTGAGAAAGAATGATTGGGTATCTGTGGGTGTTTAGGGGGTGATTTCTTGACCCCCACAGCTCCAAATCCACATCTTAAGGTTTATTTCATGATCAGAAGTATTACTTTTAAAAAGTAAAAAAAAAGAAGTATCCAGGTCCAAGGAGAAACATACAGCTTTTATAGAGAACACTGATTAGTTGTACAGATGGTATAATTTCCCACATATTTGACTTTCCTGACTCCCAGAGTGGTACTGTTGGGACTGATTGAGAAACACCCTGTGCCTACTCCTGGAAGAGCTAGACCAGAATTAGTGGCTGGTAACAAGCACTATCTTTCATATTGTTCAGCTGCATCTACTTTGTTTCTTACATTCCCAGTCATGATACAATTATCATTATAATCCAGCCACTGAAAGTTTAAAAAAGAATGCTTACAAATGTGCCTGTAAGGGTGCTGGTTTAATTGTATGTCCATTTTTTGGAAAGCAGATTCTATATAACATCTTGATCCAGGCTACATGCACTTAGATGTGTATAAAGAGAAGACATATAACTGGAAAAGTGGAGTATTAGCAAATAAGAAGTGGGTTTTGCTTTCCATCTCAGTAGCACTGCATTTTGACAAGGACTTAAGAAGGTGAGAGGGAAGGCAGGAAGGAAGATGAGGAAAAGAGAATGTAAGTTTAAACCTGAAATTCAGCTAATAGGTCTCTGCAGTGCAAATTAAATACCTTGTTAAGTGCATATAAGTTTCTGAGTGCATGTAGGCTTTGTCCCTTGGCTGGAGGGTACATATGGCATGTCAGAACTTACAGACTCTGGCTGTTTGGCCGCACTCATTGCTCCAGAGTCACACCAAGGCTGTGGTGAGGATTGATCTTCCAGTGTCTTGCATTTTGCCAGAATCTATTTGGCCTGTATGGTCTCATCACTGCAGAACTTTTGTGCTGGTGGCTGGTTTCACTGTCTCAAAATAAAGTGGGGTTTTTTATGACTGAGATTCCTTTTTTTACTGTAAATTTTCACTAGCAGTGAGCACTTGTGTGTGGTGTTCATGAGCTCTCTGCACCAACAGGATCACAATGACATTAGCAGGATTTGGAAACAGGTAAAGCAGAGGAACTTTGGTGCTACCTGGTGTGGGTTTTTTTCAAAGCACTGAAAGCTAGTAACCATTTCAAAGGTGCATGATTATAATAAGGGCCCTGTATTCATGCACAGATGTCTGCAGGGAAATTTGAACTTCCAGCACATGGGCCCCAGGGGCCTGAGTGTTAAGGCTGAACTGGGGAAGGGACCCTGTCAATGGAATCTGGTCCTGGTGTGAAACCTGGGTGTGAGCTGAGTACAGTTCTATGTAGGCACAAGTTAAGGACCTGGCCCTGAATATCCTGTAACTTTTATCATAAGAATTTTGTGCACATTTATCCATTAGCAGTTGCAAATTGCATGCTGCAATGCTCAAATAGTAGATTGTTGTACTGCTGTGTTAAAATTTATGTCCATCTCTATGGCTGGGCTATCTTACAGATAGCTCTCATGTAGAAACCAGTTATGTTATTTTATTTTCCAGAATGGTGATGTTTAGCCCATAAAATGTTAAATAGATTAAAACACCTCCTTTCTTCCATTTATTCTCCTAAACACTAATGCATTTCACACTCACTTTCCTTCTGATATAATACATATGGTGTGGCTATAGATTAGAGAGCTCTACGGTAATTGCCTGAAAGAGTGACTATCATATTTTTGCTATATAATTAAGATCAAAGTTTAAATTTCACACCCTTGATTTTCTCTTTATAGTTCATCTTACTCATTAAAAAGTTGGAAGATACACTTCTTGGTAACACACAGGAAATGATTAAGTAAAGACTCCAGCATTTAATCTGGGTAATAAAATCATAGGAGATAATTATTCTTTATTTTGCCTTGAACATAATTAACCTCATTCTTTCAAATCTGTAGATAATGTATCTTAAATGTCAGTATCTATTATTTAATGCCATTTAAAGTTGTCCAATATGTAAGTGGATATTGTAAAATTAAATCAGTGGAAAGCTGGTTCTGATAACTGAGGGAGAAAAACCCAACAGGTATTCTCCAAAGTAACAGTGAATTGTCTTCAAGAGGTTTCTTTTTGTTTGTTTGCTGACTTGTTTTCTTATATTTTGGTAATAAACAGGAATTGGTTTACCTGGTTGTTGAAAAGATGAAAGTTTTAGGCCTTACACAGGCAATCAAACCTGTTTATGCCTCCAGTGAATACACTCTCGGGACTGATTGCAAGATAAGACAATAGGGTTTGAAGTGAAGTTTGTTTCAGCTTTGAGAACAAGTCATTAAAAGACTAGAAGAAACATAGGGAGGCATAATGCAAGTATTGGGAAATATCCATGATCTGAGGTATGCTACCTCTTTGCCAATTAATAGCTGTCTTGTGTGCCTTTCACTTGTCATAAAGGATATTGTTTATTTTAACTGGCAGGTGTTGCAAGAGAATGAACAATGCTTGGCTGAATGTTGAAGTGTAAAAATACCTGGTGGATTCCACTACTCGATTGCAATATTCTTGTAAGGGGAACATCCCTAAAGTCCTTTCTGTTTGGCCAGTTTTTTCCTCTATTAAACAGCTGAAAACTTTACTTTTTAGGGGATCCCTAAGTCACATGAATAATTCATGAATTGCTTTGCCAGCTGTCCATTTCATGTCCTCCTGCCTCAGCACAGTGTGCCACTGATCTTTTGTGTTTCTGTTGCATCAAAGTATTTGATAAAGAGTCTTTTCTTTTTCACTCTTTTAGATGTTCTTCCCCATTCTTTGAACTTTGTAATATTTTTCAATGCCTAGAGGCAGTATTCATTTAGCTTAGTCTAAAGGAGCAATAGACTGGAGGCTCATTCCAACTGTTTCACTGGCAGTAGCAGTCCTGGTACTATGGGCAGAGATGGATCTGCTCACTCCCTTTCTCTTCAGTCTTGTCCACACAAAAGTCTCATGGAATCATTGAGCTAAGATCCATCCTCTTTCAGCTTCCGCTATTCCCAATTCCCCCACAGCTGTATATATTTTGCTATGTGAACAGGATTCTCATTTAATCTTCCATTGAAATAAAAGCAAGAGGAGATTTAAAACTTCACCTCCTTTTCCTATGACACAGGACAGCGTTACATCTCTTGTTCTCAAAATTGTATTTTCAAAGCCTTCAGGTCCAAGGGTTTCAAAAAGATATTTTAAGAAAAACAGAGGGTTTTTTTCGTACTATGCTCTCTGCTTTGGTCCTGCCTATCATATATAATGGAATCTCTTCTGGTCATGTATTTTAATATGTTTGGCCATACTGCTGGCAGGAGTTGTCAACTTTTTGTCTTTGGTTGCACTCTACTATACCTGAACAGGGCATATGAACAGAGAAAAAGTATCTGGAATTTTTTGTTCTCAGTGTTTGAGACTATTCAGGTTCCTTGAGTTTAGACCCGTAATGGTGGGTGTGCTTGGAAGCTGATGCTTGTGGAAGAGATGCTTATTAAATCTCAAAAATGAAGTGGATTTTTGTATTGTTTGCACCAGTTTTACAAAATTATCTTTCCCCAGTCAGTTTCCCCATATACAAAAGATGACTTTTATCAATAACATTTCTTTGCATAGATGTTATTCTTTGAGTTGTAGTCTTTCTCACATATTTACTGTCAGGTTACCTTTTCCATATGCTACATCAAATCCACTGTTTTGGAGAAATAGAAAGAGATGCATTGGAAATTAAGTAAAGATGACAGCAGTCATTTGGCATGTATTTATAAAAATGTTCTTTTCTCTCTCTTGGTCAGTTCTGTAACTTCTAAAATTCCTATTCAAAATCTTGGAAATTAGCTTTTAAATGGTGCAAAATGCGAAACAAATTTTTCTGCAGTCATGATAGCAGAGGAGCATTGCTCAGAGTTGCAGCACAACAGCCTCTCATTAACACTGCATTATTTCCTGTAGGCTGTAACTCAAGTCATGAACAGAGACTTTAGTTTGAGCTTTTCCTTATAGAATCTGAAAGAATAGGTTCTTCTATCTTCAGCAATATATGAACTTATAATGAGCTGCCTCTTTTTCCAGGCAGCCTGAGATGTATGTAACTGCCTTGCAAGAAGCATACAAACTACCACAGAGGTCAATGATATTGGTATATTATTGATGGCTTCTGTCTATTTAAACAGTACGTTGGTGGTGAGCTCAGCAGTGTGCCCGAGATGTAAGCACTTGTGCTGCCACAGTGGACTACTAATCCGAGTGCAGTCGCTGTTGAAGGCATATACTGGGCAGCTCTGAACCTTTAAAGTCAGCAGCAAAAATAAAAAGGGAAAGTGTAAGTGCTGTCAACTTACAAGGAAGAAAAATGAATCAGGAAGAGCTAGACATAGTCTTCATTTGAATCGTTCTTCTCTTGTTGTTTGACTTTGGAGATGATGGTCCTTAAGGAACCCCTGAGGGATGTTGAAGTCTGTAGGTTTGCATTGCCCTATGGTGTTGCCTTTGATTTTACTACAGTGCTTTGGCTAGCCCATGATTCCCTTAGGGCCATCTGAAGTCAAGTGGGAAGAAGACTTCTGTGTTTATATTGCACCTAAGCAGAAATGGCAAAGACTTTCTTGCAATCTTATTAGTGGGGTAAAGAAATGATTCTCTGAAGAGTGTACCATTGAACAGTAGTTCATTATAATTAGACTGTGAGTAGTGCTAAGCATAAAACAAAACCTGACCTTTGAGATGTCTCTAAACCCAGGACAAACTTCCCAAGTCAGGCTGTGCATCTATTACTGCACTGTAGTATCAACCTTACTTTGTCACAAAGCCCTCAGGATGATCAAACTTGCATGAAGAATTAATACCTTGCAGAAGCCACATTTAAAAGGTTAGCAAAAGGGCCTAAATGGTGCACAGAATGTATGCTGTCCCTCTATGGGGGACGGGAGCACACCTCAGAAAATCAGTATCATTATATAGCAGCAGCTGAAGAGTAAAGAGACCGCCTGGTGCTAATGAGAATTTTGATATGCACCTTGATGGAAATATCTTTAAATGCCTGTCACAGACTACTTATATGGACAATCTTGAAATAAACTAGCTACTGGAAAATTGCTTCCAAAAGCAATATATCAAACAACACATCAGGTAGGACTGGAAGATGTATAGTGTTTAAAGCCTGAACCTGAAAGTAGCCCAGCTATGCCCTCCAAACAGGAGCTTGGGAACCCATCACTGTCAGTTCTCACCCACTGAGACACCTGCTGAGGTTCTGTTTGTTGTTCCTTTCTTAGCAGAAGAAATTCTCTGAGGGTATCATCTTTGATTTAAAACACTTTTTGGTTTTAAGCACTTTCTGGTTTAGAGAAAGGCTTACAAATGTAATGGTTCTTCCCCTATTTCTTAAGTGTCCAGACATATCTCACACACACACACACACACATCTATATGTGTACATGAGATGTATATATAACCAAGATACATGACATGTATAAAATTAATGTGATCACTGTATTAGTTCTGTTCTTATATTAGATGGGGGGAAGCAGGCTGACTTACAATATTTTCACTGGTGTGGGGTGCATTAGCCGTTGGAAAGTTGCCTAGTCAAACATGGATATTTCTGACATACCTTATTGTAGGAAGAACTTAAAAATAATTATAACTGGTCTGAGGCTGCTACTATTGGAAGTAATGATAAATGCTCTGTGAAAACATCTGCGTCAATGTGTAGTTCTTCTGAAAACCTTGCTGTGTACAATAAGCAGAAATTGAAAGTATTGTTCTGCTCCTTATAGTAAATAATAATGATTATATACTTTCTGAATCATGTATTTTCTGCAGAGTTTACCTGACATTATTTCCAATATTGCTCCACATTGTTAGCAATTAGTGTAATCACAACTGAACTGATTAGGCAAACAAAAAAATGCTCTTCCTTTCTTTTTATAAAGCCAAGTATAAGCCTGATACACAAGATAAATCAAGCATAACGTGCTGTGACTGGCTTTGTAACTAAGAAATCATGATTTCAGTACATGATATAGCAACTACATAGCTAGGTCTCAATTTAAGAACATGTGTTCATCATATGCTTGCTAATTAATCAGGTGATTACCTTGGAGATGATCTGTGTTATCCACAGCCAAAAGCAGTGATTGAATCAGCACTTTATTGTACATGTAACACAGTAGTTATTATAGAATATTTTTATCTCTCATTCCTCCCCCAGGTTTACATAAGTCTCTTTGGCAAAACAGTAATTTCTGTCTTCATCTTTCTTTCACCTCAGACAGGATATTCCCAGAGACCTTCCAATCTCATTTCCATACCGCCAGCACAGACACTTTTACATTTTAATTTGCAGTCAACTGGCAGATGCAGCCTGCATAGAACAATTTTGCATTTTGTACAACTTCATGGTAGCCTGCTCTTTTATTCTGTGTTTATCTTTGGGGGAAAATAATGACAAACTTCCCTTTTAAAACTGACATTTTATTTTTTCTTTGTAAGGAAAATAGTGTATTTGGCTTCAATGGCAAATCTTATTGTTCCTCTAGAAAATTCATTCTCCCATTCTATTCCACCTTTTCTGATGTAAACCACCTTTTTTATTTCCTTTTAAGGCATAAAATAAACTTATCACTCCTGCCTGCATCCATTTCTTGCTATGAATTTGGATGGGGAAAATATAATTTTCTCACGTGTATATTTCAGTCTTCTTTCTACTCTAATTCAAAAAATCTATTCATGTATACAATAATGCAATTATTTTTTGTTTTCTAGGGTTACATGCTTCTTAATAATAATATATATCCTAGAAAATAGTAATCAGGGTAGAGAATGAATTTTCCTTGTAGTGTGTTTAGTGCAGCTTAACTAATTCTGCATGACCCTTTTCAGAACTGAACTAGCCATTAGTAATTATGTGTTGGGGTTTTTTTCACATTTTCTGGTTATTTCAACAAAGTATATTCAGGTATTGGCAGCACTGCAACATAGTGGTTATATAGTTAAAGAAATCATTTTGTTTACTACTGCTGCAGGGATACCAGCACAGCTAATGTGATGGTATCGATGGAAGTGGCAGTAATTCAGCAGGATTGCATAACCAACTGAACTCTGCCATCTAGGCTAAGTGAAATATTGCAGGTCGGCTCAGTGCATCACATTGTCAATAGTCTTCGTTTGTGTCTGGTGTGTTGGTATTTGCAGTGATGAAGCTCCAGGCAGCCAGTTGGTTACAGATAAGTTTCACATTGACTGGGACTCAGTGCTTGTCAACTCTGATAATGTCATCGTAGCTCGATTTGATAGCAGAGGGAGTGGATTTCAAGGCCTCAAGATTCTCCAGGAGGTTCATCGATGCTTAGGATCAGTGGAAGCGAAGGACCAAATAGCAGCTGTAGAGTACGTATGTGCAAACTTTTCTTCTCTTTTACCCTTCTTCCACCTTCATGAACGAGCAGTTTGAACTGAAACTGCCCAGTGTGTTATCGTTTCTTAGTGAATGTTGTTAATGTTTATTTTAATGCATTTGAAAATTTTTAAACAATAATATATTCATTACAAACAACAAATAGGAGATCAAAGATGTGGGGTGTTTTTGGGTTAGTGCTTCTCTTTGACAAAGCTGACCTGCTCTGTGCTATCTAAAGATGCCATCTAAGCTAATTCGTATTTGTCTATATCCTTTAGGAAAATTTCTTGTTGTACATGTGTTAATGATTAAATGCATTTGTGTTGCAGTATTTTAGGCCTGTATGACTCGATACTGCTCTCATTTTCACTACAGAGATCCGGAGTAATTGCACAGAGTAAATGGAGCTATAATGGTGTAAATGAGAGCAAAATTTGGGCAAATACCTGTTATTTCTCATTTACATTATTGTTCTTAGACTGATATAAATCCACCAGCTGCAGACAACTGTAATTTCCACCTGTGAAGTACTCGCATGTAGGTTTGACAATACTCTTTACACAGGGTGCACATGTCAAAATGGCTAATACTAAGGTCTGGATGGACTTTTTCTAGGGTTTCCCAAGGAAAGAGAGTTTTCAAGCCAGATATCTTCTTGTTCTTTTGAAAGCAGTTGATGCTTCAACTGTTGCATGAGTAGGCAGCTGTGTCTGCTGTGACCTACTTGGGCAATAGGGCTCCTGGTGTTCATGTTGGTCAGGAATGCACTGTGTTGAGCTGAGCGATTCCAGGTGACCCTCACAAAAGCACCATCGGGAGCAGCCCACAGAGTCTGCTGGGAGGACTGAGCTCCCTGCTCAAATACCAAGATGCTTCAGGCTAAGTTTTTTCTGGCTTCTGGATGCACTGCATGGGAAAAAGGAGGAGGTGTCCTTGGCTGAGAGGAGGTGCTGTGGCTGGTCCTGTCTCCTCAAAAGCCAGTTGGATTTTCCCCTCAGGTTATGCTGTCCTTTCTGTGTAAAGTTCACCACATCCAATGAATGACCTCGATGAGATAATTACTTATTTGTTTAATTATCTAGAGTCAAGAAGTTTCCATTCATCTTATCTTCCTTCAGCTGTCAAAAAGCTGGTCATCAAAGGCAGTTGTTTAAGCCCTAGTTAGTGGAAAATCCTAACGTTCTGGAGGATGATCCTCCTCGGACTAAAAGAGGTTTCCAGGATGAGTGGGAAAGAATGGCTGTTTGACAGTGTCTCTCTTCTGTCCTTCAACTGAAAAGCAGATGCAAATGGGTAATTTAGACAAGATGCTTAAATTCAGGTATCTAAATTAGAGAAAATAAGCCTAATGCCAACTGTTTGCCATATAGAGAAGAAATAAGGAAGCAAATCACGTTTCCAGTGTAGTACTACTTGTATGGATGTAATTTCTTCTTATACCTGATCTGCATGTATGATGAATCCTTACTTTACAAATAATTTTTTTTACATAGTATATTCAGCAAGTAAAATTCACCATTTTACTTTACCAAAGTAAAAAAACAAAACAAAACAAAACACTTTTTGCCTTTCAGATCACTATTGAAACAGCCCTTCATTGATCCTAAGAGACTGGGTATATTTGGAAAGGTAATGTGCAAAATAGTAGGATATATCATCATTATTCTTTAAGAAAATGCTGTTCATAAGTAAATATATTTCTCTATTTTCCTAAGACAGTTTCAGTTATTAAAAGAGGAGAAAAAACCTTCCATAATTTACTGTTTATTCTGTATATTATCTTTTTCTCAGAACGAGTATTTAATTTAATAAGAACAGTTTGATGGTACAGCAATATTTCTGTTTCAGAATTTGAAGGAGAAAGCATTTGCTTAAAAAGTCTGCTTTCTTTAGACATTTTCAGTATGGGCTTGGTTTTTGTGAAGGCTTGTTTCTTACAGGTTTATGTTTGGACTACAATAAAATTGACAACATCACCCTAATACAGGTTTTATATCTGAATGTTTTACTGACCCTTGAGCCCAGCTGAGTAACAACCCTGTGGTCCTGTGAATGACTTCCTTGTTGCACCAGAGAGGTCTTACCTTTGCTGTTTTATCAGCTGTCTTCTCTGTGTGGCCTGTGGTTGCCCTTAGCATGAGATAGAATGAGGCGAGGGCTTAACTTTTTGTAGCAAACTAAATAGCATTTTACTGATGTCTGTTCAAAAGCAGCCATTAGAAACACCACACAACTGCTGCTTCATCTACGAACTGTTATGTGCAACCTTTTAATTTTTTAAAAGTTTTTTTATTAAAAATGAAGCTGTTTTGTGCCTTTGAGTTCAAAGCAATAACAACCCATAAACAAGTAACCCCCAGTCATCAGTTCTAAGAGCAGCATGCATTTTGCTATCAAATGCCTTAGTTGCCAACCCCACTCTGCTCCTGACTTGCTGCATGGCCTTGGGCAAGTCATTTAACCTGCTTGTCTCAGTCTGTCTGAATGCAGGATGAGAATATTGACATTTACCTCCTGCATGGCAGCATTTTGAGGACTGGCTAATGTTTGTGGCTATTATTAGCATTACACATGAACATGACCTTCCTCAAAGATCTGAGCTCCTGCCACACTCCTTGGAGATAAAGAAACTGTCACTGCAAGAATTTCAGTAGGAACAAAAGCAATGTTTTGTTCGTAGGGTGGCAGCCAGAGATTTTTCAGCTGAGGATGTACAGGCGGGGCTGATTTCATCCATCAGATGATTGTGGCCACATTTTATTCATGTTTTAATGCCTGTTACCAATGTATATGAAAGTGCACATGTATAGAAACATCAACATTTCTCCATATCGTCCTCCCAAATGATGGAAAATACTATTAGTGAAATGGAATCACTGAGCACCCCGAATAGCTCACTTGCTTCTGACTTCAGAAATTCTTTCATTGCTACTTGAAAATTCGTACTTGTTTTCTGTCAGAGACTCAGCTGTACCTTGTTTCCTAAGAGTGATGTGATGATAGTTACCACAGAGCATATATGTAGTCATGGCTTTGTGTGTCTGCCAAGACCTACCCCTGATTTTTCTTTTCTTTCACAAAACATTATTGATGACCATGCTGCTGCATTTATTTTCTAATAGAAGTTTTGAGGAATGAAGAGTGGAAATGTTAGAAGTAAAGAGCAAAAGCTGGGAAATTTTATAAGCTTGCAACACAACTTTGAAGTCATGGAAATTTCCCCTTTTCAAGTTAACCTTTCAGAATTGTTTAGTACTGTCAAACAAAAATTCATAAAATTTAAAAGCCAGTTTTAGAATTAATTTTAAAAAAATCTATTTAACAGCTTCCTAGGGTTAATTATATTTTCCTCTACTCTGCTTGTTTTAGAGTCAATTAAAAATCTACTTTAAAACTCATTTACTTTTTACTAGTACAACAACGTGATAGGGAAAATATTATTTTTTATTTCTATGCATGAGATTTGCCTTATTGATGGAAACAGAATGTACACTTTGCTTGAAAATAAGATGACTTTGGAATGGCTTAATGCTGATCTCAAAAAGCTGGAGTCATGCACACTGTCAGGGAGCTCTTTAAGAGATTCCAGAACTACACAGAAATAAAACTCTTGTCACAATCAATGATATCAGTGAGGCTCAAGAGTAACAAGACTGTCCCGAAGGGCATGGTGGGGAAAATACCTACTTCTGAGTGCCAGGCAACCTGCCAGTGCCCCCTTGCTTATCTCTGTGAGGGATGCAATCCCAACTGACACATGATCCAAGAGCCTTCCTGAACTGTTAGACAGCAAATTGTGGTTCCATGCAGTTTGTGGTTTTATTCATGGAAGCGAAAAGAGAGTTTAAAAATGAGTTGCAGTTCCAGAGCCAACCTCCTCCCTGAAAATACAGCGATGAAGTTGTAAGCACAGAACGGCAGCCGAGGAGTGGGGCACCACATGGCCCTGCATCAGGACATATGGATTATTTTCTGCATTGTCATTGTGAAATGCTTCTAAAATAGTGATCTCACTCTCTAATGTTTTTGTCCTGGAAAGCCTGGCTGGAAGCAAGGGCACAAGCACAAAGGAAAGAAATTCCCAGGAGAACTAAACAAGCTCTCAATGAAAACATGCCATAAATAATAAATAACCTGGCAATACCTATCCTAGGATTAAAACTGTGCTGTTGAGCTACTGGGAAAGACACAAACAGAATATTAAACACAAGTAAAAGCAGAGAAAACCCAGAGGCAGAGGGAAGTTGCTGTCCTCTTAGACTCTTTGAATTATACAAGTTACTGTTGCCCACTCAGAAATTCTTTTTGGGGTGAAATCTCCTCTTGCACATGGGCAGATCCAGGCAGCTCTTGGTCTCCTGGGCTGTAATTTCTGTGGGAAAGGAATAACTCAGTTCCTCACACTCCCTTGAAAATCCAGCTCTTATTTTGTATTTCCTTCTGTGTGTCCATTCACCCTTACTATAGATTGATTCCAAAGAATGTTCTTCTTTGCTTATTTTTCTTAAATAAGGTTAAAGTTTTTTTAAATATTCCCATTCTTCCACAGAAATCATCTATTGATTAAATATTTAGACATGAAGAACAGGAGCAGGCAGCGCTCATAAAAATCCATGAGAATACTGTGACCATTTGATGCATAATATTCTTTATTTGGGTCAGCTGGTGTTTTGCATTTTGATTTCCCTGTCATAGGATAATTTCTTCTTCATGAAATGTGTTGTGCCAAACACAAAACAATAACAAAAAATTTGACCTTCCAACATTGATGAAGGGAAAACAAAGATTGCAAATAGAGAAATTTGAAGAGTCCATAATACGTGAGAAAATCATTGGTCCCAGACACCACAATTCAGAATTTCATTTTCTGTGGATGTAGAATGATTTCAGGTGTACAGAAATGGATTGCCAGTATCATTCCAAGGAAATCTGTGGTCTCAAGTTAAAGCTTTCGTGACTCAGTTTGTGTCAGAGCTCTTCTCAGGGAGGTGTGTTATAAACTTTACAGGAGAGATGGTGAAGAGATATGCCATAAGGACAGATAAATGTGGTGAGGCAAGGACAGACCTCCACAGTTCTGCCTCATCTCTCTCAAATTCTTCATGCTGACTCTGCTCTCTGCTTTGTAGCAAAGCAGCCTCATGGATGTTCTTGTTGCCAGAAAGGGCATCCAGAGATGAGCATAATACTGAGCAATGTGCCTATACACAGCTTTTATTTCTGCAGGATCTGTAGTTCTCTTTGGGACCTTTGACAATGCTTAAGCAGAAACCTCTTTAATATCAACAGGATTCAATCTGTGAACGTTTAGGTGTCACAGGGAGGACATACTGCACTCAATTCCTGTGTTACCCCCATTCTGCTACTCTTTTCTTTCCCCAAAATGCTCAGTGCATCTTGGTAGTTTGCAAATATCTATGTGAAACATGTTCAAAACCATGTTCCTATCTAGGCTGTATCTCACAAAGCCTTCCTTTGGAGTTTCTTTTGTTTAGGTATTTTTCTGTAATTTTCAAATCTTCTACTAACTATAGGCTAGTCTGCCACAATGGAATTATAGAGCTTGAACCAAAATATACTCATTAATTTAATAGTTTAAAGATCATGACCAGGTTAATGTGATCTTCATTCACTTTTAAACTCTCATTTTACATTTCCTTTAAAAGTAATTCTTGTAAATATAAATGTATATTGTAAAATGATACCATCAGATTAGGCAAATGGCTGTTATTGTTGCTAAAAAGAAATGAATGAACAAAACTCTCAATCCCATTGTTAGGGCTATGGTGGCTACATTACATCAATGATTCTGAAATCCAGTGAACGGCTCTTCAAGTGTGGAGCTGTGGTGGCACCAATCACAGATATGCGTTTATATGGTGAGTATTCCCTGCCCTACACCTGTGTGATAGTCTAGTCACAATATCTTTTATTCACGGAACTACTGTTTATTTTAGCTAAGGGCAGATAATGTAACAGCATCAATGAGATTTCACCTCACTGTCCACTGTCCTCTTCTCTTCTTTAAATGAAAGTGAAGGTAAGACTGGGACAGCTCTCCAAAACACACAACAGTATAATTAACAAAACACACAACAGTATTGTTAACACCACTGCTTTTTGCAAAGGAGTTATTTCCCATTCTCCACTGAAATTCGATCAGGTACCTCATTTCCTAAGGATCTTTAGGTGTATCAGCATGAATCAAGACTTATATTAGGAATGAATCTTTTAAGGTTAGTGAATTCATTACAATATCAACCATGTTGTCATTCAGTTAGAGGATATTTGGTTCTGTATGTGAAGTTTAGGTCACTAGCTCTGGATTGTGATACATGAGAAAGCAGATCAGATTACTTTATGCTCTGTTAGACTTTTCTTTGTGTTTTGGTTTGAGTTTGTGGGGTTTTGTTATTGGTTGAGGGCTTGGGGTTTTTTGGGGGAAAGGAAGTTGCTTGGTTTTGGTTGGCTCCTTTTTTTATATATTTAAAAATGGTTTTCAGTGGTACGTTAAAGTGGTACATTCTGGTTCTAAATGAACTTCTCTATTGACTTTTAGATAGCTTCTTCTGACTCTAAGTCAGTTTTTAAAGAGAAGTAACTTTAATTTCACAAGGTTTTGTTTTCACTTTTACAGCATCAGCTTTTTCAGAAAGATACCTTGGGTTTCCATCAAAAGATGAAAATACCTATCAGGTAAGTTCAAATAAACAAGTAAATTAAATGACCATTTTACTCCTAAAATGCAACTTGGTTACACTTGTATGTGTTTGTTTGCCAGGGATCCAACGTATTACACAATCTTCATGGTTTAAAAGAAGCCAATTTGCTAATAGTTCATGGGACAGCTGATGGTAAGTATTTACACAAACAATCAATTTGGAGTCAGAGCTTCTGACAGGCAGGTGTTCAAGGACTGATGAGACACACACCTAGCAAGTACATTTTCAGTTTTATTATTGCTGTGATAGGATTTTTTAATTTTGTTTCAACTTCTAACTTTAAAATTATGATATTTTGCTGAAAACATACAACTTTCAGGTTCTGCATGTTCTAGTTTGTTTAAATCTTGTGGACCACTGTCTTGCTAGTGACAGGAATTATTAATAGAATAGCATATATTTTTAATGTTTTTTTTTAAATTCATAGAAATTCTACAGAATTATCAGCACAGTTGGTGAAGTACATCACCAAATGGAAAGTTAATCTTTTCAGCTAATTAATTACAAGGTAGTGTGAAAGCATCTGAAGCTGAAGCTCTACATAACTTTTTACAGCACCAATACTTTTAGCAGTAGTTTAAGACACAGAATGAGTAAAACCGGGTAAGTTCTACCACTTGAAATGAAATCACAAGATGTGTAACTTGAGATAATTTGTAATTACAGATTTAAACTTAACTTCAGTGTATTTTTCTGAACTTCCCTGACTGATGTAAGTCTAAAGAATAAGCTTTGATGCAGGCAAAAATTACAGTGCTACAACCAGCTCCTCTGTACAGATTCACATGCCTACCTCTTTCTCCAGCATTTTCCTGGTGAATGTGAGATATTACAAGGTTTCTTACTCCTCAGCCTTGAGTGATAAGTACCTCACAGTGATAAGGGCTGAGGTGAGAGTGCCCATGCACAGCTGGCTTGGTGAGAATGGCACTTGCCAGACGTTCACCCCAGTGTGATTTGCCAAACATATTTTATGGATCCAAAGTGCAATCAGAGGGGTGCAAACACTGTCCAGTGTTTCTACCCAGAGCACAGAGGAGAGGGACAGAGAAGATGTACTGGGTGGCCGAGAAGGCATGAGGGTCTCAGGCTTTGCTGATTGGAAGAGGCAGCAGCAATTTCTGCCCCTCTGAACTCTGTGCTGGAGGGAATTGGAACTTGGATGGATGTCTGAGGAAAGCAGTGTGCTCAGGCCTAGGACTCTGCTGCCCTTGCTCAGTATCACATCTAGTGGCACCACCCAGCCTAAGTTCTGCAGGGTTAGGACATGTAGTAAAATTGCCTTGTTTTACCACACAAAGCTTAGGTTACTGATAGGTTGGAGAAACTCCTTTTCCTAATAAAGACTGGGCTGTAATAACCGTCTGCAAACAGTGGAAAATCCAATGTGCTCTCCTTCAGCACAATTACAAAATACCACCATGTTCAAACAGCATGGTTTTACACACCTACCACAGTGTGTATTTCAAGGGTAAAGGCAGGAGTCCTCACAGTGCCTAGAAAGCATGGCTTTCCTTGGGGCTTCCAGCTCCTCCTCCAAACCCTCAACTGTAACACCCTGTATCACTGTTAGTGGTGGGGCTGGGCACTTCTGACCTTAAAGATAGTCAGCTTCAGATCCAGTACTTACAGAGGCTGGAAATGTTTTCAGCCAAAGCTATTTAACAGATAAGTATTTCATATTAGTGTAGCTTTTTCTAATAATATCAAATGTTGTCTTGCAGCTAAAGTCCATTTCCAGCATTCAGCAGAACTAATTAAACATCTAATAAAAGCTGGGGCTAATTACACTATGCAGGTATGTGCACCTGTGACTTATTCTATAAACACAGTTGAACATTTAACCTCCTGTTGCTATTTCTTCACTGAGAAGGATCCTCCCTATTACAATGCAGCAGTATTAGTTCCATTTGCAGTTAGAACCCTGTTTAGTCCCATTTTCCTCACTGATAGTATGGATGTCAAGAATTGTATCAACTTGTCGTTCTCCTGTGCTCTTTTGCCTGTCTCTCATCTTTCTGGTTTTCCACCTCTTTATCTTACAACACTATACAAAGTGCTCTGGAATCCAAATGTACTATTTGTAACATGGAGACATCACTACTTTAGTCCCTCTTTACCTAAAAAGTATTGCATCACATGAGAGTAGTTTCCCCTTATTTTCAACATTTAAATTTATTAGAAGGCAGCTAAAAGGCAGGAGCACTGTTCCCTCTCTGCAGTGCCTTGCAGAGGAGGAGGGTGTTGAGAGAGTAGGATGGGAAGAGCAGGACAGGGCTGCTGCCAATGCACAGACCCACCTGGATCACATGGATGTTGCTGGCCAAGTGTTCCAATTGCATTAAACTTTCCTGGATATCTTAGACAATGTGGGTTTGGGTCACTCCTCTGAATTTCTCTGGTGTTACATGTTGCAGACCTCAACCTTGCTGAACTGTGGGTGATCCTGTCAGTTTTCACTGAAGTGTGTGAGCTCCTGGCAAGGAGGAGGTGGCACCAAGGGGATTAGTGTCACTTAGGAAAGGACTTTATATGCAGAATCTGTTCCCGCTGTCCTTGTGATTTCAGCTGAGGTGATGTGAAGGCCTATGAAGAGAGGAAGAAGCAGGAATGACAGAGTTGTATCAGAAGAGCCCTGTTGAGCCCTTCTTATGCAACCTTGTGATAACCTGAGTTTGAGGAAGCAGCTGAAGGCTTTTGCCTCAGGCCACCTCAGGTCTCTTGTCTCATGGCCTGGATTTCTTCATTCATCCTGCAAATGTTTGCTCAGCCTGACTTGGGAGAGATTCCCAGTGAAATTTTCTGTAGGAGATAAAAATGCCTACCTCCATCCTAGGAGAGAGAGAAGATGAGCTTTGGAAAAGATAGCAAGATAGTTAAAAATATGAATAAGAGGTTTTTTGCTGAACACTTAGAAGCTGAGATATTGAGAGGTCTCTAAAAACATGAGGTAATTAATCCTCATTGACGTTAATGGGATTTGGATGCTTAGGCACTACTGAAAATGCCAGCTAAGTAAACTCTTATAAGCACAATGGCTGAGAATATAAATTTTTTTCACTTCTGCAACTCCCACTGCAGTGGTTGTTTTATGGAAGTTCAAATTCCAAGAGAATGAGTTTTACTTTGAGTTTTACTAGCTTTGCTTGATGCCATAAAACTAATGTTATCATCCTGTTGTCATCTAAAACATTTTGAAGATCAGAGAAAGAAAATTAGAGCCCTAAATATTTGAAAAGCCTTTAAAAACTGTTTACTTTTTTTCCTTTCTTCTCTGCTAGATCTACCCGGATGAAGGTCATAACATTGCTTCTGAGAAAAGCAAATATCACCTTTACAGCACAATCCTTGGCTTTTTTAGTGCTTGTTTAAAGGAGGAGACACCAATTTTACCACAGGAACCTGAAGAGGATGAATAAGGAAGCCTGTTTGTGTAGCACTGAAGGGGACTTACTCTGCAGCTCAATAAAACCTTAAATAAAAGTGACTGTAAGATTGCAGATTCTGCAGAAGCTCAAGGGCAGCTAAAGGATATCACAGTGGAACAGCACATTTACAGACAATGAGCTAATAAACTGGAATTCGACTACAAAGTCCAAACATATTACCAAGGGACAAAACCTTTACCTTTGTGGAAGGTCAACAGTTGGTTAGTTTCCTGAAGAACTTAGTTTTGCATAAGTGTAGGGTTAGTGCATGTTTGTTATGTTAAGCCTCACTGTTGGTTCTGTAAGTGGTTGCTCGTTTTTTAATTTAAATGCACATCTTTATTCATCTTTACATAAGGCACAACCTATCATAAGTATTATGGCCACTAATATTCTAAAAGGTGAACTGCAATCTAACACTTTACTGTAATGTTACAATAAGTGCAATTCTTCCGCTGTCTATTACACGTAAGAAACCACAGAGATAATAAAGGGCACCATATTTTCTCTAGTTTCTGCTCAAGGGGGTATTGTCTAGTGCATCATATAACACTGATAGAGAAAATTATTCCCCCCCACATACACACAATTTCAGCATTTACAATTATTATTGTACCTACTAGTAACCAATAAGGGCTTTTTTGGTGATGTGCTCTTGGTCTTTATATCTATACGCAGGATTCCCTAAGCAGAAAATCTTTCTGAGGTTGAAGATTTTTTTCAAGGTGTAATTGACAGCTGTATTTAAAACAATATCTGGAATTGAAATCATTCCCCAGTCCAAAATGTATCTATTGTTTCCTTAAAAGATGTTTGAGTTGTGTTTTGGTATTGTTTATAGTAGTTAATAGTTTGCTGGTTACACTCTAATTTTAGAATATGCTACTTTGTCACATGTAAATTAGATACATAAATATTAAATTATAGTTTCAGATAAAGAAAATTTATTAACAATGTATAATGCCACTGAGTAATACTTTACTCCTCAAAAGAAGACATATTTTGTATAGTGCATCTTCCTTTTCTTCCCTCTGGTCTCAGATATAATTCTAATGTTCATCAGGGTGGTGACGTAGCTGGAACACACCATTAGTTTTTATTCCAAGGCTGCTCATTAAGTCTCTTGCAACAGGATTTAGCTTCCACAGCATCACAAAGAAATAAAATGGGTTTTATTCAAGGCAAAGGAAGATCTTGACAAGTTAAATTTTATTATTTATTCAGAGGGTGAGCCATTTATTTGCCAGGATGAATTACAGCAATAGAAATTGAAATATGAAATAAACAAGCAGCTAGTTTGGTTTTGCAGAATATTAGCTCTGATCATGAAAATCAAGTGCAGTGTTGGCTTAATTTGAGATCTCTTCCCAAAGGTATGTGAAAACTCCTGACAGATGCTGTGCCACTTACAAGAGAATAGCTGTAGTTTGGTGTTTTGTTTTGTTTTGTTTTTTATTTCTGGATATATTCCAAGTACTTTCCTACCTAGTTAAGGTTTCATTTCTTGCAAGATTAAAACGAAAGTAATTTTTTGAAGGTAAATATACTATTTAAGATGTAAAGGTCTGCATATTTTATGAGAATGGGAATTGTTTTTAATGTAATCAAAAATCACCTGGAGCTTTTTTACCATTGCTTCCTTTTGGAATATTTTCTTTCACAGACAGAATTTTTTTATGATGCAAATAATTAATTTGTCTGAAAGGTGTGGTTTTATGGAACACTGGAAAGTCTCTTCCTTTTAATGTTTAATATTTATCTTGTTTTATTACAATGTTGAACTATTTTTCAATTAGTTTAATACAGTTTTCATGTGCAATGATATCTTGCTTGGGTCCCAGTGTCACCACAAAGTATGGCTTTGCTAATTATAGAACATATGGAGTACATCTGTATAGTATAGGGGTACAGTTTCTATGGAGGCTACTGTGTGCACTGCAGTAAGATCATAGAAAACAACAACAAAAAAATGAGAGCAGAATTCGAACAAGGTTTTTCAAATCCTGTTTTCTATAGAGGAGCAACATTTTAAGTCTTCTGTTGACTGGGATTGCTAGTTTGTGATTTTATATACACCCATCACTTAATAAATGCTCATCTGACAATGCTGATGCTTTTCCTAAACAAACACAGTAGACAAGGTCCTAGTGCAGTTGAACTCAGTGAGATGTTGTCCCTGATTTGAGCCCGGTGCCCATGAAGAAGGCACGAGCCGCGTGCAGGCGTTGATGATGCCGCACAGACTCGGCGTGTGGAGGGGATGGGAAAAAGCTCATTCTCACAGCATGTGCTGGCTGTTGCTGTGTGACACAGCCACCCTGTGCTCATGTTTACTGTGCTCCACATTCACTTGTGTTTAGTTATCTGCAAAAGAAAACAAAGAAGGCTTGTGCCTCAGCAATAGGATTGTGCATGTGCTCAGGAAATACGGTATCCCAGTTCTGTGGAGCCCATACCCTCTTTCCTCCTTTCCCCGTAGCTCTGTTTCAGACCCCATTTCCTGCTCTTTCTACTCCAGCATCTCACCTTGTATTTATAGGAATGTGAACGTGTCATGAGGACGTGGCCTTCTGTGAGAATGGTATGTTTAAAAAGTGTGTTATCTGAAATGTGGGTTATCTCTGTGGAAATGTGGTGTGCTTTTAATGTTCTTATAATTTCCAACACTGTCCTAGAAATACAGATATTTTTATATAAATGTGTATACAAGGGTGAGCATCAGACCCAGACTATTGGCTTTTATTGACATTTTTATGTATAGGTGGAATTCAGATATTGCAAAAATGTTTGCAGGTACAGGCTCTGATTCTAGTTAGACTAAAGAATTTGAAGTAAGTTGTTCCTTTACTTCTGCTAACCTGTTCAAATAATTCCTCCACTTACAGCACTACTGAGCAGTGTTATGTAACAGATTCTACATACATAACTAATGGCAATCATTAATTAGTCTATGTGGTC
The DNA here is from genome assembly GCA_013396695.1 of Sakesphorus luctuosus. NCBI lineage: Eukaryota > Metazoa > Chordata > Aves > Passeriformes > Thamnophilidae > Sakesphorus > Sakesphorus luctuosus. The sequence continues at coordinate 1,511,658 of VWZD01003908.1, forward strand.
TATAGTATTGATGAAGAATTAGTACACGTTGCACAAAATAGCATGAAAAGCATAGATTTTTTTGTAGCTTATCTGTTGTTAAGCATCAGAATGACATTTTAAGTTTTTAAAAATTACTGTTTCATTCAGCTGTCCTTAAAATATGGCACTAGACCTATTAATTTATGGAAAGCAACAGAATCAGCAAATATGTTTACTGTTTGCTAGAGCTTATCTTTACCTTCTTCATTTACTCTCTCTCTTTTTTTTTTTTTTTGCTATTACAACTTGCAAAATCTATGAAACCTGTAGGTCATACTGAAAATTCAATTGTATTACAAAATCAGGGATAACTGCATGCCAATTGGAGTATTTTCCCTAGATTGTTGAGTACAAAGAAAGGCTGATTATTTTTTAAATTAATGTATTGTATCTTTTTGCAGCAAGGACAGAATTATTTATGACCTGGTTTGATCAACATCTGCTATGATTTGCTATAAGCAGCTGCTCACTGTTCCTCAGTTTTTGGCATATGTAGATCTCCCTGTGTGTGAAAATGAAGATGATTGCCTCTGTTCTCTCAGCTCTGGCACTTTGAGTATGGAGTCAGTCAGGTTCATTTGGCTTTCATTGTGCCTTTTAAGACAGAAGAGCTTGTATTTGATCTGAAGCCAAAAGTTCTCCATGAAAACATGGAATGTTGAGTGTTGGCTCCTTGAATAAAATGCAGAGGGTACCAGGTGTGACCTTGGATCCCTCCTCACAGGTTTCTTAGATGCTACTGAAGAAACTGAAGCAAGAGGAAGATTGACCCAAAGATACTGAACACCACTTTGGTTTGCCCAATCTAGAAGCACACAGGCAAGGTGCAGTGGTCCAAGTATTCTATATTTACTTCAAGTAACTCCTCCTGTCAAGTTGGTTGCCTGTGGAAAAGAAGGACCTCACTGGTATTGATTACTTGTGCATCTCATGCAAAACACCTTTCAGTGCCATTAAGAGTCCTCTTTATCCTCTTAATCAATTCAAGAGTGTTTCAATGAATGGGGAGCTCGTGTGGCTGAGGGGAGTCACAACTTCCAAGGTGCCTGGAGCTTTGAAAAGAAAGGATTTAATTCAACTTTGGCTGTTGAATTTCATTCATGAAAGTCGAGGAGGAGCCTGGCACCAAGGAGGTAGGTGGATGACAAGTGTTAGTGATTCACTCACCAGGAAAGTAAAACAACATGTGTCTTACAAACCTAGTACCTAAAAGAGCAGTGGTAAATTAAATAAAAGCTTGCTTTCCAGTGTCTGGAAATTACAGTGTTGTTAGATTAGGTTGATCACATAGTTGGATAGAATTAAGGAAATTAAACCACATCAGTGTATGCAGTCCAAAGTTTCTATTAAAGGGGACTAGACTTCTTTCCTGTCTAATTAGTTTAGAAATCAAATATCCTACTTTTACTGAGTGGAACTTGAAAACAACAAAATTGATTCAANATATCACATAAAGTGCTAACAGCCCTTTCTTAGATTTCATGACCAAAGGAAAAAGAAGAAAATAAAAAAGCTGCTGATGGATCAAACCAGCAGAGCGAATGTAATTGGTAGGGAGGTGCTCAGGAAATATTTCCCTAAGGAAAGTGATGCTTTCTGCTGTAACGTGTTTTGTGTTACAAGTGAGCTGGGAGTGCAGCTGTCAGGCGAGCTCCTGAGGGATTTACATGCTGATGAACAGCTGATCCCCAGAGGCTCGGGTGGGGAGCAAGTACCTGTAGCAGGCAGGTGTTCCCTTCCTTCAGACACTGCAGAACCTTCACAGCTCTCTGTGAAGGGGTGTTGTAGCCTGAGAATTTAGTCCATCAGGCAGCACAATAGATGGGCAGAGGCATGAAATTGTTACCTCAGGAATAAGAAGAATATTGTTTAAAAATTACTAAGAAATACGTTCATCTTACTGTTCTCCAGTTTTTCAGAGGTGAATGTGTGGGACTTGGCCAGGGCATGTGGTGACCAACTCCACACATCCAGCTGAGAGACCAGCTGGCAGCAGTTACAGCTCTGATGATGTCTGTAAATGCTTTAACCTTGCAGTGAAAAAAGAGGGAAGGGCATGTAATGCATGGACAGAATATCTCTGATAATGTTGCAGAAGAACTGCTTTAATAAAATAGGCAGAGGCTTCCAAAATCCTAATGAAGAACAAAGCATGTCTGAAGAAATGCTGGGATATGTTCAGCCTCTCAGCCTTTTCATTGCACATACATTTGACAAATAAAATAATGCATAGAATCCATTCTTAAGGAGGTTTTCAGCACCATTAGGAGAGAGGTAAGAAAGAAGAGCGTTCTGAGGAGACAAAGAGACGTGACATTGCAATATGTTGCTATATTCAGAGCTGTTGCTCTAAAATAAAGTGGTAACCTTAGAGACAAATGTAGTCAATGCTTGATTTAATAAACTTTTAACTAAGGCAGAAGAGCCAGATCATTCAATTATTTACACAAAAGAATGATGAATTATATAGTTTCTTAATGATTTTTAGTCTTCTGTTTAATTTATATCCTACATTTCAGATAGTCATTGTAAGATAAGAATTGTTAAATACAATTCCACATTTGAAATAATCAGTTACAGTAAAATATTTTGTTTTCCGAAACAGTGCAGATTGTTGCATTTAAAGGTATTTACATTGCCACGTTCACTTTTCTTCCTTTTGGGTTGTAGTAGACACTAAATTTGTTGGGATTTTTAATATGAAGTGGAAATTGTACTGAACTGGGACAGAGGGGCTTATCTGTTTTTGTAGGAGTTGCTTGTGGGAATACCATGAATGTGAATAGCAGTGAAATAGTTGATGGAGGTTTTCTATAACATCATATGAAAAATATACATTACCCTAGGAAACTGAGGACCAGAAATGGAGGAGCAAGTGCAGTCATTTGAAAAGAATTAAGCAAGAAATAGTTAAGGCAGTGTGGAAAATTTATTTAGACAGAACTTTCAGGCTTAAAGGGAACACTGTGAGAGAGCATATCAAATTTCACAGCTTTGCTTTATCCTATGTTTTTTGTTGTTGTTGCTGTTTAAGAACTTGTTTCTGGAGTTGGGCTGGAAGCAAGATTGTGGGCAGGTTTTTTCAAGGACCTCAGTGCCTATCAGTACATTTTCTTTACCAAATAAAAACACCAACCCCCCAAAAAACAATTAATAAATGAAAACCCTGAGTGTAAGCTAGGAGCTTAGCAATAACAAGTTGGAAGAGCAGGAGATTCAGCTGATTACAAGGAGTGGCACAGTGCTTCCTGAAGAGGCCTCAGTGTTAGGGTGAAGACTGTTTTATCATGATGTGATGAGAAGGTCTAATCCCTTGGATGTGCTAATGAGTATTCATTCATTGTAGCAGAGACCAAATTTGAGAGGCTGAGTGCCAGATGCATCTGGTGCTATGTAGGTGCACAACACTACATCTGAGAAGAGGAATATGTCACAGTCTTCTCTTAATGTTTGACTTGCATTGCCATGCCATGGGAGAAGAGTTTAAGAGCAGCCATGGCAGGGGAAACAATGGCAGCAGCAACCTAAAGGCCTCTTTGGGAAAAGGGGCAGAGAAAGGGAGCTGGGTGGTTGAAAGGAAAACCTTCTGTTCTGCTTGCCCTTCTTAGGGAACAGGGAATCTGACCAGGGAAGGGCCTGGGGCGATTTTTGAGGCTGGAAGAAGCTGGTTCTCAGATCTCCTCTTGTTACCCTTCTGGACACAGTGGGTGATGAACTCCTGCTCTTCCAAGGGAGAAGGTTTCCAAAAGTGGCCCTTGGAATCTGCTCATGACCATAGACTGTTTGGGAAGTAGATAGTGGTGCTTGACTGTGGGAGAATCCAACCCCTCCAGTCCTTCATACACTGTGTGCTCAGCAGGGAAAGAAACCTTAGTGGAAAGTACACAGGACCAGTGTTTCTCTGTCCTGCATCATGAGCCAGCTGGAGACAAAGCTACATCTTAGCTAACCATGGATCAGTTACGGTTTTTCCCCCTCTTAATGTTACTTGGTTGTCAATAATTATGTTCTTTCTCTGATTCTTAAGGCACATCACAACTTTACATATATCAAACCAACTGTACATTAAAACTGCATTTCTGTTAAGGGTGGGTTTTGTGGCGTACTCAAAATCTGTGTACACACTTGTAACTGGGTGCTCTGTCTTCCCAAAGAAACATTTCTGCTTCTCTTCTGAAATCTTGTGTGCAAGGAGGAATCACCTCATGGACAAAGACAAGAAGTTACTGTTAGTACAGCAGTAATACATACTTTCTCCTGCTCATGACACTTTATTAAGCATTGGGGACTCTGGCATCATCATCTGGTGAAAGCAAATCTTACCTGCAGAGGCAATGTCTGGAAAGAAGAGAGACTGGTTTTGATGGGGGGCTGGGATGGCTGTGGCTGCCAGGAGCAGGGACCCAAGGAGTGGCTGGGCTCTTGCCTCTGCTGCTTCTACCCCTTCATTTCCTTGGAATCCTTCAGCACTCCCTCAAGTGTTCCAGATGCTGCAAATCAGGAGCCTCTACCCATTCCCATCTGCTCCAAACACACCTTTTGGTTTTCACAAACTTGGGTGCAGTGCCTGTGCTGCATTGGTGGGTCCACTCCCAAGGAAGCTCCTCTGCTGGGACTTGGAGAGGTGCCATGAAAGTCTGGATTATGACACCCAGGGGTTTTGCCATGCACGTGCCTGCCCTGAGCTTGTGAGATGCCTTCTCTATATGTGGCATGAGTCTCCATTGCTCTCTGCTTCTGCAGGCACTGACACTCCATCTGTGCCTGCGGATTAGTCCCTGTAGGTGATGCCTTCTTGCCTATACAACACTTACCTTCCCTGCCACAGCTCATTGCATTTTTCCCTAAGTGAATTTGTAAATGTTCTGGAGTGTTTTGCACACAAACACCAGGTGTGGCTGCATCTCACTTTGCTTTGGGCCAAACATGGTGCTGAGGCACATTTTAGTCTGTGGTGGTCCTATGGGGTGATGGTGTCCAGTGTGTTTAGGCAAAGTTTGTCCAATATTCTGCACAGACATCCACTGTTGGACATGATATAAATCCCATAGCTCTTATTTATGTATTTGTAGTGTCTTCAGAGAATGTAAATTGCAAATATATTGTGGGAGAACTGTAATGTTCCAAATCTCCCATGAGATGGGCTGTTGACCTGCAGTTGCCCATGCTCTGCGTGAGGTTTTTCCAGCTGAAGTGGTACAAAGCAAAGAGTCCTCAAATCCTTCTGGTAAGGACCTGTCTCTGTCAGTTGCTTGATACTGGAGAAGATGAACCACTCCTTACCTCTGCTGAGGTGATGGATCAAGCGTATCCGATATATCTTACTCCTTCACTCCATGAAAGAGAGAAAATAAGAAGCAAAACAAACCTCTTCTGGTAGTTTAGTTTAGGATTATGGGTTTGATAAAAAAATAATACGGTCAACCCGAGTGTGGTAAAAATTGATTCAGTGATAAGAGTCCACTTTTTTGCAAACCAATATAATTTTATATTTAATCCATCTGCAGAGCTAACTTTGACTATCAATTAGAACTTTTCAGCATATTAGTCTTGGTTCCTCCATTACCATCATGGTGTGAGTACAGCAGTCTGGGAAGGGAAGAGAGCATACCTCAGAAATACTGGTACACAAACCGCCTTATAAACTATGGCTGGTGTTCAGTTTGAAAGATTTAAGAGCACTTCTCTAGCATCCTAGCTAAAGCTTGTAATTTCTACAGATAAATACCGATGTTGTTGCCATAGAAGCCTTCAATTCTTCAGCAACCCTTGCTCTGGGTTTTTCTCTGTGACAGGCTTTGGGGTGAGGGGAAATACCTGAGTATGCATTAACAGGAAAGGAAGGAACACTATGTAACACACACTCAGGATGTGTCACATTATCAAGTGTTGCCCCTCAAACAGTGGTTTCAGGTTCCATTAGTTTAAATTCTGGAACAAACTACTGAATGTACGGAAAACGTATCTGCACTTCATGCTGCTACTGCAATAGGAGACTGGAGCTATAAACATTTTGTTTGTAGAAGCAGAAAAACAACCTGATGCCTTCTGAGATATCCTGGTATATTTTTTATATAAATGTATAAAAACATACTAGTGCTCATTCAAGAGACCTGTGTATTGTGATTAGTTTGAAAGAGTGTATCTGGAAGGAGTGGAAACAGGTTTTCAGTTCTTTTTCCCCTTTTTATATCACTGATACAGGCTGCTTATTATGAATGCTGTATTACATTTTGTTCTGTCCCAATTAACCTGCCACCTTCTCCAAATGAAGTTTGTACAAATGTTGCCATGCATGACCACCAAATGTCACTGCACCTCAGCAAATTCAACAGAGGGTTGGCTGATTTATGTTTTCTTTATTGTAGCATTAAATTGATTATTTATACATTGATTGTTAGAGCAAGTTCATCAATTTAATGCTGTAATAAACTTGGCCTTGAGTATAGTTTTAAACATGGCAAAGTATAAAAATATGCATATGACTGGACCTTTCTGAATTGCAGGAATGTGAACCAGACAGAGAGAAAAAAACTGAAAGCTATGGGTGACATTTAATGGCCATATTAAAATCCCTAATAATAAATGGCAAGGTAATTAAGGTGGAAAAAATATCCCATCAAAAGTGGTTTAAGCCATTACAATAATGTCATGGAAATAAAAGAGCACATCCAACTTGAGGAGGGGGGGATCTCAGATTGTCCAAGTAAATTGATTATTCAGATTACCAATGTCTCATTTAAGTCTCTCCAGCTGTATAATGTAATGCATGAACTGGCATGTCTGACCATTTTAAGAGATGCAGAGAGTTATAAACTCCACTGGGTGATGCAGAAATGTATCTACAGGTGATGCAGGTACTGCAGATACAGAATAGATTAACATGGATGAGAGGAAAAGGGAATGAGGTTTTATATAGCTGCTCCTTTGTGGGAAATCTGTGCCAGACCCAGATTACTGGAGAATCTAAACCCAGACCTGACGGATCTGTGTATAGATAGGAAGGTTATACTTGATGTAAATACATATTTATAACAAAAATCTTTGGAGTTGTTTATCCTGCTCACCTCCCTGCCACTCCCCCTTTTGCTTCCTTCTGTATTTTAATTACTCTTTTATTTGACATTCATGTTGTTCCTTAACTTGCATCAGAGTTCTTTTCAGACACACAGAGGCTATACTGTCCATCTTTCTGGGTGAAAGCATTTGCACAAAGTTTTTCAGAAGAACATGGCTAAAGCACACTTCCAACTCTCCAGGTGAATGCAGTAACATTTTATTACACATCTCAAAACGCCTACAATGGGAAACTAAAATTCTGCTGGAGATCATAAACTTTAAACCCCCTGCTTTTATGATGAACTACAGTGCCCAAAGGAAAATATCCAGAGAACTGACCTGTTCTCTTCCTCCTCCCTCCCTGCACATGTACACTCTTTTTGTCCTTCAGAACCAGAGAGGGCTCAGACATGAGCTCCTTAGCTGGTTAAAATGCAAGAGAGATATAGCACAAAGGCTTTTGATGGATAGCTCAGGAAAAAGATAATCTGGGTACTTAAATTTGTTTCTATAGCAATTAGTTTTAAAAACTGCATAAACCATTAAGGGTAAATTTTTCTCAATGTAATTGCTCTTAAAACATGTTCAAGCAACAGATTATCCTGTCTGGCTGATTGTCTTAACATCTTGGCAGGTGTATTCCTGTGCATTAGTAACACCCAGGTTTCCCTTCTGAGTCTCTCATTCAGCATAACACTTCAATTTAGAGCAGCTAAAGGTGGGAGTATGGAAATTGTCCTCTTGCAGCCTCCCCATTAACCCTTCTCAGCCTTACTGCACCCACCGTAGCTCTGCAGCCGAGAGCTCTGGCAGGGGGAATTTTAGCGAGCGTGAATCCTGCTGTGTTTGAGGTTTGTGGCTTTATAAGAAGTCTTGTAACCGTGCCAATTATTCTAAAAGAGTTGCAGCAAAGTCCCATGAAATCTGCAGGTACCTTACAGTTGCCTTCAATGGGTTTGGATCAGACCTGTTCTGCTCTCTTGTCCTGACATCCCTACTCTAGTCTGGTGCAAATCGTTCAGTGACAGCAAGGAACCATGTTGGTCTGACTACAAAATACTGGAAAAATACTACTAAAAGGTTGTTTTATTTCCTTTGAGAGGAGAAAATCTATTTTTTGAGGAAAGATACTTTCCTCAGTATTTGAGACTAGAGGTTTCTGGTTTTGCACTCCAGTGAAGCCAGTGCAAACTCTTGATGGAGATTTTGGTTGTTGACAGACACGATATTTTTCTTTTCTGCAGATAACTTATGTGGGGCACTAACTTCTAACATGCCTTAATTCTGTCCTGTAACAGGGTAGATCTTTTGCTGTATGCTATGTGCGTGCTCCTTCTGCCAGAATGAAAGTATTAAGCATAGGACTCCAAGTCCTGCTTACCTGTTGGAAAACAACCCCTACAGAGGAGTGATAAGGATTAAGGATTACTTGTGTTTCAAGCAATTTAGTCTGATTTATGTTCACAATCTCCTTAATCCCTTTCTAACCATAGTTAAGCAAGACTCTTCCAACCTGAAAGACCACAAGCTACTGTTTCCAGTGAAATCACAAAGATAACTGTTCTTCCAAACTAAGTTAGATCCCAGGGCAGTGGTCACAGCACCAAGCCTGACAGAGTTCAAGAAGCTTTTGGACAATACTCTCAGGCACAGGGTGTGACTCTTGGGGATGGTGCTGTGCAGAGCCAGGAGATGGACTCAATGATCCTTCTGTGTCCTTTCCAACTCAGCATATGCTGTGATTCTATGAAATTTACATCATAAAGTTGCAAATGTGTCACACATTTACTTTAAACCTTTTAGATTATAGCATAAAACCACCACCTCATTACTAGGGCTTCTGGTTCCCCATATGTGAAGCAGAGGAATAGGCACAGAGTGATGTGAAAATGCACAGAAAAGGAGTGATTTATTTACCTTAACACTTTAATATATTGGTATATTCCTTGTTTATGCTGTCCCAACAGAGTTTTTGGGGGTAAGGGCAAAGGGATTAAGTAGAATAAACTGTCTGCATTATACATATGGTTAAATAATTATTTGTATTGATTGTCAGAGCATTTATGTTCAGCAGAAGTGGAGTGTGTTAGCAGTGTTGATTGGAATCTGTGTTATCAGAAGGTGGGACTAAAATGCAGGAGAAACTTATCACCACCTTGCTACTCGCTGGGTGCCTGGTGAGACTGGATTATGGAAGGGAAGGTAAACACACTGGCGTGGCTTTCTCCGAATTGATGGGCATCATTGCTGATGACAAGGCTGAGTGCTGTGTGTGGAACAGTAAAGAGAAGGAAGAATACAGAGTTTTCATGGTATCTAAGTGGCCCAGAAAAAACTACAGAGACAAAATACCCTTTTCCTTCAGTGTCTGCTGTGTTTCGTCCCATGTCTGTTGGAATTGTTGGCTATTTCATTCCTATTTGTTTTAAAATAGTTTTGAAACTTTAGGAAAGACTCACTGAAAAAGAAAAAATAACTTCTTCACTTCCCTCCCCTCCTACTGTCATCCACATTTCCTTCCTCCTGTTTAGTACTGAGGAGTCAGGTCTTTTGCCATCCTGATGGATAGGTAGGACATGGCTGACTCACACTTCTGTGTGACTGCTTTGATTTTCCATCTCCATCCTCCTCAGTGCCTTGTTGGGGTTTTTTGTTTGTTTGTTTGGATGGGGACTTTTTGGTTGGTTTTTTTTTCGAGACTGTATTTGCCAGCTCACATGGGTGGCAGGTTACAGAAAAAATATTCAGGAGTGAAAAAGTCCATATGCTGGGGGAAAACGTGCTCCTGCACTTTTCCTGTTACCCATGGACAGAAATGCCTTCTAGCTGGCATCTGCAACGGGGAATCACAGGGGTGTTTAAATGAATCCATTTTACAGGCTACTTGTGGCAGCACCACTGCAATGTAAATGGAGAATTTGGCTCCCTCTGCTTTGTGTAATCAGTGACAATTTTTAAACAGTCTCGATGGAAGCAAATTATCCTCCCTCTTGGCAGTGTTAGGGCTTCTGGCACCCACTTGGTATGGAAAGTCCTGTGGGATCCAGAGGTGCAACATCCCTGAGTGGGATGTCTCCTACGCAACACACATGACATGTGGTTGTTGTTGTGCATCAGATTTCCAACATCAAAAATGGACTTTGAATCTGGTCTTGAATTCCTGATCTGGCAGAGAAATTATCAGAGAGTTGATCTGTTTGATCCTGCTTATGGGAATTAACCATCATGTTCTGTGCAGGTGGAGGCTTTAGTTGGTGTTTCTGAAGACAGTTCAGAGTGAGTAGGAAAAGTTTTTCTGGATTTCTTGGGTGAATGAATCCACCAGTGTTTCATCTCCAAGCACAAGAAACCCCCTGTCCTTGGTGTCTATGTAGGCACTTCTACCTGTGTGAGAGATTGAAACGCTTCCTCCTCAAGAGATCGAAGGTCTCTGACAGCAGCGATCAGTAGTATAAAAAATGAAGTGTGGTTCTCAACACTCATTCATCCCTAAGCTTCCCTCAGTGACATCCCTGCTCTCTCTTTAGGAAGCATTCTTGATGAACACATTTTTTTTTCTCCTGCTGTTGACAGGTCTGTTTTCTGCCAAAATTTTATTTTCAGGAGACATGTTTGTATGTTATTTTGAGCTCTTTATTCTGATGAAAACTAATGAGATAAACTGATGCTCCCTCATTTGATGGGCACTCAAAATGTGTAGCCTCCTGCTGTATTCATGTCTAGTCCTCTCAGCAATCAATACCATGAGCCAAGTTCCCTGGGAATTATGGCCACTTCGTGCTGTGCTTCTCTCACGATCTTGTCCTAAAGTCTGCTTAACTTCTGTGGATTGACTACGCTGATTTGCCAGAGCCACAGGAGCTCAGGGTAAGCCACTGTCTTCTCATGACACCAGTCCATTCAGAGAGGCAAAGTAGCCAGAATATCAGTGGGGTGACAGTGATTTTCAGTCACTCTGGGAACCCCCAAAGGGCTCTCAGCCTTGGAGAGGTGGCCTCAGAGAGGTGGTGGAGGGCAGTAACAGGATTTGTCCTTTCTGTAATGGCTTTGAGTGGAGATCCTTGAAATTATCCTGGTATGCATGTTAATCTATATTGGTCTACCCTTTTAATGGCTTGGGTTTGTATTGACAGGTGAATGAGGTCTTATGTACAACAGGGATGTGTAAATACAGGTTAGTAACATGTAGTAACAATATAAAATGATGAGTCAGTATTTACATTCATAACAAAAATGATAGAGACTATTAGGGGCAAATTTTCCCCACTTCTGTTTGAATGATACTTCTATGAGATTTTGACACCTCATTCACTCACATCTCCAGTGCACAGTAACATTTTCTACATGAGTTTTTCTGTCTCATTCATGAGGGCTCGATAGCAAGGGTGGGTAACAGACTCACTCCTATGAAAGTTAGTAACAGCTGTATGGATTTCCTTTGGATAGCCTCTTTTCAAAGTCAGATTCAGTGTTTTGCATGGATGCTAATTAGCACTTTGGCCAGCCAAAGGAGGCAGCTACATGCACAATCCAGCTGCTTTAACACACACTGCTCCTCTGGTCTGAAACAGCCCCCTCTGAGCTGGTGTCTGTGGTGTCCTTGCTCAGCTCCTCCCTGCGGGACTGCAGTGTGAGTCTGGAGGAGACAACCTGTCATTACTGGGTAAGTAAAAGGGCTAACCATGTGTATGCACAGCTATGCTGATTGATGGAGTGACACAAATCTTGTTATGGGCAGTCACTAGCATGGATGTGATGGCTCAGAGTTGGATTCTCTGTTTTCTGCCATCTGCTGTAGGTATTTCAGGATGCAAAATCCTCAAAGCAGAAACTGCTTCACCCACAATGTCTACATTGCCAGACTGATGCTGCGTTGGGATCTGTAGGAAACTAAATTAGCCTCCAGATGGAATATACAGGAAATGTTAAAAAAACCCCATGGAATTCTTTCCAATACCACATGATAATCACTGCTTTAGGGTAGGCTTGTAAATTTAGGCTGCTAAACACTAATTCAGAAGTGTAACATACTGATTCTATTAGTAATTGCCTAGTGTGAGTTTTCAATTTAGTTCCCTTGTTGTCTGATTTGCAGATGCAAATTCCCGCTTGGGAAAGCATTGGATGGAAACAGGGGAAAGAAGGTCTTGCTTTGAACATGCTCACCCAGAGTTTGTATGCACAAAATGATTATCCTTTGTAAATTAGGTCCTGGATCTCTTGAACACAACTTAATCTTAAGGTATATAGTTCTGCATTTAATTCCAGCATTGAGAAAGAACTTGTTTCATTGTACCCTGAGGTTTCGCTCTGCTAAGTCTTCAAGAGCACAGCAGCATATATGGCACTGGATGAACCAATATATGTTGCCTGGGTTTAATGCAAGAGGAACCATCTGTCCTTTTTATTCCCATTCCCTATCTTACTTTAATTTATAAAATAAGTTGATTTTAGTTCAAATAACTTGGGGTTATTTAAAAGATATTATTTCCTAGAGAATACGCTTCTGTAAGGGAACCAGCTTTGATTTTTCAGGGATCAGGAGATACTTTCTGTTCCTATATCACATAGGATTGATGAAAAGACCACATGTTTAGAGATGCTAAGACTTCTTTCTCGAATCAAGTAATCAGGGAAGTTGAAGGAGGGAAATCATCTGATGTTTAAGTTTTGAGTGGTTCATTGAACCTTGCATATAATTTAGCTGTAGAAGAGCCCATCTGTCTTAGTGAACATACTACCTTTCTATTCAACATCCTTGAAGACGGAAAAGATGCACACCAAATACCCAATATTGTAACTTTTATTTTGTGTAGGAAAGCAACATTAAATTAAGAGGTTTGCTAGAAGGGAGGAAAAGCCATCCAGATAAAACAGCAGTGTAAAAGATGCTATTAGGAGTAATAAATACACCCTTTAAAATATTAATAATATGTAAGAATGGGAAAAATAAGAGTTCTGGTAGCTGAAATGTAAAACACAGCAGATGGATCAGAAGAGCTTTTGAGACACGGCTTGCTGAAGGCCTAAAAGCTGATGATGGAAAACTTCCCAAATCCTGGCAAGGCAGAGAGCCTGCAGGATGCCTGTGGGGCTGGGGTGGAAGTGGAGGAAAGGGATGTAAAGGAGCATCATGGGCAAGTGCAGTGAATCTCTGCACAAGAGTTCACAGCAGAGGTGGGACCTGCCATGGGCTGAGTCTGAGGAACCGTCCCATGCTGAGACCTCAGCAAAAACCTTTTTAAAGCAAATCAATAAAATCTACAGTTACAAATTGCCAGGCTCAGATGCTTGTGCCCTGCAGCTCTCTGAGGATCTGAAGTGTAAAACTGATGAACTATTTCTGGCAGTATGTAGTGTTTAAATACATCTTAGTAGCAGAGAGGAAGGAGGTAAACGATGCCAATCTTTACAAGCCCGTAAGGAGCGGGGGCTGAATTGCAGGAAGCCTGATTTCTGCATCTGACATTGAAACAGCAGCTATGGAAAGAAAGGGATGGAAAGACTCATTGATACGGATGATGCAGTGGGAAAGAGGTTCTGTGGATCTTGCAGAAACCCCTACTGCAGTAAGAGCCAAGGTGTGTGCACAGGACTGTTCTGACATACATCATGTGTGTGGATTTTTTAGCAAGGTCCTTCACCAAATTCTCTTACTGACTTGAAGTTTTATGTCATAGAGAAGTTAATAGTAAAACTAGATGAAAGTTGGGAAACAGAAGTGGGGACTAATTATCAGGTTTTAGCTGTTGCAGGAAAACCTCTGTTGGGATCTGTTGTACTCGAGGTGTGAAGAAATTAAAAAAAAAAAGAGGCAAAAGACAAAACCAAGAAAACAACAAGACTGATGATATGAAGTTGCTTTGTTCTGACAAGCCCAAAGCTGAATGCCAACATGTACAGAAGGATCCTGCAATCCTGGATGACTGGGCAATGAAATTGCAGATGAAATTCAGTAACAATAATGCAAATTAATGCATAGAGGGGAGAAATTGTTCTATTTTTGTGCATGGTAGGCTCTAACTGCACTATTACTATTCAAGGAAGAGATTGTCAAGCTGTTCTGGATGATTCTCTGGGTACTATGTGAAGTTCAACAGTGAGAAGGACACGTAAAGCACTGGGGATTAGAGAGAAGACCTAAAGAATAAGAAAGAAAATATTATTATGCAGTTATAGAGGTCAGATTTTTAGAAAGCCATCCAAAAATCTTGAATACTGTGTGTATTGTTATCCTCCCTCAAAAAGGATGTGATAGAAATACAAACACGGTAGTCAGAAATTGTGAATGTTTAATTTATAAATATGACGTACAGAGGAAGGAAATATCTATGTTCTCAATCCTGAGACCTTAGTCAAGGAAGATTTACTAGAAATGTTTCCCAAAAAGTGTATTCATCAGAACTGGTCAACACTGTGAATAAGTAAGATTCAATTGTTATGACTATTACTAAGCCAAGTGGGAATTTGGAGAAAGTTTTTCTAAGAATGTTGAATATTTTTCCAGAGAGAGTTCATGAATTTTTAGCCAAAATGCATTTGTTTGTGCTTTTTATCCAAAGTTTTATACCCAACAAACAGGTATGAAGGATCTGCTATTTGAGGTAGCACATGATATGTAACTGAAGAGAACTGGCATAGCTGGCATTACATGAAGAATTAATAATTTTTCGAAGACGAAGGAAAGACTTGGTTTAAGAAGTGATGTAACCTACGAATTGTAGAATTTTTCCATCACTTTCTAATGGTCTAACACCATTTTCTTTTAGCTCCTGCCATGTCAGGCACATGCCAAGTGATACAGTGATCCCTTGAGTGTCACTCTTAGAGTGTCTAATCCCTTGAGTTACATCACCGTAAATGTCAAACTACCTCACTGACATCCAAGGATGTTGCTAGTGCTTTATATTCTCCTGTAATTTCCATACTTTTCCTGTGCTAAAGACTTTTATATCAAAACAATATAGGAATCCAAACCACTCAGCAGTCATTGAGCTATACAGTGGCAGATAAACTGACTGAAAATAATTAAACTTAATTTTAATTAATGGTTAAATAAGCCAATGAAAATATAAGTTATGAAATATTTTTAATACCATGATTTTAAAAAATTTCATTGTATTGGTTTGCATGGTATGACTCATAAGGAGTCACCAGTTCTGGCGTGGAATTATGTGATAAACTGCACATAGATGAGGCAAATTGGAAATTAATATAACATTAAATAATTGAAAATATTTTCTGTTCCATAAAAATAGAATGGAAAAACGCTAAAACATGCTCTAAATGCCTCTTTCATCATGCTGATGCACAACGTTAATACATTATTAAAGTGGTAATTTTTCAAGTACTTTACTGAATAGCACCTATCCATTATGGAGCAATAAATGAATTGATGCAAACAAGATGAAGAACAAAAGAATTTTCAAATGAACAATAAAAGATCGATTTATAATGCAAATAAAAGTAAAATAGACATGGCCTGTGACATCTGGACAAAAAAATAAATGTCCAGAAATGCAAAGAGCCATTAATTTACTAAGACTCTGCTGACACAGACATAAGAAAGAATTGCTGTTCAGCATCACCTGAGGGAGACCAGACTGCCTAAACCCCCCGTGGTGGTTTCTCAAACCAGATGACCTGATAGATTGGGTACCACATTTCCAACCCCAGCAGCTCAGCAAGTCCTCCTCACAAGGCAGTTGTTTCCATTCTGCAGTTTAGGATCAGAGTATCTTAATGTGTTTAAGTACTTATTTACCTCTTAAAGTAATGAGGTACCTGATGTTTTCCAGACACAATAGGTATTTCCATCATTCCAGTTCAGTTGCTGCTTATCTGGTGTGCAGGAATTTAATTGCTTTTACACAGGTGTCTCTCTGAGTCCTGACTTGTAGAGTCACAGAGAGATGGGGCTGACTTGGAAGTGCAACATGAGTGACAATTCAGCCTCTCAATTCAAAAAAAACCCAGTTGCTTATGTGACTGCATTTCTGTTCAGTTGAAAATGTGTATGATTCTAAAAGACTTGGGGTAAAAAACACTCTATTACGTGATTTATTTCTTTGTGCTGGCAAAATGAGGAGGAAGTGCCCAGTTTACCCTTTGCATGACTCCTAAGAAGAAAAATTGAGAAATCACTGAAGATGAAGGACAAAAATAAGACTACTGAAGGATTTTATTTTTACATGTACTTAAAAACAGCCAGCTGTTGAAAGGTTTTGCTCTTGAAACCAGATATCTATTATTTCCTACTCTATGTTTCTTCAGAGATAAAACGTGACAGCATATTGTTGCCTTGGATCATTTCTTGAAGACTAAAGAGATCAGAGTAAAGTTTGCAAAAGTCTTTTTACAGCAGGGCTAAACTTTAATCTGGGTAAAAGCAGTTCTGTGAAAGACATTCCTTAAAATTGCTCTAAATGAAATAGTGATGAAACAAGATGCTGTGGAAGATATATTGTTATTCACAGGTGGTTTAGACCCTGTCAAACATGTCAGAAATGTGCAGCAGGAATGGTTTATGGCAGAAGAAGGCCATGTGGCTAAATCTGGTCCTGCCAAAATGTGTTTAGACAGCCCTGGGAGTTCTTTGGCCAACTCTGCAGCGGGTTTGCAGCTCCCACTGTGAGACAAACAGTATATATGGTGCTCTATGAAGCAGCAGCAGGCCTTAATTAATGTGTCTCAGCTGTCAAACTGGTTTTTTGGCATCTTCTTTCATCAGAGCAATTTTAGGAACATGAATTATCTATGTCCAAGGGCATTTTAAGACATAGGAAATGTGTGTGTCAGTCCAGGATACATAGCTTGTTTTCCTTTGCCTGAGCCCTGCAAGAAAGAAGCAGCCTCCCTTTTGCTGAGAACTCCCCCATGGTTGCTTTAATTAAAGAAAATACAAGATAAAGCCTTGGAGAAAATGCATCTTGGATATGTGTTCTCCTCCTGAGCTGTGCCCAAGGACAAGGCAGGACTGAAACCCACATTAGAGCACAGGAACATCCTTCAGGTGAGTGGGTGACTTAAACTGTCCACACCAAAGGCAGAAGATGTCGTGAAATTACTACCTTTATATCTATTTACACATGTCAAGAAAGAGAGGAATGAATTTCACGAGAGGTACTTTTGGAGAATGGAGTTTGGTATTTTGCAGCCTGTAAGATAAAAGTGTGCTAAGCAGTGTTATTACTACTAGATACATCTCAGCCCATCAAGGCTTTTCACGAAAGGATCAAAAGTGAAAAAAACACCTTGGATTAGTATATTTTGAAAAATCATTTAAAAGTCTGATGTATTTCTTACCAATGGGAGAATGGTTATAGTTTCTTCATGTCTGCGCCGTGAGAAAATTCTACATCTTCTTACAGAAATTCAAGGTATGATTACAAAACTCTTGACCTTTGTCCTCTTCTCAGCTTCTCAGGGAAAGGCCTGGCTATAAAAGAAATGAAAATCACTATGTTTTACTGTTGGCTTCCTATATAATGACAGTTTGGAGGCTGGAATTAGACTGTCTGAAGATATCACCCCAGCTCAAGAGCTGCACAAATCATTGAAAATTCTACCTTTTTTTTTTTTTCCCCTAAACATGGAATAGAAGTCTTTGATTCTGTAAAACGTTAGGATGATTCTAATAGTGCAGGATTGCAAACTGCAGTAAAATGGCCCTTAAACATGTCCTCTCTCCTAAGAATGTCAGCGGATTAAAGTCCACTGATGCAGTGGGCGGCAGCTCAGCCCCAGGAGGCAGGACACGGTAGGCGTAGTGCCTCATAGGTCAAGCCTCCTTAGAGCATGGCACGGCTCCTCCCGCTCCCCACCGGCAACGGTCCCCAAAGAGAGAGTCCACACGGTTGGAGAGTCAACGAGGAGAAGCCTCTTTATTAGGAGTGCACCAGCTTATAAGGGGTCCCGAGTAAGGCGGGGACAAGGGCGGAGCGAGGCATCCCATTGGAGGGAGTAACAATGAGGGGGAGGAGAAAAGGAGGAGCATGGGAAGGAACCAATGGGAGTACGCTACCAAATATGGAAGCTGGTGCATTGCAGTAAACTAGAACCAATCAGGGATGGGATGGCGGGAAAATACCCTAAGGGGTTATGGGAAGAAGAAACTTGGATAGGGATGACTAAGGGAAAATATAATGGGAAGACCCGGTGACATTACATTTATTAAACAGGGGGAACATTAAATTTGGTGCAAAACATTAACATTCTCAGGACAAGGCTCCTCGACCTCGGCTTCTTCATCTATCCATCTTTTGTCCATTTCACAAAGTCCAAGTCTATCCCAACATAAGAAGGCAGCTGAGGAAGCTGGATGGGGCTGCTCACTCTGTGCTCAACTGAGGAACGTCCAGCTAAATGAAACACTGCCCTTTGGAAGTGTAACCCAGGGGTGCAGGTGAGGGGTAAGTCTGAGATTGCCTAACAAAACTGAGTGGGAGCACTACAGGCGATTGAACCTCAAAGAGACCATGTGGATACAATAAATTCTTCACACCTCTGGTTTTCTGTATAGAACCACCCTCAGAAATCTGTATCTTAACCTGCATCTAACACAAGAAAACAGAAATCAAACCCCACTAAATTATATATTTTAAAGGCTTTAGATACCCTTAGGCATTTTTGTAGGATAAAGGTTTGTGTGTATGAAAAACCAAATTGTCTCCAGCAACAGATCTCAGGCCCCTACTGCATCCAGTTCTTGCCTGTTCTTTCATATACACCCTTGGGGAGATTTCTAGAGAAGAAATTGCCAACAAGTGAATTAGGAATATTTATTCTCCTGTTCATTTAAAATATTCTCTCAAGCAGTTAATAATGTTTATTTGTTTTTGTTTTGATTATTAAAGTTTATAACATTTGAATACTTTAGAGAATGGGTAGAGCTGTTTCCTCAGTGCACTGAAGAATGGAAACAGCAAAAATGAAATGAGATGTGGAAAGTTTATCTTTTGCTTTGCGAATCTCTTCCTTTGCAATGGCTGAATGAGTTCATTTTGCATGTTGATAGAATGTCTTACTTAATCTTGGGAACCACATCCAGTAGGTTTTTTTCTCTATAAATGATGGCTGGTGCAGTACACACCATTACTTTGAGTGGTATTGTCACAGGAAAAGGTCCAGGGTCAGATTCTGATTTGACTTTTATTTGGATTATATTCTTATATATCTATACCTGTGAAATTGCTCTGGATTTTTATTATAATTCATAAAATGAGACTTCAGTGAATGTATTTTCTGATTTCATCTGAGTTTCTGACTATTTCACCTTTCTGAATGATTCTTACATATATAAGTACTGCAGGTCATTCTCTGGTCCACCTAGCCTGGCTCTTCTACTTTTATTTTGCATCATATTCAATTCTTATTACTATATTCCTGTCCAGTATCCTCTATAAATATATCTTCCCACATTTCCCTTGAGTTTGATTGAATCAGTTGTTACCAAAATATACAATATTTCTGGTTCTGGGTCTCTGAGAATGGTAATATGCAAAACATGCTTAGAAAGGAAGAAAAAAGGCATATTTAAATAAGTGACATGTTTGACCTAGTTGTGTTATTAACCTTTTTTTTTAAATACCTATCTATATGTATCTCTTTACCTGTGTATATATATCCTCTAATACAGTCTGTATTTCTGTCTGTCTGTCTGTCTATCTATCTATCTATCTATCTATCTATCTATCTGCCTGCCTGCCTGCCTGCCTGTCTGTCTGTCTGTCTCTCCTAGTTATGTGATCTCTTTGGTGTTTTTATCTCTATGCAATGTGGACAATTGTAGCTGAAGTAGCAAAGAAAGTGTTTTATAGTTTTCCTGATTTCCTTTGCCTTTGTTTTTTGCTTTATTTGTCCTTCAAAGCTGGGAACTGCATCATCCCTTCTAACCTGCTGACACAAAATTTATTGACAGCCTACCTAAAGGAAAGGGTGATGGATAACAAGAATAGAAGGTTTAAGTTTGATGAATGACTTGGGTCTCAAAAGCCTGTGATCAGTCCAGCAATCACCTTTGTCCATTTAAATTATTCAGAAATCATGTTAGTCCTTCCCTTTTCTCATAACTAATAAATCTGCCATAATAAATCTAATAAATTTGTATTGGGACAAATGTGCATCTGGGTAGTGTGGTGGAAGGTGGGACTGAGCCAGCAGGGCTGGGGCTATGCCATGGAAAGAAAAAGATACCCTTTGAATTCTCCAGTCTCATGCTTCCCCTTATGTGTTTTGTAGTTGTCATAGACATTTTACAGAGGCATTGAAAGCAAATCACATTCCACAACTCTTTCTAGAGGATGGTTCTGATGGAGATTTATACCGGTTCTAATAGGAATATTCATGATTTTTCTTTTTTTAATGAAACTTAATTCTAATTTGCCAGCTTAAATACATAAAACAACCACTTGATAACCTAAAGAATGCAGAATGAGGGAACAAAACCTTTCTGAGTGATCTGTCCTCACTGGAATGTGTAGCCACTTCCTCCTTACCCACCTTTCTTTCCCACTGACTCTTGAATTACTTTTCATGGCAATACCTGGAGGTCATTCATACAGTTGGGCCCTGGTGATGCAGGGCACTGGGAGTGACCCAGGGAGTGCAGAGGAGCATCTCTGCCTGCCCAGGGTAATTCTTCATGGGCTGACGAGGTTCAGGAGGTGAGTGAGGTCTGGGGTACAGACTCCCTGCTTTGCTTCAGTGTTAGGTTTTACTGGGGAGATTCTGTTCAGCTTCTTGTAAACCCACAAACACTGAGAGTTCTTTTTTATCAGTATTCAGACAAAACATACTGATTTATTTGTTGCATTGGGATGTTTGAGGTGGAAGGAATTCACCTGGTCATGGCAGAGGTCCCACTTACAGCTCTGTGCTGCTCACACTTGGTGTGGAGCACAAGGTCCCCTTGGAGGTGCCTGGTGCTCTTTCCTTCCTGAGCTGCCTGGTGGGCCTGTGGGAGCTCATTAGTGGTGTTTGTACAGAACATCGAGCTCTTGCCTGGAAACCAAATATAGTGTTTGTGCATATGTTAAAGTGATAAAACTTCCTGCCTTTTCTTTATTGAAATTTATTTATGCTGAAAATGTAGTCAAGTCAGTTGTCTGGGCATGACTCAGATCTCTAGGAGCATAAAACAAATTAAAATATTACTTTGTCAGAAGGCATCCAGCAAGACCAAGCTGGAAGGGGAAAGGTAGAGGCACAGGCACTGAGCATACATGTTAGAACTCCTTCTTTGACCGAAAAACACTGGCGCTCAGTCTGGAAATTTGCTGTGGGTCTCTATAACCTTCCTGACCAGTAACAATGCATGTTCTGTGCAGATTGATTATTTCCTTCAACACAAGCACCACACACAGAATGCATTTCTATCATCAGAGCAAAAATTCCCCACCCAAGCACCTTGTTCTCAACCTGAGCCTGTCCTTGCACTCAGTGACCCAAACGCTCATGTCTTGTGACCCCTGTGCTCATGGCGGTCTGAGCTCAAAGAGTGCACTCCCAAAATAGCCTGGCTTGTCCAAGAGCTATTGTGTGTATTGCCAGGGAAGTGTCATGGCCTTTATTGTGGTCTTCAATATTGCGTACAATAAGTGACAACAACAAACGTTAATGTTATATCTTGTACCCAGATGCTTCAGTGATAATGTCCCAATGTATTCCCTGGGCATCCAGTAGTGCTCAAGGCCAACGCCACTTGCATTTCTCTTTCTGAAACGTCCCTCAGAAATCTGTTTGTCTTTATGAAATCAGTCCCCATT
Source organism: Sakesphorus luctuosus (assembly GCA_013396695.1). Classification (NCBI taxonomy): domain Eukaryota; kingdom Metazoa; phylum Chordata; class Aves; order Passeriformes; family Thamnophilidae; genus Sakesphorus; species Sakesphorus luctuosus. The sequence goes on from VWZD01003908.1 coordinate 1,533,503, forward strand.
GGCCTGTACAGCTCATTTGCACTCCTGTAAAAAAAGCAATGCTTGATGATGGGACCACATGACACCCTCTTGCCTTCTTCCCTTGGGATAATGATGAGCCCCTCAACCACATCAATTAGGGTAGCAAAAAATATTAAAAAGGCTGCTTTCCCTTCCTCAGACCCTCTCCTTTGTCTGTGATACTTGTCCCAAACTCTGGGGAAAAGGGGTAATTGAAAGGTGATTCTGTGCAAAGATCAGGCTGGAGGATGTTTGGAGGGCAGTGTGGAGGCCACTGATCATGACAGTGCCAGTCACACAGGAGGAAAATAGCAGAAACCTGAGCTCAGGAGTCAAAGAGATAACTCACAATGCTTCTGAAGGCTGCATGGCAGAAATGTGATAGGAAAGGCAAGAATGTGCTGGACAGATGCAGCCTTTCACCTGAGCCTGTGTGAAGCCATTGCTGACTCTGGGAAGTGCTCAGAGAATTCAAAGCACCATCCATCACATGAGAGCAAGAGTGCAGGGCTCTGTGCCGAGCAGAGCTCTGGGTGGCAGCTGGGAATAGACTGAGGTTTCCATGATGTGAGGAGGATAAACGGGATTTCAGCCTTTACTGGTGTACAGCTCGTCCCCCCCTTTTCTTGATTCCACATGTGCTTTCTCTGCTCAGACAGAAATGTTCCCTCTCTCTTAAAAACCTAATAAGAAAGTAATTGTTATTGCCATCCCCACAAAGGCTGATAATTTATGCAATGGTGAAAATACATGTAAATTAACACGCTGACTTCCCTCTACTGCTGGCTGAATCACACTCTGCTTGGGAGAGGAGGAGTGTGAGTCCTACCCTTCCTTGATTTGCAGTGAGCTCTTCTCAAATTGAAAGCTATGTCAGAAGTTGAACTTTGGCAATTTGATTGGTTTCGTTTTTTTTTTATCTTATTTTCTGTGGTTCAAAACGAATCGCCTTCTGACAGCCATTTATGACAGTGACACAGCATCCAAGAAAATCACTTTCTGCTATAAAAATAACACAAGTAATTTATTAGGGGGAAAAAAAGGGAAAGAGATTAGTCCAAGAGCTGCTTTCTCTCTCTTCCTTTTTCTGAACAATAACAAAAAAAATTCAATTTCAAAAAAATTTCAACAAATATATTTGGTATTTGCCTCCCTTGACTTGACTTTCTCACATAGGTTTAGAGAAAGAGCCCCAAACGGAATCTGACTTTATTAGGCTGCATGCAGAAACCACATCTGTAACCATAAATGGTCTTTCTGATGAGCCAGTCAAGGATTTTATTTCCAGAGATGCCATTCATGCTTCCCACCTAACATCCATTTTTAAAAGGAAGTTTTAGAGGTCAGTAGCTGAAACCTTTCTTAATGACCTTCATGCCTAAGACCTGTTTGAAAATGGAGATGTCAAACACTAATGTAGCCTTTGAAACACACTTGGTGGCAGTAAGATGGCAGTTAATCTCCATATACATTCTGAAAGTTGTTATTCTGTTTGAATTGTTTTACTAATGTGCAAAATACTTTAACCAGAAAGTGTGGACAACTTATTTTTCATCCCAAGGGTTAATTTTAACAACCTGTTAAAATGTTTTGGTTCCTTCATTTCCTTAGACAGGTCTGTGCATTTCTAGAGCCAACTGACAAGATGAAAGCGAGACAAATCCTGTGGCAGTTCCACTGTGATTTAATGAGCTGTTTCCAGCCCACTGATGACAAGGCACTATTTCTTACTTCCAATTTCACTGTAAGGAAGAACAAAGCAAACTATTACCATATTTGTGACTTGGAGAACGCTGTATTAGCAACCAAAGGGCAGCAAAATAGGTTGCTTAGAGTCCTCTTGCAAAGCTGCTCCTAAGGGTAGGCAGAGCACTGCCATCTGAAAAAGCTTTAACTGCTGTACCTGGGCCATGCATGTGGCTGTGTTAGCGATGGAACCAGGCACGTGTGTGCCAATCACACACCCCTTCTACTGCAGCAAAGGGAAAAGATGCCACACAGCCAGACAACACAGATGAAGCAAAAGAGCCTGTGGCAGCTTTGGGGGTGAAGGAAGAAGCAGTGCAGGTCTTGAATATGTTCAAGAACAGAAAGAAAAGACCAAACAGCAGTGTTATGATGACATGATCGTTAGTATTTGCCTATCATCTGGCATGTTAGAAGTGTGTTATATCTCTAATAGTCTTGTACTTTCAAATCTAAGACCTCTCCAATGTGTTACAGAGTACCTTGTGGCTCCTGCTGTTCACATGGCTGATTAGTTGAGGGCTGACAATCACTGATAGGCACTGTGGGTAAGGTGTAAATATTAAATCTGTTGAGATGGCCTAACTTAGCCTTCTGATAAGTCCACAAACTGAAAGCTTTTGTGTGCCAGAACCAGTTTATTGCACACAATGACTGATAAGAATCACCTTTCTCACACAGTACTTTGTGAAATTTTTTCTGTGGCATAAATGGTTGAGATACTGCAAAGAGGGGCTCAGGGAGCTTTGAAACACATCCTGGGGAGGGGCTGTTGTGACAGCCCCTGTCTCTTCCAGACTCTGCCAATGGATTTGCTACATGGCTCTGTTGGCACTGGCAGTGACCTGGGTCACTTCTGCCATCTGGAACTTAGATTTTCTAGTGTGAGGTGGGATGGATAATACCCCATGTCCATCTGTAAAGCATGTTGATGTGTGGAAGACAAACCACAAAAAGAAAGACCAGTGAAATAAAGAAAATATGTGTGAGCAATATAAAGTCATCAGTTGCTCTGCAGGAAAACCAGGCAATCTATGTCCTTTTGCAGAAATACAGAAATTAGCTCAAATAGCACAGATTTTGGATTGATGCTTCTTCAGTAAGTGCTGTGTCTGACTGACAGGTGTAATTTAAAAGAAGAAAGGGTGCTATAAATATTTTTAAAGCTAACATAACTCCATCTCTGAGTATCCAAGTCTTTCTGCCTCACAAACTACTTATAAAAATGTATGTCCTTAGGAGAGAGTAAGTAAAGTAGTAGTGAAGTTTTGTCTCTCCAAACCATTAAACACAATGACAAAAATAAGGGTTATTCACATAATATCTTACAAATGGAAGTTAGAAAACCACTTAAAATTATGCTGTGTAAAATATTCACCCTGTATGCTAAACCTATGACATTAAATTTATCACTTTTTTGATTGCTAATTTAACCAATCAGATGTAATCAGTTTAATCATCAGAATTCCTGAGGGTTTTTAATGTTTTTGTGATTGCTGTGATGAATGATATTTTCAAAGGTTGGCTTGTTAACATTAAAGATGTTCTCAGAGGGCAACCAAAGAGCATCTTTCGTTGAACTACTTGTTCTGTGATGCTGAGGTGAATCATCCCCACATGGCTTTATCACCTTAGAATTTCTGAATTAGGCAGTAGGTTCTTAAGATGAAAAACAGAGCTTGTCAAGGAAAAGATATTATAATTTACCGTATGAATAAACAAGTTCATTCACTCTCACAGGGCAGCTGCTTATGTGTTCTTGTGGAAAACCCTCACAGTATTTTTGGACTATTATACAGTTTGTATAAAAGGGTCAGATCAAGGAATGGGATCACAGGAATGTAAGCTTGCCTTTCATAACCAGAACTGACAGCTGCTGGGCAATATTAGGCTAGTTTGTTATGAACCCATGAATGCCCACTGTGGCTGACGCTCTACTCACCACCAGATGGTCTGTGCATGGCAGAGTCCCCCCTTGACGAAAAACTAAGGGAGACCAATAGATTTCACCAACTGAAATTTAATGAGGAGTGAAAAGAACTAGGTACAGATTTGAGAGATGCTTACCTGGTTTTTTCAATCTTCAAAATGACCTTGCACTTTTAATGGCTGAAGATTAACACCAGTAATGAATCCCAAGTGTCTAATGCACATCCAAGACTGGGTTCAGGAAACATTAAGGGACACCTAAGAAGACTCATAGATTTTCCACAGATTATAGTAATGAACTTGTGAACAAAAAAGTAATGATTGAATTAAAAGCAGAAATGTTGTTCTCATTCCCAAGGTCAAGGAAAATAAATCAGAAGTGATTACTTTTCCCAGTTTCTTGTTTGGGGATAAGAAACTTGACATAGATTTAATGATAAAACATGGATGGGCTTGGGACCTGCGTTAATGCTCATAAACTTCAATGACTGCTGGCTTATACCAGCAGGGTGCCTTGGCTACATTTTATAGCCAACCCCTGTTGGAAGGCTTAGGTCTCGTAGAGAATTACTCGGGAATATTGAATTGTTAATATGGAAACAGACAAGTTTCTGTTAAAATGAAACACTGTTTTTCAAGCTCCACTGAATAAAATACCTCAGTTTCAGAGGAAGAAGAGGTAGACATGGGAGAGGAACCATCCATTGGTGCATTTGAGTACAGCTGTCTGAGGGATTTCCCACAGCTGAGAGGGAGCTGTGACTCAGCATCTCAGTCTTGGACTGTCACTTACAAGGCTGAGGTAGCTGCAAAACATCCCTTACATCTTCTCACAAGAAATGAGTGGTGCCTCATAGACTAGTAAAGGAAATAAGCTGAAGCTTTGGAAGACTTAGATGCTTGCAGATACTTTTATCTTCTTCTCTCACCCCTTTCTAAATTAAAGATTGAGCCTGAAAAGTTTCCTCACAAATATATGTGTATTTCAGACCAAATCCTACATAATGCTGAGGAACAGAGCTAGTGGAGGCTCAGGCTTTGATGCCAACTGTATAAGAAAGGAGTTAAAGGGAGATTAATCTGCAGGTGTTTATACCCAAAAAATTGACATGGAAGGATGGTCATTATAAAGAATGACCTTAACACAAAACCTAGTAAAGCCAAATGAAGATAGAGGAAAATGACCCAAAAGCAACTTCAGAAGCACTGAAAGGTGTGACTTAAAGAACATTTTTTTCAGATTCAGAAGAAATTCCTAAGAAGCCCCAAAATAAGATCTGTTTTGAACAAACAAGTTTAAAGGAAAAAAAATTGTTTTGTTGTGAAAACTACAGACAGATTATAAGAAAGATGGCAGGAGAGATCATAGAGTAATAAAACATGATATGTTCATATTGACCAGCAAATGCTGGACATCCCATCATCTGGGCTTTGAAAAATTGTTAAAAGTAAAGTATTCTAGGAAATGGTATAATTCCTAATGAAATTATTTGTTATATCTATAATTAGAAGTAAAATGTCGTGCTTTGGAGAAATACTAAAGAATGTGAATATCAACAGATAGGTCTGATCCTGTCCACACCTGCTGTGCACCCCAGTTTCTGTTGCATGAAGTACCTGGTGGAGAAGGGTGTCTGGGCAAAAGTGTAGGGCCAGGTCCCACATTATCCCAGGAAGGTCATTTTTTTTCATTCAGGAGGTGGGTTCCTACTCTTCCACAAACAAATGTGGTCTTCTTCAGAGCTCTGTATTATATGGCCAATATTAAGTGGATAAAACACAGGTGTTCAAGGGATGTCAGATGTCCAGCTGCCCCATCAGCACAATGTGCCAGGCTGTGCCTGAGTGCAGAGTTCGACCTAGAATATCACTTCATGTAGGTTTATCCAGTTTCTTATACATTGTTTGATAAATGTACCTGCTGGTTATCATCTTTTATCATTCTTTTGGCTGAAGAATTCCTTTTCCCATATGGCTCCAGTCATTAGCAGCACCACATGTTCAGTCCATGGTACATATCCATAACACAGTGTTTGCCTTCTTCCCAATCTGTGCATTCTCCTCTATACAACACCACCTATAGACCTTCATTGACATTAGGGCTGACTATGATACATTGGCTTTTAGAGTATAAGCAGTTCAGTCTCTCAGTTTCCCCACTACACACTATTACACAGCAATAATATTTAAGTCTGACAGTTTTCACAATACTTAAGCACAAAGTGAATATCAGGCAGCCTTAGATAGGTGATAAACTTAATTCTGATTTTTTTTGTATGTGTGCACAAAGCTACATATGAAAGGCATTTCTCAGTGACAGAATATTGAACTACAAAGCTTTCTGGTCTGGCTCAGAAGGACCATTCTTGTGTATCAGAGACATGAAAAGGAATGCAGATGCCCAGTCCTAACTGACGTTCATGAAAATCTCATTTTAGCTATTTAGTCTGATTAAGATGGTGTGAATTGTTTGAACATTCCTTGCACACAACCTTATGTCAGTCAAGAAAGATGGTGAGATCTGTGTTTTTAGCTAGTGGAATACATTAAATCAAAAGTTTTTAGTGCACTGTTTGGATTTTTTTGTCAACTACAGTTTATACTTGTCTCATCAGTGCCATAACTGAGAAAATGTTAGTTCAGATTATATATCCAGTGCTTCATACTGTCCTCATTCTTTCTCATGACCCCTCCCCCAATGATCTGACATCATATTTTTTATGTGAGACATTGAGTAAATATTAATGCTAATAAAACAAAAAACCTAGGAAAAGTACAGTTAAAAGATTAGGAAGTGCTACAATTTCACATAGGTAAAAATAAATTATTGAGGCTGATGCATACTCATATTGGGAAAGTCTCATTTTCTGCCAATGTAATGTAGTAATAACAGATAATAATACATCTTAGAGTTCTCAAGTAGAGCAGGAGGTTGTTTATTCTTTCTTGGCAGGCAGTGGCATGCCCAAGCCTGGGTATATTGCATAAATATTGTTAGCATCAAACATAGCTCAGAGAAGCAGCTAGATGATGAATCATCCAGTTGGAAAGGTCCCAAGCCACCATTTATCTTTATTTACCTGTATTTTTCACAGACATTTGGTGCTTTTGCCTCTGCTGAGAAAACTTTATTACGTGTAATCTGTCTTCTCTTTTTGTTCTTTTTTAATATGTTAACAGGGAAAAGACTTGACAGAGACTGAAAAGGACAAGGCAGGCATAGAAAAATAGACACTTCCAAGACAGAAATTCTGTTCTATAGCCAAAGCTGGAGAAACTACCTAAAAAAAATAAATAAAAAAGAAAAGGGAAAAAAAAAGAAAATGTAAGTTTTGTATTTTAAAGAATGTTAAAAAATGAAGGATAACACATAACAATTTACAATCTTTCTAATTTTTGTTATTTCCTTGCTCAGGCCCTGAGAGAGTTTTGGAAAGTAACTGGATTCAATAACTATATGAAGCCACATATACTTGTTAAAATTTGGAGCAGCATTGCCTGGACACTTTGATATAGGCTTTGGGAGACACCATGGGTGATAAGGGTTGCAACAAGCTGCCTAATAGCTTGGAGCATTGAATTAAGACAGTGAAAGATGTTTTGGCTCTACAAAACCCCAGTAATCCCAAAGAAGTCATCATGGATTTATGAATGGTAGCAGGAGGCTGTGGGTGTCCAGTGAGGAGAAGATGTAGTCACATTTGCTTCTCCTGAGGATCAGGAAGAGCCTCGTGCTCCCCAGGGGACTGCTTGGGACATGAGGTGCAATTCCTTAGGAATGAAAATTCTGCCAAGACTTCTGCATCAGCCTGACCTCCAGAATTCAGTGACATCCCAGCTTAAAAGTCTTCAAAAGCTGGATCATAAAACTAAATGTTTTTGAGGTAAAAGCCTTCACTGAGCTGATAACACGGAGAAAGCCTCTGAAATGTCAACGTAGAGAGCAAATTATAATTTAAGCTCTACTCAGTGGTTAATTCTCAATTTAGACAGCTTTCACTGAATGATGAAAGACTTGAGGCACAGCTCAGAGCATGGTACTGTAGCCTACATTTAAGAAAGATGCAAGAAGGAACAAAAATCCAGGTTTTCAAGGGTTGTCTCTCCTTTTGTGTGGACAAAAGTGATTTCTTGTGAAAATAATCATCTGCTGTCTCTTTACCATTGCACCTATCTTAGGCTGTGACCTTGGAGTATCTTTTATATTACGCTCTGCCACCTTCTTTCTGGAAACAACAAAAGATATGGAGGTGGAGACATTTTCGCCTATTCAGACATGCAAAGATGGAATCATGTTTAAATCAGAAAAAAGTCCATTGTATGTCTGAGGACAAAATACCATCAAAGTAGAACTCCTGGCTCCCTTACAGTATTTCCAGAATCAAATATCTCATAGCACAGCTCATGGGCTTCTTCCAGCACTACCACCATGAAAGCAAAGCACCTCTTTATAGATCCATTCAGTTATTCTGAGAGCAGACTATATACCCTTAGGGACAATTTGAATAAATCTGGAATCATATTTTTTAACTTTTTGGCTGACAGTATTTCATTCCCTTAAGGTACAACTGAAGTCAAGAAAGCCTCTTGTTCTAGCCCTCAAACTCTAGGAGATTATCATTAAAATGCAACACATCTTCTTGTAAGTCTGTAATTGAAAGAACTTCTGATGCACTAAAAATGAAGTTCAGGAGATGAAGAGATCTGGGGGGAATTGGTGGTACAATCCTTCAAAAGGCAGAAAGGCTGATCTGTTTTCTGCTGGTTGCTTAAACCTGGACTACAGACAGTCAGTATTAGGTGGGAGCACTGATGCTTGGTTTGGATTGGGCTTGAGCTGTGTCTGACATCGATGATGTTTAGGTAGTGATGAGTCAAGCAATTGTGTGCAAACCCCATTCTGATGAAAACAAGTCCCACAGCTAAGCACCGATGGCTTATGTCACTTTTGGAGTCAGGTGTTCAATGGCAGACCTAAATCATTCACTCAGTGTGGTAAGCAGAGACTCAGCTCTGTCTTTAAATGTATTGAATGAAAACAAGTACTTCACAGACTGTGTCAGTATCAGTGCTAAACTTATTCTGTGTCAGAAATGATCTAGAAGAGCCTGTGCTTGTAATGGCACACTTTTTAGTTTTAGAAGTTGATATGATTTCCTCTGCTTTTGGGTGAGCCAAGCAATACTCATTGATTAAGGCGATTGATTTTATGTTCAGAAAAATTTAATACATATGGGGATTTAAAGTTAGTTTGCTGCTTTTGCTAAATGACAAATTACTTTCTGTCATTGCATTTAGGTCTATATTCCCAACAGATTTACTCACTGATGCAGTGACTCTTGCAGCATCCATTTTTTAGTTATTTATCTCTCAGAGTTGAACACAGAGATGGGTTTTAAGTAGCTGTACACTCTGAATAGGGCACAAGAGGAACTAAACTCTTTGATGTGGGACGCAGAGCCACTAGGGTCAGCGAGCCATAATGAAACATGCAGGATGGGAGAAGGTCCTTGCCTTTCTCCTGGTCTTATGTGCCTTATGAATGAGGAAACTCAGTTTTCCTTGTCCTGGATGAGTGCTCAAAACATTGATCTACTCTCTAAAGAAGTGGCTTCCCTGAATTCTCTGATCAGAGCTGTGTTCCATGCCAGGGGTCAGGGTCATTTGTGCTGGCCATGCAGAGGGAAGGTCTGGCAGGTCAACTCCTTAGGGAAAAGAGGAAGAGAAATTCGCAATGACTTGGATCTTGAACAAGTCAACCATGAGTTAAAAAAAAGGAAGGAGCATTTCCAGGATTTGTGGCCTGATTTCCAGAACTGTAGGGAAATAAGTGTAATATATTTTTTGTGTCTGTGTGGTGCCATGTCATGTTAAGAGTGCATCTCCAAGCTGTTCTCCTGATGCTGCAGAGCCCTGCTGGCTTTGCATGGGGGAAGATGAGTCCTCACATTTTAAAAGGCAGCTGGGAGACTGTAGTGAATCAGGACATCTGACAGCTGGCCTGGTCATAGCCTTTCTGTCTAAAGCAGTTCCATTTTTAGTATAAACTACAGACGCTTCCGCATACAGCACACATTTTTTAAACACTGCTGAAAAATGGAGAAGTGGCACAGAAGAGTCACAAAGACATTCATTATTTGCAATGTCTGGCAGCAAAAGACAAGAAGACCCCAATCTGTTGTACTGACTACTCTTGGCATGGTAGTGAAAGGCAGAAAAAGAACCTATATTTATAGAAGAAACATAAGTTACGCATTAGGCAAAGATGAAAACCCTAAAATAGACATAAAAAACAGAGGGGTGGTGATGGGTGTTTGCAGGGGAAGGGAAAGAAGAGGGAAATAATTTAATGTGTGTGTGGAGGGAATTAACCATGACAAAAGAAATTTACAGGTGATGGTGGATACCAGAGCTCCCCATCTCTTCAGAAAACAACTGGATAACTCCCAGGATGATGAACATTAACCAAGAATGGGCTACTCTGACCACAAGTAAATTATTGTGTTCCATACACAGCTGGTATGTAGTAGTCTCACAGAGGTCATTGTTGGTGATTTTATGGTCCTATCAGGCCTTAAATTACTTAAATATATTTCCCCGTGAGAAGCTGTGCCCTCCCACTGGCCCTTCCTTGGCCGGCACAGACTCCTCTTGTGGTGGAGTTTCTGTGCCAGGACTTCTTCCAGTGAAAGCAAACACAAAACAAGGCTGAAACAATCTGAGGCTGTGCAAAGAAAAAAAAAACCAACAAGTAACTAGCTGTGTTTTAAGATGTCTATGTATCAGTAGCAGGAATCAAAGTATCTGAGTACAGATCTTGAAATGGAAGAGGGGGTACTACTTCCAAACATCCCTGAAGAATATAGCCCTCTTTCTGTCTGCAGAAAGGTGGCAGGCAAGTAAAACCCTGCAGCTGCAATGATGCTTTGCTCAGGTCTACAGAAAGGAGAGACACAAGTGGAAGGGAATACAGAGATTTCCATCTTCTTCCCTCACTTTCTTCTTATTTTTTTTTTAAGTATAAGGCATAACTAACCACCATAACTGCCCAAGACCTTCAGGGTTTTTTCTTTTTACCATACCCAAGAGGCAATCACTAATATTTCCTCTGCCTGATAAAGCTTTATCACAACACTAAATAGGGAAGAACTGGTGCCAGCCAGCCCAATACCATCACACCTTAATCACAAAGCAAACCTAGAAAGAGTCACCTTTTATTGTACTGCAAAAAAGAAACCTCTGAGCCTGATCTACAGCCAGGGAGATCAGAAGAAATATTCCTGTGGTGTCTTGGGGCTAAGAGACAACTCAGTCCTCCAGTAAGGTCAGATTCTCTCCTGTGCTTCAGGCATAACACAAAGTAAGTGTTATCAAAGATGTCACACAAGCCTTAAGCAGAATAAATATTTTTCTTGTACGTAAGAGAAAATCAAATCCATTGCTTGGGATTTCTACAGGAAGTACTTTATATGTTAGAGTTTGTCAGCTATTATGATGTCTCTTTGAGTTGTTCTGTGCAAACCCTTAAGCTAAATATTGACTTTTTACATAAAGCATATGGTGATATACGTAGGAGGTGGGTCAACAGGCCAAGAAGGAATGCAGTCTGGGCAGCAAGTCAACAGTGAGCTTTAGTTCTTCAGGGCATATGATGAAGCCAAGCATTTTGCTTGCGTAATTATTTGCTTTACAGTCTAAAGATGTACAGAAGTTTACTGTTTCTCCAAATGTGATCATCCCATCACAGTGCTGTCAATTCAAATCCTTTAATGTCCATTATCCTGGACCGCTGAAATCAATGCATTTTAATATCAAAGAAAGAAAGATTAAGCCTTTAGATGAAAACTATTCCTCCACTTTCTCTCCCCCCCCTGCATAGTAATACGTATACTTTTAAGCAGCTAAATTTCTGGGATACATTTCTTCTCACATTCTTGGATCCTTCTCATATGCCCTTCCAGTCTCTGCTTGGAAAATAATGTCATTTTAACTTACGGTTAAACAGTCTCTATTCAGCTATAGGTATGTGTGCATACATTCAAGTGCATATATATTATATCTATTTATATTGGTACAAAAAATTCTTTATACTATAAAGTAATATCTCACAATAAAAAAACACTCTGGGTGTTTGCCTAATGTGCTATAACAATAGAAATAGATGATGATAATGCATTTATAGACAGTACTGCTAAAGGCCAATTACAGACCTTTATCATCAGAATAGCAATCTGAAGAATTTTTCTTTGATGTGTCCTTGATTTTGACAGAAAGACACAAAGAGTATATGATAAGTCTGTGGGAGTCAGAGCTCTTTGCTAGAGTCTAGCACAGATTCTTCACTTTCTCATTAAATATTTCTCTTTTATCTACTCAAAAAGCCATGTCACTTGATTCCAGGTAGTGAGGAATTTGAGAAAATTTTATCTCCATTCTCCCTTTCCATTTTTGATGGTCAGATGGAAAAATCACCCTTTGACCTCATCCATTTTACTTCATCCTACTTGAAAAAATCTAAGGTAATTGCAAAACTCAATTCAATTTATTTTCCCAATGCACTAATGGGGAAGTAATAAATTAATAGCTTTTACACAAGACAAAATGGATCTCAAATAGTTTGGATTTTGTAACCTGATTTAGATTGGTATCATGTGCAGTACTTTCCAGAGCAGATTTAAAGAGTCGCTCTCCCTGGAGCTCGAAACACTATGCTTTCTCCAGGGATCTATGGGAAACAGAGAGGCTGAGGCATAAAAGGCAAGGCTTTTCAAGGTTGTCCTAGTTCAGAAGGTGGGACCAGTTTATCACTGTGTGACCAAAGCTATGTATCCTACATCTTCTATTCATTTCCCATGAACTGTTACCAATGGACCATTTGCAGCAGCTGCCCAGGGCACACCCGACTCCTCAGGCTGTGGGCTGGGTGTGAAAGACACCTGTGAGAAAAGAGCTGTGATAACACCCCTCCAGAAAGTCGTTAGCACCTCCACACCCAGCCTGAGGGGGCGTGTCTGCTAATGGGCCATCAATGATTCCAAATTACCCCATGACTCACAGAGTCAGATCATCTATTTTGTAACTCCCTGCCCTGGGGGAGGTACTGGGTGCTCTCCACCTGGACCTGAGGGTACATAATCTTGGAGTTTCAAGACCTTGGGGAACCACTCATCAGATCAGGAGAAGGGTCAGAACCTCAACAGGAGGAGGCCACCACTCTTCACCAGACTGTGACTATCATCTGTGCCAGCAGGGTTTTTTTGCTTCCTTTTGCTTTGGACTTGGGGGAACCACATGGGTCTCAGCACAGGGGCTAATAAGCACCTTTGTGTTCGTGCCCCAGGGTGCTGGGTTGCACTTCTGGGTTTTGTGGGTTGAGATCAATTTCTCTTTGTACCATTGCATTTGTTGTGATATTGTTACTAAATTGTGGTTCTGACTTGTGATCTCTTCTGTGTTGGGTTTGTTTCTCCTGCTGGTTTACATTTAAACTAGCACGAGTTCAGTCCCACAGCAGCCACAGAGCTCGCAGGCAGAGGTTCTGAGCGCAGTGTACAGCCACAGGTGGGCTTTGGAGAGAACCAATTCCTCCTCTCCCGGGGACAGTGATTGTAAACAAGTGGGTAAATGTCCCTGTAGTTTCTGCAGTTGTCTGCACCATTTAGAAGAGATGGTGTTATAGTCGTGCACACAACACACAGCTGAGCAAACACCTGATAGACAGGAATCTGCACCTTCCCACCAATCTCCACAACATCACTTGGAAGAAACTTCCCAGACCACAGTGGTGCTGCTGATTTAGCAATGCATGGAGCTTTTGCTGACCCCTGGGCTGCTGAAACCTGTCTGGGGTGGGCACAGAATGGGCCAGAGTGGTGGGTGAGTGGCTGTCTGGGGATTTTCTAGCTGGGCAGATTGGGAGGAGCACATTTACCTTCAAACATCCTGGACATAGTGCCAGTCCTGGATGTGCCAGAAAGGGTGAAGGCATGGCCACAGGAGTGCATGGCCCTGGTCACTGCCCCATGGCTGCAAAAGGAGGCCTGAGCCTGGTCTGGAGCTGCCAAGTGGTGGGGTTGGGAAGTCAGCCTGAAGCTAGGCAGTGAGTTAGAAGCAGGTATTTCATTACCCTCTGGTCCCCAAAGACCCTCAATATTCAGGCTTTATGAATCTATTACTTATTTCCACTCAAAAATGGGGAAAGTAATTGTTGCAGATATGCACAGTCCAGGGAAGTAATTAACACCAGCCTTATTTTAATCAATGTTCTTAAGTAGCTTTCTTACTCAAAATCATGATGGCTATCTCCATATGCAGACTAAATATTTCTTCCATTTTTACAGAGTAGTTATAAGTTCAGAAATTTTTATTAGAGCCTGTTTTCATAACTGTGTTTAGTTTATTTTGAATCAGTAGTTGCCTTGTGTCCCATGAATTTTGATTCACTCAACTGTAAATACATGGGAATAATACTGTAATTGCAAAGTAAATTCACTGTGGTAATCCTTCTTGACAATTAATTAAACTGAAAAATTTCCTAATATGGTTTCGTATTTTATAATTTTTAGGAGTGGGAGTCAGTATCTATATTTTATTTAAGCTGTGATAACTTTCAGACAGTAGTTAACCTCCCAATTACCTGATTTAGTTAAAATTATAACCATCAAAAAGCATATGTTGTATAATTAGAGACATTTTAGAGTTATTGCAAAGATAGGGTAATAAATGATCCTCTATGTCTACTTAGAACAGTATAAAAAATAACAGGATTAATTTTCAGTGAGTGAGATTTAGGTCAGGCTTTAAAAAGAACTTTGTAATACATAGTTAGCTATGTATTTATGAATGGCAAGAGATTCTTGAGAACTAGACAGGTTTTGTTTTGGTTTCATTTATGAGGAAATTTTGGGAATGGAAATTTTCAGTGGTGTTCCTGCTTAGTGAAAGATGTTTCCTAGAAATACTATTTTAATTGAAAGTTTCAGGTGATCTTTTAGTATTTTTACCTCAGTGATGTGCAAAAAATATGGACACCTTTTACGATGGTTGTCATTGTGTTTACTCAGGGCCATCCTACTGACACCAAAAGCTTCAGAGTGAGGGCACTTGAAGAATCAGGCAGTGACCAAAATATTTACACATTACTAATAAAGACACTCATATGTCCAGAGCATTGCTTTACAGCTTGCTTATTGCTTATTTTTTCCAAGCAATATTTTTCACAAGAAATAGATTGTCCTATAATTTCTTTTCTCTTCTCTTAAATAGCTATTACAGTGTTAAGGATGTAATTGTAGACCAGAAGCAGCAGAGGAAAGAAAAAAAAAGGAAGATGAATTTCCACTTATATAAATTGTGATTCTTTGGCAGTTTTCTGAAAGATTTTCAGGTTTTGCAGTATGTAAGTAATTAAGAGAAACACCAGGACTTGATAAGCTTTCTTTTGTGTGCGGCTGGCAGCGCATCTATTCACTGCAGTTACCAATGTCTGCCAAAACTGGTTGCAATAAATAGTTGCCTTGTCATAAGACAAAAAGTAAGAATAGGACTGTATTAGTATGCAAGTGCTTTCCATTTATTCATTATACACTTTCTGAGATTTGTGTCTCTAGAGATTCTTTTGTGTTTAGGGAAGGAGAAACTCAGATACTTAAAAGATATGCAAATTCTTTATGAAGTGGACTCAAACTACCAAATGGCTTCAGAAATGTCTTGTAGACCATTTGAAGACTCGAAGTATGGGATTATACTGCATCTATTACAGGAAGTAATGTTAACTTCAGAAAAGCTTGTATTCTTTAAAAATAAATAAATAAATAAGGGTTTAAAAATACCTTCCCTGTAAATAAGCTTTTTATGATTAAGTCTAGAATCTCCCAGGACTTGTGGTGTACCAGCAGATTAATCAAGACAGCTATAAATACACAGAGATATTTAAAGGTTAATAGTGAGGTGTTTCCATAGTGCTGCCAAACTACAGGGGTAAGGAAAAGAAATACTATGAGCTTTTATAATTACAAGTAGAGAATAACTGGATATTTTAAAATAATAATAATTTTAATCCAAGGTAAAAAAGCAAACCCTACAGAAGTGTATTTTTTCCTTAGCTGGCATTTACCATAGGAATACATTTTCAGTGTAATTAGGACTCTTGAATTTGCAAGGTGTCATCTCATTTGTTATGAGTGGGAGAAGGCTGAGAAGCAAATTCACTCCTCGATATAGCTGATAGAAAAATACAATGATTAAAATAACCCCACCTAAATTAGACTGAATAAATCTCTTCTTTGAGGCCCAACAGGATCTGAACCACTTATGTCCAGAGATACCAAGCAGCATCTTGTTGCACAAGTTTTGGATTCAGTGCAGAGAAGAACATTGAGATCTGGCCCCCTACATTACTTCTCCTGGATTTGTTACTTATTTTGCTGTGTTTCAGTGCTCCAAGTCCTGTTTAACCTAATTGCACTGAAATTCCTTTTGATCCTGAAAGAGCCTCAGCTACAAAGGAAGCAAAATAATGTTGTTAGGGAACATTCAGGTTTGTAACAAGGTGGGTGTAATTGCATTACCTGAATGATATGAAAGAAAACTGCTCAAAGTAATATAGGTTGCATTAGAGGAAACCTTTCCCATGACCAATTTATCTGTATATTTTATTACAGGTTTTTGGTTTGGTTTGGTTTTTTTCCAATTGTGAGTGCACAGGCAGGGACACAAGAGGCCAAGAAAGTAGAGCTATTTGTTTGATTTTCCATGCAAGAAGTGAAGATGTCCCTCAGTCCTATGTGAGCCCCCCAGGAAACCACAGGGGCCATGTGAGCAGCCCCAGCTGCCTCGCTGGTGGGAGCAAGGACAGTATTTAAGCAGTGTGTGCTGTCCTGGCACTCTCCTGCCAAACCCTCTGCTTTCAGATCAGACTGTGTTTCTCTATGGCTGTATCACCCCTGCCACTGTTTCTTGATCATTTCATGTTGGGGAATAAAAATAAATGAATGAAAATAGAGAAAAATAATGGCTGCTGCTGATACATCTTTGTGAAGCTTGTACAAGTGCAGCTGGCAAAAGTGTATTCTGCTCTGCTCAGTGTGGGAGAAATGGTGTGGATGAACTGGAGTTCAAGGTCAGAATGGATGGGGCTGTGAGCAACCTGATGTGGTGCAAGGTGTCCTTGTCAATGACAGGGGTGTTGGAACAAGATGGCCTTTGAAGATCCCTTCCAACCCAAACTGCTCTATGATTCTGTGATTCTATGAGTGGAGCTCAGAGGAAGAGGACAGCCATGTCCCACTGTGTCCCAACGCTTACACTTCTCACAGAGACATTGTCTTCCCAATCTCTTGTCAGGTTTTAACAATGTTCCCCTGTTTGTCCCTTTCTAAAGGCAAATTTATGGGTTTTTTCCCCCTGTTTGGATTATCTGATTTTGTCCTTTCCTCCTTTCCTCTCTGTCTTGCTCAGCTCACAGCAGCACAACTCTGTCAACAGGTTCTTCTTCCCTGAAGCTCTTCAAGAGCTACTTTTTCCCTAAATGAAACTTCACTAAATCTGAAAAACTGCTACAGAGTGTTTCTGTTTATGAACTGACATTTGTGGCCCAGAAAATACTTCACTGTAAAATCTCCACCTGCCTATAGATACAATAGTCCTTTATATTTTGTTTTCAAGCTCCGATTCCCCCTTCCAGGCCTTTGTCTGAGGAGACTGGAGGAGAAAAAGAGAAATGACAAAGTTATCTTTGTTATTTATATTTTTGCTAGCAGAGAAAAATCTAACAAAGGCAAAAGAAACCCTGCTGAGGCCATTTTAACAGCCGTGTGTCATTGCAGGGCAATATATCCCTAGCCGGTATAAATAAAGGAGAAAAATGTGAACCAATCAGCATGGCATGATTCCAGTTTATAACAATATAACTTCTGCAGCATTAATGACAATTATTTCCAGCAATGTTCACTTGTGAGACGTCATCCCATGCAAGGCTGGTCTTTTACAATACTGAGCCAAACCACAAGAAGGTTTGTCACAGTTATATTGGATGGGCTTTTAAAGTCAGGGTTTGTTGTCTTGCTCCAAAAGCTTCATAGTGTGAAAAGTAAACCTTGGACTTCACCTGCAGCAAACTACCTTCCTTGAGATGAGCTGAGTAACTGTAAAATTATGAGGATAATCTCACTTGACATGCAAATTGTGCAGCCTAACCAGGGAAAAAGCTAGTTAGTCATTTACTCTTAGAAAATGAAATTTGGGCTGCTGGAGCTTTCCAAGAGATAAATTTCTCAGAATTATTATCTCTGGCAGAAAATTATATCAGTAATATGTGTAGAACACAAAGGAAGCTTGGAGTAATGTAATTCTGCATATTTTTTTTCATAAAAGGGTAGATTATGCTACCTAGTTAAGCCTTTACATATTCTAAAGTGAAGCAGCATATTCAAATTCTAAACTCTGCTTAAAAAGGAATAAATTTGTATCTGCAGGTTTACAGGCCCTCAAGGTAATGGTTTAAATGAAAAAGTGACATTTTGGAATGGGGTGAAATTTTAAAATCACAGCAAAAAAATTCTGAGTTCTTAAAATTGCATTTTGCCCTGAACAGACTGTCAGTATCACTGAAAGCCCATAGGAAAGGCACTGGAGGTTCCTTTTTTCTTTTCTTTTTTTTTTTTTCCCCAAAGAACAGACTTTGCTAATCCTAAACTTTATACTCTGATAGAAGGGTTTAGAGGAAATTTCAGAAATTATATAGTGGTAAATAACCTGGCTAGTTCAAAATTAATTCCCCTGAAAGTGTATCTAGGTCTACTTCAACGCTATTTGGAGCAGGGCTTCTCCTGAATCCAGACAGATGACCTGGACCTTAGGGGTTTTTATATGTTTTTTGAATGAATGAAAGGACTATTGCATCAGACATGTAAGGCTGAAGGCCAGGTGTCTGTGGAATACTCTCTGTTTTACCTGAGTTAATTAGCTACAGTACATATTTGTCAAAGAGCAGGTAGGTACTCTTTGCCAATTATTTAACACCATTAACAAATGATGAGATAATAGGGCTGTATCACCTTCTTCCAGGTTATTGGGTTTTGCTTAATAATTAATTTTAGAAATGCAAATTCGAAAGAGGATGTACAGTGCATAATCATGTCTCCCACACATAAGAAACATAAAATTAAAACTGAGCAATTCCATGTGTTCAGGAGAGATGTTTATGGTATTGATATGCTGGTTGAAGGGAAGCCCAAATCAGGAAACCAGGAATTTTGACTGGCATGAAAGCAGACTGTCCCTTTGCTCAGTTTCATTTACTACATGGATTTCCTTTTTTCTTTCTTTTTTTTTTTATGCTATACATAAAATGCAGAGGGAAAAAAAAAAAGAATGTGTTGCTGGGAATCAGTCACTGCCTCACTGAGAGCTACCAGTACCTGATGGGAGGTGGTTTACCCATGTCCCTCTCCAGGACCAGGGGGTTTTTTTAAAGCTTAAAAGTGATTGGCCAGCTTTTTCTGCTGGTGCAATTTGTTCCAGCTCTATCAAAGTTATATCGTCTTCAGCCCATCAAATTAAGTATATTCCCCTGAAACAGTAGTATAAAAATCTCTATGAACTATTAAAGTTTTTAACAAATGATTTAACATAAGGGAAAAGGCATGGAGTTAAGAAACTGAGGGATTGTCATAAAGTACTGTATTTGCACCTTCAACTACAAACAACCAGCTTACTAATAGAAATAACCTTTGTCTTTGTGGAGAAAGGGTATCTTAACACTTCCACTTGGCTTGTGTGACCAGTCATTAGTCAATGTGTGCCATCTTCATCTATAAGTTTTGCTTTTACATTTGGCTTTTCTGAAGAGCAAAATCTCCTGCAACCTCTCAGACTGAATTGCAAAGCATGGCAGCACAGCCATGTTGACTGGAATGACCTCTGCTTTGAAAGGGAAGGAGGTAATTGGGTTTCGAAATTCAATGCTGCATCTGACATCAATCAGCTGTCAAATTTCATTAACTCTCACACCCTGGGTTCCAAGAAGATTGACTGTACATGTCTTTATGGTTGGGAAAGCACTGAAACTCTGACAAGCCTTGATAACTGAAGTTGCTTGAGAGAAAGTCTTTAATAAATGCTGGCTCACTTTTGTGTATGGCCCAGAATTCATCAAACAAAGGCTAAGTTATAATGATGTATATACATAAAAATAAATATATATGTGTATATAAGTATATATGGAGAGCTATTTAGCACTCTTTAGATAGATTATATATATGTTATATACACACATGTATGTACATAAATATAGGTCTATATATCTACTTTTTTAAAAAGTCCAATCCAAAGACATTAAAAGTTCCTCTGAAAGGGAAGTCTGCTATAACCTGCCAGAGTTATCCACGACACTGATTGCATTGTGGAGCAACAATTTTCTAGTGTTCCTGCTTCAGGACACAGAAGGAGTGAGAGGCAGGGATGTGTTATAAACATGCTAAAAATGCTCCTGATTTAAAAGCACACATTGCAGGTGGGTAAAGATGCACAAAGGTTTCTGTCATTCTAAAGTGGAAAATCTTCCACTTTTAACTCTTGAACCCGTGTTAAGGGAACTGATTGGAGCGTATGAATAAATTACTCCAATGTGGAAGTGATTCCTACTTTTTATATTGTTTTTTAACACACAGTGGCTTAAAAAATCCTCCTTGAGATATTTTACACTGGGGTCAGCAAAGAGCCTTGAGTAGATTTGTCCATAATTAGAAGAGCAGTAATGGTGACTCTAATGTGGCACTTGCTGTGGTGCCCTTCTGAGTTGTGCTGAACACTGACACACATCTCTCACAATGAAGTGGGTTGCTGGGTCTTCTCGCATGCTCCAGGTTTGAGGATGACCTCTGCTCATAATGTTAATATATTAAGATCTTCTACAAATAGGGAAGCCTTCCTCAATTTTATTATTACTACCTCTTTCAATGTAATTCCTACTTCCATGATAGATGCGAGACTTTTTGCATGTTGCATACAGTGAAATATATTTCCTAGACACACAGCTTCCTTCAACTGAAATTCCTGGAACAAGATACCTTGTCCAGGAACAAAACTAATTCAGGATGTAGGAATGAGAACGCTAATTCCAGCTTCAGAATCTGGATTGGTTACCTTTTTTCTAACAACGAAAATAATCTCTCAGGGACCTGAAGATTTCTCAATTTTTTGAAAGAGGTAATCAGAACAAAAATTTAGCAAACGGTAAATATTATCAAAGAAAAGAAATAACAGGTTGTTTTCAGATTCCTTGTTATGGGTTTAGCCAGGTAGGCCTAAATTTAGGCTTTAAAACTCAGATTTAGGCCTGAAATTGTCAGCTGCCTTGAGCTGGGCCGGGCTAGCTGACTTCTTCTAGCCAATGATTTTGTATTCCACACCATCTTACATCATCTCAATAGGAGTAAAATCCAGTGTGTGAGAGTAACTTAGTCAGTTCCATTATAGCTAGGCTACAGAAAAGACGTAGTGCACCTCTTGTCTTGCTCGAGTGGGCCCTGCTGTTCCTGCTGCTGCTGCTTGCATTGTGTTTGAGTTCAGAGAAGTAGAAATATTTTGTTGTTACTCTTTCTGTTTCTTGCTGAGTGTCTTTTAGAGTGCTTATGAATTTAAAGTAACGTACTTCGTATTAATTAGAGAGTAGGAAGTTATTTCTTGTTATATAAAACTTGTGTAAGAGTGTGTTATATTGTAGTTGTCTTTTAATTTTCTCTTTTCTGTATAAATACATGTAGTTAGTTTCAGAATAAACTAGTTTAAAGTAGTTTTTTTCCCTCTGCCTCTTCTTTCTCCCTTTAGCCAGTTGAGGAGAGGAAGAACCCTTTTTCTCTGTTCTTGGGCAGTTAGCATTTTGCCAGCTCAACCCAAGACATTCCTACTGCTTCAGTGCTGCTATCCAAACACAGACATCTTTGTTCTTGGTAGAGTGCTTGGCTCCAGGGGGAGATACTCATGCTGGACATCTCTTGTCCTCAAAGGGCTGCTAAAGTTCTGGATGTGGAAATCAGGTGAGAAGAAAATATGATTTTTATCATCCTAAAGTAAGAACTACTAATTAAGGAATCTTAGGCCCTTTGCAGTATCCTTGCACAACTTGGTGGGAATCTAAAAATTGAAGTGGACTTGGTAACCTACCAGAATTCCCATTGGAAGGAAATGAAACAAATCCCAGCTCTGTCTGATGTGATAAATCACTGCATCACTAGATCATTTGTGAACATATGACTTCCCACATTTTTGTTAATATCTTATTATCATATTCTTATCTACAGAGTTGACTTAACTTGATATTATACCAACTGCAGCTATTGCTTGTTCATTCTCCTTCACTTCTCTGCACATTCCACAAGAATTTAAAGTCAAATGTCCTGTTGCAGACCTTCTGCACGTAAGTAGTTGGTTGGAACAGTAGAGTTGTAATTTTCATAATCTCCATTTGCATCACCAAAAATCTGAGAAATTCAAGTAGTACACATTGTATACCCGGTTGTTTACATGCCAGCAGCCCAGAACTCATTTTAGATTATATTTATTTATGTTTATTTACATCAATGAGGGCATTTTTTCTCCCTCCTCTCACTCATTCTTTACCAAAAGTTGTGATTCTATTTTTAATTCTCTGGTTGTTACTCCTAGAAATATTTTGAAGACTCATGTTAGCCAGAGTACATTTGAAACAATCAATCCTGTTAAAAGCATAGCAAGTAGCATTTTCTAGTAATTGCTGTACTGCATTACCTTTCTCCTTCAGCCTTTTAAATGCCGAGACCTTCTTACAAGAAAAAACTCATAACTTGAAAAAAAGATTTGTGATTAAGATACACGTTATGAATTCCATACACATTGTTTGTTTGCAATGATTTTGTTTTTCCACTTGTTCCTCAGGCAGTAACAGTAAATTTATGTGCTTCTGACACTGTTGCAATTCTAACTTTGAACGAGACTCATACCATATATTGCATTATAAATAGTGACTTACACTAAGTCCCATGTGTGCCTCTCATGTAGAAATGAAATAGACAATATGGTCATTATTCAACTTAATTTGTAATATTTATTACCCTTGGTGGATATGAATGTACTTGTTACATTCACAATAAATGACCAGAGGTGCATTGTGTTAGGAAAAACTTGCAAAGAGTAAATAACACCCTTCTCTTTCTCTCTCTGAAGCCTTTATTACTACAGTGCCACTATTATGTCCTGTATCTAAATTTAAGTTATGCTAAGCTGAAGGAGCTCTTGCTCATGCTATAGTGTGAAACAAGGGAAACATTTGCATAAATGCAGTCAAAAAAAGGCAACTCTATGACTTGCCCTGGTGACATTCAGAGAAAAATGCATATAAAGACCGTCTGTATCGTAAACACAACATGATCTTGGGTGGTGTAAATGCTGACTTGTCCCTACAATAAGGAAGCAGCAACAGAGTTTATTATCACTCACAGGCAGGTGATCTGTCTGTGCTGTTGGCTGGTATACAGAAAAAGGTGTAAGCATGACCATAACATCAGTCTTTCAGGTCCTTTCTTACCATGAACTGGAAACCACAGGAAAAGCAGGAGCAGCGATACAGTGACAGTTACACAGCCCCAAAATAAGCAACTTTCTCAGTGTTTTCATGTTATTGAAAGCTGTGTACTCGTAGTGGTCAGAGCTAAAATACTATCTTAAGTTTAGACTGAAAATGTCAGATGATTAGATTATATGTAAAACTTGATGTTCAAAATTCATAATCCACAGACTAGTATGTCTAGTACTAAACTTCTCAATAAATATCAAGAAAATATTATTGTTTCCATTTTAAAGCTGAAAATGGAGTGATAAAGTGATTCACCTGAGGTCTCCTGGGAAGTCTGCATTCCTGACTAACCTGGATACACCACTGAAAACCTCTGCTCATGTGCAGTGTCATTGCAATGCACCTGTCCTTCAATTCTTGTCCCTCTGGAGTGCTGAGATACAATCAGGGCACTGTGAATAGCCTTCCTACTGTCTGGAAATACCTGCCCACTTGTGTATTTTCTCTGAACTATCCATACTAATTTCCCTCACATTTCTTTGGAGTAAGCTTAAATTTTATACTTCTCCTTACCCTTTAAAACCCCTTTCTTACAGTCCAAGCACAAGTATCAGTTATGGGCATAGACTTCAGAAGGTTCAGCCCTCCTTGGATATTTTGCACTTGCTAATACATGGGAAAGGTTTTGGCAAACAGGGTTACTAACTAAATGATATGCAAAGGAGACTGGTTTAGGGCCTGACAGAGAAGCTGAATTTGATATTTTAAGATTGTTTTAAATTAAACATTAATAACCTGGAGGTCAAGAGAAGATGGTAAGAGAGTTTCAGTGTTAAAAACAAAGTAGAGAAAAGTGTAATTCTTGAAAGAAATATCATAGCATACACTTCATTATTCCTGGTGGTGTTCAGCAGAAAAGAAAATCTCAGTCTCACAGAAATTCGTGTTGCAGAAGGCAATTTTATTCAATTCATAAATCCTTATAACAAAGATTTTTGCTTTGCCAATTATCCAGATATTCATTTCACGGGAGATAATGAAGTATGTGGTAAATGTTTCAGCTGATCTTATTTTAATATTTCACCATTCATGTGACAAAATGCCATACATAAAATGTTACAACAAGTTTTTTATTGGTATAAAATAATGATACCTCAAAACATTATGCATGCTCATGGATGGGAGTCTAAAATCAAACCCCATAAAACGTGTTATCAGAGGTTGTGTTTCTCATAAATGGCAGCTGTGCTCCCCTCCCATAATGTCACTGCCAAAGCAAAGTGAGATAATAAAACTCATTTTTCTTTGGCTTATTTTCTTTATAAATGATATGAGAAGAAGTCATACATTTACTACCTGATTGAAAAGCTTTTTAACTTTTGATACTTGCAGAGAACTACAAAATGTCCTTTCTGTCTCAGACTCACAGCAGCTGACTGAAACAAGTCTGCAGGCTTATCAGCTTGTCTCCCTCTGTGGGACTGGATTATTTGCTTTTAATTCAAAATATGGATATTGTAATTATCTGAGGATACTGTAAATGTGTGTAGTACATCATTGGCTACATCTTGCTCAGAAGCAGTTGTGCAGCACTACTTAAAAAGAAGAGCAAAGCCCTGTAATTCTAAACAGAACAGTTGTATTACACAGTTACATTTACACAAAACCCCACATTGCTTTATCAAAAATATCAGTGTAAAAACCAAATTGGAAAATGAGTGAAAAGTGTCTATTAAATCAGCTTGAGAATAGATAAATAAAGCTACCTTCTCTGACTGAATTGCCAGTAGGACCTTTGCAGAAGGTAAATAAAAATCCCTCCAACTCTGGCTCACATGACTGCATTTTGGAGCGTATTCAGTGCTATATTCTCTATTTTTGTGCTATCACATAAAACCAGAAAATTTTCTTAAACTCTCACAAGTCCTTTTTGTGATGAAATTTTATTTAGTGGGAAATATCCTAAAGAGAAACAACTTCCACAGCATTTGTAAGCCTTAGAATTTGTGTGTAAGTGCTCCAGAGAAATTCCCAACTCCTGCTTCACCATGGCCAAGTGGAAGCACTCGGTGAGCTCATTGTGGAATTCCACAGTGCTCTTTGTAGAAAGGGTCAAGTTCAGAGCAAGAAATCCTGCTATGTTTGAATAGTAAGTATATCTACAAGCAACATCTTAAACTCATGCCTGTGGTTTTCTGAGAGACTTACTCCTGGTAGCTCTTTATTTTCTCACTGTTCTTTTCATCTTTTCTGTTCTGGTTTCTCTCTTGTCTCATTCCTGGAGCAGAAAGACTGGATTAACAACAGTGACAGAGTTATTGCTTTGCTGTCTCAGCAAGTGTCTTTTTTGATCTTTACTGACAAACAAACTCACTTAAACTGAGTTTAGTTCTCATTCCCAGTGGGCAGAAGCAGAGGTGTTTTGGAGAGGCTGTCCTGGTCCTCAGATTGCTGTCTAAGGGATACCTGAGATGTGCACATGCATAAGATCAAGGATTCATTTTGCTCGTTCGGAAATCCACCTGAAAGCCATCTCAGGACTTTTACAGATTTAAAAAATGTCAAAGGCACAAACCATTATAAACTGAGGCCACCTGAAGAAACCTGACAAAGCTGCTTCAGTCTCTAGGGATAAACAGAAATTAACATCAATAACTCTTACCACTGCAGTTTGTAATTAATCATATCTTTCTCTTTTTTCTTTTTTTTCTTTTTTCTTTTTTTTCTTTTTTTCTTTTTTTCTTTTTTCTTTTTTTTTCTTTTTTCTTTTTTCTTTTTTCTTTTTTTTTCTTTTTTTCTTTTTTCTTTTTTTTTCTTTTTTTTTTCTTTTTTTCTTTTTTTTTCTTTTTTTCTTTTTTTTCTTTTTTTTTCTTTTATTTAATGTTCTGAAGGCAGAATTTTTTTAGTGGACCAGTTTGATTCATGCATTGCAAAAATACTGTCTTGCAAAGAGACCAGGAATTTCCACAACTTTCTCATACTCTTCAAGAGGAAAATTTTAGAAGTGATAATCTTTTTCTTGCAACACCTCTATGAAAACCCTTGTGGGAAAATGAGCAGGGCAGATGGCTGGTCTGAAACACCCAGCTCTTCAGTTCTAGTTCTGGACAGCAGAAAATATTACAGAATCATAGAATTGTAGAATGGTTTGGGGTTGGAAGAGACCTTAAAGAGCATCTTGTTTCAATGCCTGTGCTGGGGGCAGGGACACCTTCCACTAGACCAGGATGCTCAAAGCCCCATCCAGCCTGGTCTTGAGCACTGGCAGGGATGGGTTGTCATCACATAAAAAGTGATTTTAGAAGCCAGATTCCTGAATTTTGAAGGTTTGGGTTTGGTAGTATTTCACACTTCCTCACTGTGTTTGCTGGCATGTGTAACAGCTCCAAGAGTGTACCAGTTCTTGGGCATCACAGGAATTAAATTTTAACCCAACCTCCAGGCTCGAGCCCCTAATTAGGCAGCTGAAATGGGGCTTCCTGAGTTTTATCCTGCTCAGCCAAACTGCTGGGCCAGTGTCTGTTTTTTAAGACACTTAATTTCTTTCATTAAGCCTTTTAAATGTAAAATGATCTGGATTTAGAAAGCTCCCTTTCCTCTCAATTCTGGGTTGAATATCATGTTTTACATCATTATTTATATGTCATTGAAACAGCCCTGGGCAAAGTTGTAAGGCAGCACTCCTAGTGAGCCCTCCTAAAGACGAGATGTTCATCTCATCTGGCAATTGCTGAGAACAAAAAAAGATAGATTATTTTTAATGGCACCTGGAAATGCTGCTTGCTAACAATAGAAGCATAATCCCCCTCTCTTGCCTCCTTCCTGTAACATCCTCAGCAGTAACCTCGGGGTGGAGCAGCCTTAGCAGGTCAGCTGGGATAATGTTGGCAGAAGCAATCCTTGCATTTGCTTTTCCTTTCAGGAATGAGTATGCTTTGTTTATCTGAGCTGTGTATTGGGGCTATTTGCAGAATGTCTTAAAACTTTCAAGAGACACCTTCCCCACCTAAACCAACCATAATAAAGCAACCGTAAAATTTAATTTCTGCTGAAGGAGTGAGTTACCTTTTACTTAACAACACCAATAAAATGGTACTACACATATGTGGAAAGGTCACAGCAGGAACTGAAGGCAAGCTTTTTTAATCACTTGAGTCTGAAAAAAATGAAAGTAGAGTATCCATTTGTGGATAAAGGCTTTGATGTTTTCATCTTTTCTACAGTGTTGTTATGTGTTGTGTTTCTATGAACTTCAGCACTGTAGCTTTATGTTATTGTTGTACAAGTGTATATCTGTAAACCAAGCATGGACTGAGGTTTTTAAGGCAGGCTTGGACATCAAGGGCCTCAGAAAGGACATAAACCTCAGAGAGAGTGAAATCCAAAGTTAACTCCACTGTGACTAGACAGGTTCTGCTCTCCTTCAGCTGGTGGTGTCCAAGTCTGCACACCAAAAGCTTTCACTGCTCCTGCACCAAGTGCAGATTTCACTAAAGATTTGCAAATTGTGCCACCATGGCTCTGCCTGCTGAGACCTTCTCCACAGAGATCCTGCTCCAATGGTGGATGTGGATGGTGTGTTTTAAGACTCCTTCCCTTAAGAAGCTACGCTAGCATTACAAATCCCACCTAGAGTTTGGTGTAACTGAGCTCCTTCCTCCCAAGAGAACAAGAGAGTGACTAAGGTATCAACTATGTGAAGTACCCCAAACACAACAGGGGGCTGCCTGGGCCATGCAGGTATGTCAGACCGGGCAGGAAAGGTGAAAATCATTTTGGAGTTGCTTGATCTCAATAGTTCCTCAAGACGCAGCAGTGAAGAGGTGACAAGAAGCAAAAAGATTTAAGACTAAATCAGCCTGAAGACATCAAGCTCCGTACCACTAAAAATGTGGTATTTAGTGATTCATTTGTAGATCTGTACTGGACTAATGACTAAACTAATCTACAGGCATGTTTTGGCTCTCAGCAATGGAAAATTCACCAACAAATGCACAATCTGTGTGTAGGAAGAGATAAAATTTAAAAGAGGACCTTGATATATTGTATTAAAGGCAGTTTTGACTGATGAGCGAAGAGTATAGGCAGGCACTGGCTGGAGAAATAGAAGATTATGCTGAAAGCATGATGGATTTGTTGAGGCACACTACAATGAAAACAATATACAACAAAATCAGTTATGAAAAGAAATATTCGCAAATGTTATTATCAGCTTTGGGAAAATTCCTCTGACAGGCAGAAAAAGCAAGGAGGAAAAATTCTCTTCTCAAGAACATTTGAGAGGACATATAAAAAGAATGAGCGTGTCCTTCAAGAATGTGTGTCCTTAGCTGAAGAGAGTAAATGGGAAGGTGTTTTTCAAAAATACCCTTTGAAAAAGTTAGTTGGATTCAAGAATTTTGTCAATTTCTTGTATTTTGTGTGGGAAGGAGAAGGAAAGTTAATAAGGTTTCAGATTCTTCTACAAAGACTTAGTAATCAAAGGTCATTAGACTATATATCTTACAGTAATTAATGTGAAATGAGAGCAATTAGTGATCCTTCATTAATGAGTCTGTTATATTAGATTAGTCAGCTTCTATTTTTGTCAGAGCCATTTAACACGCCTTATGAAAGACATTTTTTCAGACTTCAATCTCCAGCTGTCCCTTATGTCCTACCTGCTGCACTGGGTGCTGTGAGGATTAGCAATCTTGGAAAGGATCTATTGGAATGTTTGTGAAGGACATTGAACTCCTCAGATGAAAAAAATAAATACAAGTGCAAATTATAATTATCACTATTCCAAGCTATTCAGTATGAACACACAGTTAAAACAAGTTACTCGTTAACTGACTGTTTTCATGTTTACACTGATATTCATCTGGATTTTCAGTTGTTTTTCCCATTATTGGCAGCAAAATTGGAGAAGGATCTCTACTGTGAGATTTGACCCTTTCATCTCAGATGATATGAAAAGTCGTTTTCAAAAATCAGAAAAGCTGAACTTGCATATTTATTAGCGATAATATTTACTAAACCAGATGCTGATTCCTTCACTATCATCTTGCTCTTTGCGTAGTTCATAGTGTGAAATTCTGCTGTTACCTCCTCCTATTCCTGAGTGCAAGGGTGATGCAGACTCTGCATAGAAAAAAATCTATAGACAACTCCTATTTCATTCAAATTTTGCTGACAATTAGAACACAGCCTGTCCATGAGGACCAGTGAATCTCCCACAGTGTTTTTAATCCTGATCACCCATGGAAAAAACATGTTTGTAAAAGCTTTATTTCCAAAAATGCTGCCATAGATGGCATTGCTATGATGTGCCAAGAGCATAACCAAAGCTGTACACCAAGTGAAAATTGACATGTTTAAGCTGCACTATTCAGTAAAATACAACAGTCCTTTTGTTTTCACTCAGGCAATTAAGTTTAAGTATATATTTAATTGTTTTGTTAACTCAGGGACCAAATAGCCTCAATGGCAAACTGAGCAATTGCACTGCTTATTTCCAGCACCAGAAAAAGTTGTGTGTTTATGAACAAAAGATCAGTGACTAGGTGAAAACCACTGGGAAAACCCACCTCTTTTACTGATCCAAGATTAATGTCAGTTGTTAAAATAGAGAAATTTGAAAAGAGTAAAGCATGAAGGATTTGGAATTGACAAGGTGAAGCAAAACATCCAGTGTAATTCACTCTTGACAGGGATGTTGCTCCAACCAAAGATATATGTACCAGCAAATCGTCCAAGGAATGTTGCAGTGAAGTCCTTACTCTTTCTGCAGTGACTCTGTGAATGTCAGCAGGTAACTGGACAGAGGGGAACAGTTGGATTGTACAACATGAGAAACAAGTCAGCTCCAGGCTGAAATTTCTACGCCTACAAGAACCGTCCTTTGATGAAAATACTCCTTCTATAGCCCAGAAAATTTGTGAATAAAAACAAGTCTGAGGGTGTAGTCAACAGTTGACAACTTACTTCAAAAACTTTGTCTTACTAACTCTATCAGCCTAAATGTCAGAAAACATTACAAGCCCCTCAGAATTAGGACTTTTTAGTTTCCCTGAGGTCTGAGACACTTCTATTGAAAAGGAAATTTAGTATTAAAATCATGCAAAGTCTTGAAGATCTGCTATATTAGGTTTTAGAATATGTTTTCTTTATTTTTCATTCTATCTCTTTCTATAGACTTTACATACAATATAATGTACTGATGCCTGTGATCGCGTACCCCTGTGAACAGACACACTGCAGACAAGTTAATGGAGAAAGATATTGGGTTTTTATTAGAAGAAGCTTCCACGATCAAACCCAAGGGGGTCCAACGACCAAACCCAGAGGGTGTTACAGAGGGTCTGACCATCAGTCCCAAGGGATCTGACCCCTAGGTCAGGAAGTCTTGGGGTTTTTATACCCCTCATGGACATCCAATCATAAGTTCTCATTTCTCCCAAATGCCCACCCAAAAGTCCTGTCAATCTGCCCCTTCGTCATGTGCGGGGGGGCAGATGGGCCTTCTCGGGCCTTCTCGGGCCTTCTCGGGCTTTCTCCTGTTGTTTGTCTTCTGTTATCTTGCAGGTGTCTGCTGGAAAATAGCTCGGCCTTGACCAGGCCTACAGTTTGTGGGAAAGACACTTTAATATTCAGACTTAAAATCAGGGTAACTGAACAGTCTATATGATTCTAAAACTTTCTAAAATTACATTAAATCACACTTTTAGGCATCAGTACCAAACCACCAGATATAAAGGGAAAAAATGTCAAGTGCATTACTACAGCTACCAGATTTGAAATTAACCTGAACTCTGCTCTGTGATAATCTACAATACTAAAACTTCAAAGACATTATTATTTTTATTCATAAATACTACAGTTCTGAGTTTTTATATCAGTTAAAAATTGCTATGAAACTATTTGTCTTAAACTTCCATATTTACCTTCTGCATGCAGTCTGAGGAGGAAGCATATATTTGCCTTTGTTTCTTTATTGATGTTGTGGTATTTACTTATTTATTTTCTGATAATTGTTACTAATGATATTTGTTATCATTAGTAACAATGATAACAAGTTGCAGTGTGGAAGCATTTCTTGCTGGGATGATAAATTTAAATCCACAAAATTCTAAACAGTATATTTTGAATAAACAGACTTTATGATGTGAAGATGAGTTGTTTCATTGAAAAAAAAAATTCATAATTTTAGGTCTCTCTCTTGCCCCTTTTCCTAGGCAACACAAGCAGGACCACACAATATTTGGAGAGCAACTCTTTAAGAATGAGAGGGTTTGTTGATGCTTAAGGGGAAAAAAACCCAAACACAAAAACCCCAACCAAACCAACCAACCAACCAACCAAAAAAACGAAACCAAAACCACAAAACCAAACAGAAGTGATTATCTGAAATAATTCTGTCCAAAATATCACTACAGGTTATTTTGCAACACTCTTCATTGGGTCAACTAAACAGTAAATAATACCTTCTTAATTTCCTTAATGACTATATGATTATCACCAATTAATACATAAAGAGATAAAATACAGAAGAAATTAAATCACCTCTTTGAACTCACAGTACATCAACAGGTAAGAAATGAGAGCAATTCTCATTTTTATCACTTAACAAAGGCAGATAATCCCCTGCCTTAGAAAAGCTTGTTCTGTTTGTGCTCCCCAGATGTTGATGCTTGGCCTTGAACCACCCACAAGAATGACCTCTTAACTCCTCTGTGGTGAATATGTCTTCTGTATTTCTGAAAGCCTGTTTTGCTCAAAGTTGTTAAAATGTTTGATTGGTAAGAATTAGTCATTCCTGTTCTTTGAATGAAGCTCATAGAAATCCAGCCATGACATTTCCAAGCACTACCCTTCTAATCATGGCCCAGGCAGCCTCCTCTCAGCTCTAATAGTTGGCAGCATCGTGTTGTGTGTATAAACAGATGTCCTGGAAATTGTGTAAACCTGCAATTTTAGAAATAAAAATGCAAAAATCAAACCTATGAGCATTCCAGTTGCAGATCATATCTCCCTCTGCACAGTGTGGAGCAGGTTCATATGTCTACTGGATCTTCAATTAATATTTCATGTTAATTATGCCATTAATAGAAAAAAATGTAATGCAAATCATGATTATATTCAGTGACTGAAATAAAAGTTGTGAAATGTTTCACTCTTATTCCTGAAGTATTTCATTATATATAATATCTACTCTTTGTTTTGTCTCTTTAATCTAGTCATATATGAACAGCAAAAGCCTAAAACGCAAAGGAAAAAAAAAACGAGAAAAAAGAAAAACTTGATGCAAATTTTCCCTTTGTTGCAGAAACAAATTCCTCTCTAAAGAAAATTCTTACACGTTTGTGCCAGGAGACAACTGAATTATGTGTAATTCATAGAGAAAATATCTTTCTTTGCTTCCTTCGCTTTGGAAAAATTTAACAAATAATTCTTGGTATTTTCCAGATACAAGTTTGCTTTTCACTTTCCTGAGATGTTCCTCCTGCAGTGCCATCCTTCTGAAAAACCACATGGCCTTTAAATAGTGTAACAAGCCCAGTGGTGTGATAAGCAGGTGGATTGTAGCATGTCTATCTCAGTCCATCTCACAGCACTTTCTTGAGACACACTGGACTAACACTGAATTTTAAATCCCTAAATCCAGACAACCCCATGGTATAACCCTTTCCATAAACAGCTAAAAAGTCTTTTAAAAGTAGAACTTGTTTACTTTTACTCATATGGGAAGACTGTGACACTCTTGCTGCTTTGGTCTTTAAGTGGGAGGGGTTTACTGATTTCCAGATTGATTAGAAAAATACTTTTTGTTTTATTTTATTTATTTTATTTTTTATATTTTATTTTATTTTTTAATTTATTTATCTGAATGGGGTTTTTAGGGTTGGGTGTTCTCCTCTTACCCTCCCTTAATATTTATTTAAGGGGGTTTTTGTAGGCAATAATCACATCCTCTTTTAATCTGAATTCTCCTGAGCTAAACAAGTGGAAGGGGGCAATTTGGTCTCCCATTTTTAGATGTGTTCTTCATCCCTCAGATCACTCTAATATTTTTTTCTGTACAATATCTTGTGAAAACTCACATTTACTCAGCCTGTGCTGAGAAGACATACCTGTGTTTCTCTGTCCCTTCACCACACGGACACTTTCATGGCTGATGGATTTGAGGTTCTTAGTCATCCCATAATCTGCTAACACAGCAGACATTCCTTGAGCTACTGTTCCCAAATCTTTAGCATTTTTGTCATTTCCAACTGATAAGATCCATTTTACAACAGAAATATGTACTGTTCAACACTGTGTGCTTGAACTGGCACTTCATTCCCCAAATCTCCGCTGTCATTCCTCAGGCTGTGCAGTCTGTATAGCACGGTGATTATTATCAGTATTGGCAATGCCTCCCACCTTTGTGTCATCAGCAAATCATCAGTATTATTGTGCTGATGAAGTAAATGCAGGTTAAGAAAAGGCATAGTATATCCAGGTCATCACTGAAACAGTCCTCGGCAAATTCACTTCCAACCTTTCCTCTCATCTGCTACTTTCCCTTAGACACTTCATCTTTTGCTATTCTTTGTGTTCCTTTTATTTTCCAACTAGCTCTCATTTATAAATTGTCATGTAGAATCACATCAAATGCTCCATGAAATTCAGATGCAGGTGAGTTACTGTATTTCCAGCAGACAGTTAAAATAATGAAAATGACTTTGATTCATCCAGCTGTATACTTCTTTCTGTACCATCCTGTTGCTTTTCCTTCTGTTTGTCATTTACCTTTAATTCTTCTTTCAGGGTGATGGATCGAAGTCAGACTAATAGAACAAGGACAGAAGTGATTTTCTGAACCTCTTTCCTCACTCATGCCTCTTCTTAAATGCAGGTACTTTATTTGCTGGGTTTGATTCTACAGTGCCACTCTAATGGCTGTGCATATGATATAGAAATGCAACAGCAGGTCCATGGGTCCCCTGATCCTCCTGTCCTGCAGAAGGGCAGGAATGGGGGTGTTATCCTTTGTCTGCAGCTGTTGTGCTGCTCCAACATTCCTTTTTCCACCTTTATCGATCACCTGCTCTGCCATCTGTGTGATGGAAGTCTCAAAGTTATGAGGATGTCAGTACTAACTTAGCACAAACCTTCAGCAGCTCTCTACAAACCTGAAGGAAAATCCACTGATATCATGAGTAGCACTCAGGTGTCTGCAGGTTAATGGTGCTTAAGAGCTTTTCTGGACAGGGGCCTATGGAAGTCACACGCTATCTTTGTGTGTCCTTGTTATCAATGCCACTCTCTCAACCCTGGCTGTGCCTTGTCAGTGCTGCTGCAGCTGTGTGAGCACAATCCTGATCTCAGATATTTCTTTTGCCTCCAGTTTTTCAGCTTCCTTGAGCAGCCACCAACAGCCTCAGCCCATGTGCTGGCACCCAAACAGGCAGAGTCAGGTCTATGACAGGAAATTCATTTTTTCATGTTAAAATAAGTAAAACATTTCTACAGAGCTATCCATTCATCTGAAGAGTTATCTTTTCCTTTATGCATTGGAAGTTGTTTCACTGTTTCCTTATTGATTTATTTCTGTGAATCTTGTCTGATTAAACATTCTAAGATTTATTCCTTCAATAATGTATTCCATGTAGAATTTTAATTGTAGAACAGTGGGAAAAGAGCTGGAACAGAATAAAAATGTATGGATGTAATTCAATTTTTATACCCATTTCAAGATTTTTTTTTTACCTTTGGGGGCAAGTTTGTTTGGGGGTAGTGAGGGGAATACAAGCTATAAATTCTACTTGAATGATCAGTAATAAAAAGAAATGATCTTATTTTAAAAAAATTACAATTAAGCAATGAAATGTGGAATGACCATATTGGTTTGACAATAGGTGCCATGAGGCACATATATAAGGGAGTAGTGACAGAGCAGCAAAATATAATTTTAGTCAAAGAACATTCTCCATTATCTCTAAAATATACAGCATTTTTTTTTTTGATTTGACATACTTTTGGATTTGTCTTCCTACAAATGGAGCTTTGAAATCAATACATATTACCAACAGTGGTCTTTTCTAACAGCATAGTTGTAAAAACCTGAAGAAATTATAAGGCACTGTTGTCAGGATTTGCCCATCTTTAGATATTTATAAATTTTTGATAAAATGGTATTTCTTAAATGTTCATTTTAAAAGTGTAGTAAAATAAAGTAAAAGTGTACGAAACCCTTTCATACTGTACAAGATTCTTCTCTAATGGTAGTGTATCACACAGGGTAAACCGTTAAAGAGAGACATTTTGGAATGATGTGCAGAGATCTGCAAATCTCATGGCTTCTTGTTTTCCTTCCACCTGACCACTTCAGTGTATTTTTTTTTTTTTTTTGGCTGGGTGAAGCCTACTATAAATAGTTCTTGGTATTTTTACTACTGAAGCATTTGGAGTCCTTGGGAATGTTCTAGGTCCCTGGGCTGCTTGGTGATGTACAGAACAGAGTAAAAAGTTGGACCACAACATAAAGAAGTGCTGTACTATTGATCAGCTTGCCAGCTCTACCACCCCAGCAGCCCAAAGGCTAATTCCTTGGATTCTCAGCAAAGGAGTGTTTCAAAGAACCTGCTGGGATGAGCTGTGATGCTCAAGTCATCAGGTGGATGCTCCACAGAGGATGATGCAGTGACCCTCTCATCTCAGGATGCTGCCAGGGAAAGCATCCTCCCCCAGGCAGGTATGAGGAGTAAAAGTGGGAAAATGTGAAGTTTTTGAAAGCAGGACTGACAGGGTCACACCTGGCAAGGGGGGACATGCCAAGACCAACATAGTAACTGTCCAGGAGGTTAATGGAGAGGGGAAGTGTATTTGAAGAGGCTAAAGCCAAGTGCTGTTTGAAGCAAGACACTAAAGTGCAAGTCTAGACAAGAATATTCATCTCTATTGAGAGCCAAGCAGTGTTAATTGCAGCACAATTGAAATCTCAATCTCAGTGACAGAGAAAATGTTCATTCTGTTGGAAACAGAATGTCTGTGTGTGTATCCAGCTAGTGCTTAAAACTGGTACAAGTGAGGCAAACCTTTCCAGCTCTGATGTTGTGTCTGAGCCAGGATTAATGCATTCCCTCACTTCTTTTGATCTGACACAATGTTAAGAACTCAGCAAAACATATGACAATGTTTCATACAGTTAGATTTTTTAACAGGAGAGAATTATTGTATTTCACATTTTACTTTTGTTTTTCATTTAGAAAGATTCCTCTCTCAATCTGGTTTCCTTTATATTTCAACTTTTCCATCTGTTAAATGGCACAAAAAACACTTATTATTTATGTTAAGAGGCAATGGTTGGTCTGCTAAATAGCTTGAAAACAAGCAGTGCCAGGGATCAGATTTTCAGGCACAGCGAATAGCTCTGATGCCAAATGGCTTTAATAGAACCAGGAGACATTGAACACTAAACATAGAGATCTTTAAGTATTTTTTCCCCTGTGTTAATATCTGTAGATGAAAAGCAGATAATTTTAATTTTATAATTTCAAGTTTCTTCTCATATCTTTTAGCCACATAGCAATTTTCAAACTCCTTATCTCAGTTACAGACACATGGACCAAGACATAGTCTGCATGCCAAGCATTAGCACTTGTTCCTGCACTTCAATCTTGGGCTTTTGGCATTTTACCAGTGACTTCACAGGTATCATGTTTCCATTCATAATTAATAAGCAAATATTTCGTACAGTGTTGTCAGTGGGTAGTATTATTATATTGTACATCAGGAGTTTAAATCAAAATAGACAAAGACTAATCCCTGCTAGTATCTTAGGAGATTTTGCAGATGTCAAACAGGCTGGAAGATACCAGAACATTGTTTTTATGGAAAAGATGAAAGTGTTTCACAGCATATTGATCTGTACCTGAATATGAATGATTAATATCCTTGAGGTTCAGCTTCAGTTGGACTTTTTTAGAAGCAATCTATGATCTAATATGTTGTATCTAACAATAGATCAAGAGATAGTTATATATATAATACATATATATTTATACTATCCTTTATCATATGTCATATCTTACATTATAAATCAAAGGTTGACAAAAAAAAAATATAGAGATGCCAGATTCCTAATGTATATTTTTTAGCATTTATTGATTCTTACTTTTATTTTTGACTGAGGTTCACTTGACATATAATGTCATATCCCAAATATTCCTTTTTATTGAAAAACTGTCAGTGCTACTTGAGATGTATTATAGAAAGAATGCCAGTTCCCCATTACTCTTCTTAAAAGAGACCCTTATTAAGAGGTTAATTTTTTAAAAATCTTCTTTGCTTCTCCTATAAGCCAAAATAAATAAAAAGTTTACTAGGAAGTTGAAATGGGAAAATGGGGACAACTGATGAGTAACTTTTACAAAACAACAAAGACTTGTCTCAGTGTCTTAACTGAGCATCAAAGACTTCATATTTCTGGTGAGAAAGAAGAGTAAAATCAGTGCATCTCAAACAGCCACATTAAAATTGATGTATTAGGAAATGTAAATTGCTACATTAATCATCCTTTCTGGAAATTTTCATGGAACTAAGTATTTATTTCTTCATAGTGTATTGTCCAAGGATATCCAAAGGTATCTTCCCTTTCCCCTATGCTATCATTTTTGACAAATGAACCTCATTATCTCAACAGAAAAATTCAGCTTTCATTGTCATGCACTGTAGATTACTTTTAATGCCTAGATTATGTTTCCAATATAATACCTAGAAAAATGACAACCATTTTGAAAAGCTTTCAAAACAAATTTGAAGTCTCATAACCAGGTCAAATTGCCAAGAATTTGTTGGAGTTTTTTTTTTTTTAAGGAATGACACTTACCAAAGAATAATACTGTAGCTGCCCAATGTCTTGCACACAATTATACATCCTGCTTCATATAGGTGCTGGAAAAGCATGAAGTCAAGATTATTACAAATATGTAATCTGAGTAATTTGATATGTCAGCCTGCCCCATTACATGACTGACACATCCTTCGTGAAGCTGTCGCTTTTGTGTAGTACTTAAATTTCCATTGCAATAATCCACTGTGACCCAGAAACAAAAGACAAGTAAATACAGACATTATACTGCCTGAGGAAAACCTGCTCAGTACACTGAGAGCCAGCTCAGACAAGAGGAATTTGATTCTCTCCCTCTACTTCAGAAACACATTCAGTTTGGCCTCCTGACAGAAGAAATTGGGTTACTTGGATGTAAGAAGGTTTGAGACAATTGCATGGCTCATATTTTGAAGAGAAAAATCATTGCCTGCTTTTTCTGATGCTGAAAACAGCCTTTTCCCACCAAAATGCTTCAAGGCTGCTGGTTTGCTGGAGTCTTTGGGAGACAGAAAGTTGATCTTAGTCATGGTAATATCATTCATGTTCACTGTACCTACAATCTCAAATGGAAATTAATCACTTCTCTTGAGATTGTGTGTCATGCTGTGCTGGTTTAGAGGTAAACCAGCAGGAGAAATGAGCTCAACACGAGAGAGATTATAAGTCAGAGCTACAATTTAATAATAATAATACAGCAAATACACTGACACAAAGGGGAATTGCTTTCAACTCCCAAAACCCAGCAGTATAACCCAGTGCCCTGGGGTACAAAGCCAAAGGGGTTTACTAGCCCTTGTGCTGAGACCCGCGTGGTTTCACCAAGTCCAAAGCAAAAGGAAGTGAAAAGCCTGTTGGTGCAGGTGATGGCTGTAGTCTGGTTGAGAGTGGTGGTCTCCTCCTGTTGAGGTCCTGCTGCTCCTCTGGGTCCAACATGAGGTTCCTGAGGTCTTCTTACCCACCCCTTATGTACCCTCAGGGAGCACCCAGTCCCTCCCCCAGGGCGGGGACTCACACAAGGGGT
Source organism: Sakesphorus luctuosus (assembly GCA_013396695.1). Classification (NCBI taxonomy): domain Eukaryota; kingdom Metazoa; phylum Chordata; class Aves; order Passeriformes; family Thamnophilidae; genus Sakesphorus; species Sakesphorus luctuosus. The sequence continues at coordinate 1,572,608 of VWZD01003908.1, forward strand.
GATTAACTCTGTGAGTCATGGGGTATTTTTGATGTATTGATGGCCCATTAGCAGCTACGCCTCCTCAGGCTGGGAGTGGAGGTGCTAACGACTCCCTGGGCAGCTGCTGCAAATGGGCCATTGACCTTGGGAATGAATAGAGGGGGTAGAATACACAGCTCTGATCACCCCCACACAGTGACAACTGGTCCCACCTGCTGAACTACGACACATGCATTGGAATAAACCTGGAGTGAAGCGAGGCAGCTGACAGCTTGATGACAGTATCACAAATAGGGCTGTGGATGTACCCAGCTTAAACTGCTGGGAGTTTTTAATCAGAGGTGCCTGAATTTAATTCTCAAGAAAATGAAATTAAATTTTTTCCCCCCACCACTGATCAGTTTAAGAACAAGACAAGGCATGAAGTAGTTGTATTTTCTTCCAGGCTTTTTGTCAAATCAAACAGTTAAACTTGGGCTCTGCATATCTAGCTGTCTGTCTATCAGTTTATCTATCTAGCTGTCAGTCTATCTATATGAGTTCTTTGGGCTGCTTCATAAAGCAACAAAGTGGATATTTCTTGGGCAAATAAACCCAATAATTCATGAGCCCTAGTTTTTCAAGCAAGAGGTTTCTCCTAGAGATCACTATATGAGACGAAACCCAGCCACAAACTTCACAATGTGAAGTAAACAGACTTTTCACAGGCATGACTGTCTTGTCCTCCTTGGGATCCTTCAGTTGGAAATGTACATCCACTGGGATTATATAATTTCATAGCTCAGAAATGAATGTGCCACATTTCATTAGGGCCTGTGGCTGCTTCACTGCACAATATTTTCTCTTCCTTATTACATCTGTGACTTGCAGTTGGAAGTCACCAAATGGACCAATCTGGGATACGGCTACAGCACAACATCATCTGACAAACTGCTTAATAAATGCCATGAAGAAGGGACACACAGCCCGCCCCTAAATAGCTTTTCACCAGATGCCAACAAAACTATCTGCATCTGTCTGATTATAGGAAATTGTAATGATTTTCTTGTCATGTAGCTTTTCCTTCGCTGAGCTGAACTACAGCTGCTTGCATGTTGTTGAATTATTCTCATATGAGTTACCAAAGCTGTTGACTTTCTTGGCCTCTGAAAGCCACTAACTGTAACCACTACATGCTTTCAGCTGATTTCAAAAATTGCATGGAGTTCTCATTGGCTATAAATACAAGAAAAACTCTCCTGAGTAAGTAGAGGAGCAAGCTAAAATTTTACTGATCTGAATGCGCGTACCCATTGTATTCTTACATAAGTGAATATGGAATATAGATGGGACAAAAACTGGCTGAGTGGGAACAGGAGTTTACAATGGATGCAAAGAAACTCTGGAAGTTAATCTCAACTGTATATTTTCAGTAATTATCTCACAGGAACACTGCAGAGTGTTGGCAGCTTTTTGTAAAACTTTTCTGTAGGCTGCTCACCAACTATAAAAAAACACTATTCAGAAAGATTTGCTATTATTTTTAATATATGACTAAAATTATTCATGGTAATTTATTCAGGTTTTCGTAATGTTCTCTATCATAAAATACGCACATTAAGGACCCTGTAAGCGCTTTTGGTCAGTATGTCATTTCATGGAGGGATTTCCTGGGGTTGTGCCAATTGACTTCACACACAGCGCAGCCACACTGAAATAATTGTTCAAATATCTTCATTGGAAACCTGTCCTTTGGCATTTTGTCAATGATTCTATTTTGGTGCATCAACTTCGAGCACATCATGGTGATACGCAGCATTTAGACACTAAAGCTCTGCATCACTCATGTCCGTATTCCTGTCAAACATGGGGCTTTTCTCACTCTTGGGAAGCTTTGTTAAGGTTTGCAATATACTTCACACTCCTGAGAATAGAATAAAAGCTATTGTTTTTAAATAATTGCCTGTCATACAGTCCCACTCTTTGAAAAATCACCTGCTGTTGGTCTCCATATGGCTATGACCCACTAATTACAGACTTACGTGTGTTATCCACCTTTATTTAAAATCAAAACTCTCTCTCCTGCTGTAAAATAGGTAATTACATTTTCTGTATAGTCCATAATAAGGAAACAACTTTTCCAACAGAAATGTCTCTTCCAAGGTGTTACTTTCCTGGAAATAATATTCCTTTTTTTTTTCTCTCACCTTTATTTCTTCTATTCTTGCATTAGTAAACTGTTGATTGAGTTCAAAAGTAGAAAATTGTAACTAATTCATCCTTACCCCATGCCCCCAGAGCACTTCTTTCTGTCACATACAATGGGATCTTTCTCAGATCTTTCCCTTTCTTCTTTATTTTCTGAGCAATGCACCTTTTTACCTTGCTGTCAGGCTTGAGAATCTTGTCTGAAAAAGATATGATAAAATTATGATATTTTAGTAATCAAGTGTGAGGAGAAAATGCATATTTGACTTTCCTGTCAGTGCACCAAAGAGACTCCTCCTCCACACCCCAACAAAGTAACAAGAACTGAACCCATGGTCCCAGTGCCCTCCTACTTCTTGGAGGGAGCTAATGAGGGCATTTGTGCCTCCTTTCTTTCTGCCCTCTGTTGTTTTCTCTGCAGTACATCCTCCTCTGTGAAGAAGTTATTTTTACTTGACATGCCCTTTATAAATATTCCCCGAGGACTCTCCACTAAAATTGTCTGGTAGTTTAGACAGCTTCTTCCTGTTGTGATATTTAACCTTCTTACTTGCTTAACTTGGTGGCAAAGCTGTTATTTTCAGCTTATTGGACAAGCTTTTGGGCCTGTCTTTTGCCCTTTTCTATTTTTCTTTTTTTTTTTTTTTTTTTAATTTCCTATAGAGCCACATTGCAGACTTCATAATTAATTACAGGCATAAATCCTTTCCAGTTCAGACAAATTTAATTATAGAGCTTTTATTTAGCGCTAATAACTTTGTTTACAAAAACTGATCTGCCTTGAAAATTTCTCAGGTTTATTTTTTGAAGACAAAGGACATTTTAAAGTTCATTCTGAGAAAAGACAAAGGTTGAAATGGTTCTCCATTTTTAATAAGTATCTGGATTTAAATTGTGCAACTGCAATTCTACTGCTTTCAAAAAGAGTGTCATTTGGCAAAGAAAGTGAATAATATAATTTAAAATGAGAAATTATGGAATAAGACAGAACATTTTCTGTTCAATGAAGGGCAGGTAAGCCATTTATCAGTTTGAATTTCTTTAAAGGTACCTGCTTTTTGACAGTAACCTATTAAATTTATTGTCTCTCTGCAAACTCCTCACCCTGAGACTTCCTACCTGTCAGTGGTTGCTGGACTGCAGCACTTTGAACTTCTGATCTCATGGTAGGCTGGACTCCCTGCACCAGGAATTGTATGTGCAGTTGGGATGGAAAACCATCTTCTAGGGAAAGAAACATTATTATTATTATTTCTTTTTAAATCCAGAATAATCTGGCCAATATGCCTGAACTGGTGTTGGTGGACTTGGTGTTTTTATTTCTGTTTGAACAAACAACCAGGTATAAAACAAATGTGTTGGTTATTTTCTAGAGACGTGAATGTCAAGTTTTATCTGCATGCAGGGATTCAAAAGTTTGATGATCTTTGAGAATCTTGGCCCAGAATTATAAAACTATGCCACTTTAGAAATATAAATAACAATCTTCCAGGGTGTATTTACCTTTAGCCTTGGTGTTTCACAGTGCAAGGTCAACTTTTAAAGTACAGATACAGCTCTTGTAGCAACTCCCCTCTCTTTCCCCAGACATGGCCCTTTCCACGGAGGACAGAATTTGCTGAAAGGTGGGCAAGTCAAGCATGAAGATTTGCCCAAGGATCAGGCAGTCCTGAGCATGGATCCACACTATTCACACTGACTCAAACAAGTAGGGAAAAAGGGCACACGTGTGGAATCCTGCTGAGTGCAACAGGAATATGAAAAAATGGTTCTGTTCAGAACAAAGCTTCCTACTGTGAGCGTGTTGGGGTGTGTGTTTGCAAAACTCAATTGTTCTTGTAAAAAACAAGAAAAAAAATCTGGTTTCTGTAGAGTTGTCACGACTTTAAGAAACACATTTCAAATCTCGATGGAAAAAACTTAATTTCATTTTGTTCTATTTCTTGAGATAATGCAATGCAATAGCTGTAGAAGTGCAGGCTTCTCTTTGATATATGCTTTCTTAAAAATGGGCCCATCACCCTAAGTAACAATATTTGCATTAAATGGTGCATACTTAAGACTGTAATTTTTAATATGATATCATGAGATGTTCTACTAGAAGGCAAAATACAGTAAAGTAATATTGGTTCTTTTAACAAATCAATTTAAACAGAACTTGTAGAAACATAAAACTGCCAACTTTATGTTTATGCAATATATTTACTTTAGCAACCAAAATATAGATACATATGAGGTGGAACAATGGAAATTCTGGGGGAAAATCATATTCCCTTAGCTAAAAGTAAAGTGTTACCACTGTCATTATTACTGCTCATGTTGTCAGTCACTGCTATCTGACATTGGAGATGGGTGGTGAATAAAGTCCAGACAACAATCTCTGAGGACTGGGACTAGAAAACTCATATTAAAAAGAAATAAAAAGAAAAGAAAAAAAAAAAAGAAAAAAATCTTTGAGTAGCGTCTATATATTTTATGGGAAAGTTCTTTCCACAGAAAAAGACTTATCCACTGTACAAGAGGAAGGATATGAGTATCCATAGGGCTGCCATATCTGTTGAATTAATTGGACTTTCTAAGTAAAGGGAGGGATTTCAAACTATAGAAAATGGGAAAAGAAGACAATTTTCAATTTTTTGTCTCCTTTTCTTTGTTGTGTCTGGATGCCAGTTCCTCTTCCAGCTGAAATGGATGGATACCAAGTCTTTAGTCTCATGGAAAGGAGTGTCTTGACTTACTTGGTGGTAGGCAACTTAGCTATTATTTCTAAGCAGAGAAGATTCAGGACTAGTTTGGGAGGGGCATTTTCATCTTGAAACCCAAACTATTTAAAAGGTGTAAAAAACTTTGTTGCCTTCCCCTGTTGCTCCACCCCAGTCCTCCCCATTACTCTGTGAAAGACTAACAAGCAAAATTTATAATATATAAAAACCTCCTGTCAAATCCAATGGTCTTTCTCTGGTGATTGACCCTGCAACAGGAGCAATCTGTGACAGATGATGTACAGGCTAAATCAGAAATAAATGTTCCTTGCTTTTTTTCAAAATTACTTATCAAAAGGCACGGCAGGGACAGTAGATACAGAGCAAAGTATTTTGTGTATATATATGTAGATGGTGTATACAAATGCAATACATGGTAATTTAAGTTTCCAATTTGCATTGCAACCTTTCTGCATAAATTGTTCTGCTCATGAGTTATGTTTGTTTGGGCTTTTTTTCTTGACAACCAGACTACTAAATGAAGACTCTTTTGGATTTACTGAAGCCTACTGAAAGGAGAACATCTGAAATGGCACAGCACAGCAGTGCCCATGAAATGCAGACAGGCTGCTTGAAATTTCAGTAGTAAATGGACTACTGTAATTACTACTGTCAAAGTTTGCTGTCTTTACTCATGCTGAACAGCACCATTTTCTGTGAATCAGCACACTGAATTTACACAGGAACTTCTCCAGAATATTATGACAGGAAAAGTGATGAGAAATTTAATAAAGAATTAAATAGGCTACCATAAAGTAAAGCAGAATGTAGTAGACCTGCAGATATCTCTGTGGTGCACAAGATGTGGAAAGTTGTACTGAGGGACCGTTTGTGGCAGTAATTAAAAACTACACCACATACAACTGAAAACAGGGTAAGAAAAACTGCCTTTTGAGGTTTTTTTACAGAGTGAATCAAGGCAAAAATAATGGAGATCTGCTTTAGCTGTCAGGGAGTCTGACAGATATCAGGAAGTTTGGATGAGGGACAAGTCCTGGGAGTCCTCTCAGCTTGAGACAGAAACACTGTTAGCTTTGGATCTGTAATATTTTCCTTGTATTTCTGCCTTGAGGACAGGTGAGTCAGCCAGACTTCTAGGGAAGGATCTTTAATGGAGAAAGGAAAAAACCCTCATTTTCAAACCCCAGCTTAATTTGTGGAAGTCAAAAACAAAGACAGAAACCTTATTCTATACTTCTGAATATTATATTGAGCAGGTTTGACCTGCCACTGCTACAGGGGAATAAATAAAGCAACCCATGAGATTTAGCCTCTGGGCAATTTTTGTGACCTGATCTTTTCCTGAAAAGAGCCAAATCCTCCACTCCTGAATGAGTTTCTTTTCCATTAGAGAACAGATGGAAATATCAGCTTAAGTTGTACTGTCCAAGGAAGGTTTTTTCCTCCATTTCCAGTAGTATGATAATGCTTTTCCAAGCCCAAACATCCTTTAAAACCTCTTCAGAAAGTGAGAGGATGGAAACAAGAAAAGATAAATAAGGGGAAAGTGGACTGACGAGAAATATAAAATTTGCCTTTGGATTTGCTTTGGATTTAACTTCACTATTAATAACATATCCCAAGATATTGAGTTATTAAGGTAGCCCAGAAAATTTGTTGTGTGGTGCTTTTGCACAACAAACCCCACCCTATTCAACAACTCTCTATAGGTGTAGTCCAGTCAGAATTTCTGGGAAACTTATCAAGAGGACAGTGAAGGAAAAGAGTCCTGCTGGCTATTGAGATTCAGAACAAGAAGAACTTTTATTAGCTCATGGGGATTAAAAATATACATGCATATATAACCTTATAACCACCAGTGTAGAATTATAGCTGCAAGAAGAAAATACTTATGGGTCTTGAGGGCTGTAACTTTTTAAAGATTGATACCTCTTGGAAAGATGTCTGTGGTGACTGGAACAGTTGCTTTGGCCATCTGAAGGGCTGTGCTGTGCTTAATGCTAAATAAGACTTGAATGACATCTGGAAAGTAAAGTCGATTTGGTTGTTTTCTTTTGTCACTGTCATTCCTTCCTTCTTCAGAGTCTAATGCCATTGCCTTGCAGAGGAACTAGAGGAAGGCTTTTAGTTTGTGTTTTCTGTGTGAGCCTGAAGTTTACTCACTACATCACACTGATCCCTAGTGTTAGTGAAGAGCAGGAAACTGTGGGTTAAACAAGGCCCATCAATCTGAAATTACTTTGCATAAAAAAAAAATCTGACTTTGGGACTTCATTTTACAGTTTCTGTGAAATTTTATAGTTCAATTCTCTTAGTCCTCCCCTTCACTTTTTGGATCTGTGCAGTTGCCAGTGGATCTGGTTATGGTTTGGTCAGTGCCACAGTCACTAAGGTGGTAGGACCTTTCAGTTAAATATACAGGAAAACTGGTGTAAGCAATAAGCGCAGAGTACTGACAAATGGGCAAAACAACCAGTATGACAGGGAAAAAGACCATTTGTCCTTTGTGAGTTTTTTAAATTATTCTTTTAACAAGCCTGGCTGGCAGGAGCAGAGGACATGAACCATTCAGATGAGGATTTGAGTTCCAAGAAGACAGAGCATCTTTAACTTTCATCGGTTTCCTCGCTGCACTGAGGATTTTTCCTTATGCATAGAAAAGGCAACGTCATTTATCCTTGACTGAGAATCACTGATACATTTTAACAATGGAATTAGCTATTCACTGCATTACAATGACTTGCTTTCTGTAATTTGCCATTAATATGCTTCTACCTGAACAGTGCAAAATGTGAATTAAATTGCCACAGGGAAAAATGATGAACCTATTCTCTGATTTAATCTAAGAGCGGACAGTTATAGTCTCTTTCCTCATAATAATGTTCTTCCTTCTCTCCCCAACAATTTTACTTTAACTTGTCGAAGTTTTCTTTTCAATTCATGGGAAAGGGCAGCAGGCAATGTGACCTTCTTTTGTCCAGTTTTAATCTATAAAATGTAAATATTTAAATAAAGAATAAAATGTTATATTTACATTATATAAGATTATACATTTATAGAATTAAATTATTTTGTCATATTAAATCACAGAATTATTAAAGTTTGAAAAGAACTCCAAGATCAGGAAGTACAACAATTAACACTGTCAGGTCCACCACTAAACCAGGTCATTAAGCACCACAGCTGCATGCTTTTTGAACCCTCTGAGGCATGGTGATTCCATCACCCCTCCATAGTTATACACTAAATTTATAATGATGATAAAATACCATAATTACCACTGACCTATAATCAAGTCTCTCCCCTCTCCTCCCATGCCCACAATGAAAGGGTTAAGGCAATGTTAAGGATTCAGCTGAATCTCACATAAGAAAACCCCAATAGGGACATCACGTTGAAAGTGATTTTTTAACATATTGCCCAGTGCAAAGCATGTCTCTGGCATATGTCTAATACTACACCTCTAGAGACTGTAGTGCTTCCAAGAACACACACACTTTTGCTACAGTCTGACAAAGCAGAGAGTTTTTGCTCCTTCTCCTAGCTGATCTCTGTCCCCGTGGAAGGAAACTGCTTAAGCCATTTAAAAGGGAAAATTTTGTTTTATCTGTGGCACCACCAGCTGTCTGCCTCTTCTCTGAACCCAAGGAAAGAGAATATTTCATGGCAAACTGTAAAATGCAAATATCCAAAATACATAAATATGTTCTTTGAATAAGGCAACATATATTGATGATGTTTTATGCAGAATGTTTTTTTTCTCTCTCAAACTGTTATTTGTAAGATATTTGTAAAGATCTGAGGCATTAGACAGCTTTTTATGTGATATTTTTATGTGTGCTGCTAAGTGGTCTGGCAGGAAAACACGATTAGGTGATCTGTGTTGCATTTTTTGTACCATCCTTACAGTCATAAATTCAGCTTATTTGTGATAACAGCAAAGGTGTTGGTATAACATTCCAAGATATAAAATAGCCACCCAGCTTTGAACTATTCCCATCTCATACCTAGTAGGGCTCCTGTTTTCATTGATAAGCCTTGATATAGAAAGGAGTAGAGCAGGAACACACAGTCCAAAGTGGATCTCTGGGCATATGTGTTGTTTTTCCTGCTATTGGTGGAGGGATGGTAAAAGTGGTGCTGGAGTTTGCCAAAAATCAGTCACCTCCCTAATGTAAATGCCTGCAGCCTCTCCTGCAGGAATTAGTGCAGGGCTTGGGTCCTCAGGGCTGTGGTGGAAGGGCAGCAGGAACCATGTCCTTTGCCCTTGACAGCTGCTTACTTTAGCCCTGACTACAACTGGTTCCAGGGGTATGTGTTTAACTTAAGGAAGAATTCTGAGAAGTCTATCATTGTGTCTTTAACAGGACATAAAAGATGCATAATTTTCATAGTTAAATATGCTAATGCTGAAAACACCCAATAAATTATTGTCCTTGCCACAAACACAGGGCAGAATATGTAACAGATATGTCCTAACTCATTCTGGCTTTCTCATGATCTTCATGAACATTAGTTCCCTATAAATCATTTTTTCTTACTCCAACTCCTGCTCAACAGGACATACACTATTTTCATCCTTTTCTCATAGTTTTATGTCTTGCAGTGAGGCAGATATTTTCCTGGTGATGGGCAACATCACATATGAATAAATCCACCTGCATGTTTTTTATTATTATTACTTGTTTTTCATCTGCTCCTTTTGGAATGCTGTGCACACACTGGGCATGGTAAATAAGTCTCTATTATCAGTGAACATTCCCCAATATTAAATCTTTCATTCATTCTGGAATCTACAGGCAGCTTAAAATATGCCTCATGTCTGTGCCATCACAGCCTGGAGACACATTGCAAGGCCAGGAAGAGACTGACTTTCTGATAGCTATCTGTTTGTGATAATAGCATGGAAGGAGTGTCAGTCAGACTCCCCACATCTGCTCCAGCTAGGGAAGAAACAGCCTGATCATTTTTTATGGCAAGCATGAGTATATTGGGCAGAACCCCAGCTGATAAACAAAAATGATGGTGTCGCTCTCTTTATCTCAATATATATTCATAATACATTATTCTAAATCTCCTGATGTCTAAAGCCATTTCAGTATGTACAAGCAATTTTTCTCCCCCTGAGTATCTCAGAATCACCACTGGACTCTCACATAACTACTGAAAATTTATCCTCTTTGAGTCACATGTTCATTCTTCCTTTGCCCAATGGAGCACTAAATGTCCACAGTTTTATAGGTCCTGCCCCTTTGCATGGGGAACTGTTGAGTCTTTGAACCTCAGAAGTGGAAACCACACTAGGAGCATTTTGTCTTTCCTCTTGACTCTGTATCTGTTAATATTTACTCAGACAAGCATATTTTCCATGTCAGGAGAATCAAACAACACTATGCAGCGTTCCATCTCTCCTGTGACCTTATTTATACTTTGGCAAATTTTTATATAAAGCTAAATATCCTTTAAAACATTGTCTGATTGTCTGACTTTCATCCTAGACACGTGTGTTGATGTAAACCAGGGGGCAGAGCTTCTTTAAGCCTGCCCATGTTATTTGATGTGCCAGATCGGAGGCAGCATGTGAGGATGTTCTCACACTGTGTTTGTTTGGCAGTGACCAAAGTTAACCTCAGACAGGGCTGTGGTCAAATATAGACAATTGTGCCCAATACAGAGAGGAACTTTTCCATCCCCTTCAGTAGAATGTCTCAGGAAGAAATGCAATGAATTATTTCAACAGCCCAAAGTGAGACTCAGCTTTTTATAATTTTTTTTTAATACTCTCTCTTCTTACCCGTACAATTTTCTGATATTATTAGTAATATGTGTGTTTCCCACATAATAAAATTCTATGTCATTTAATGGCAGGGATGACCAAAAGAGCTAAAATTGGCTTGACCAGCTTCTGAAATTACTATCACATTCCTGAACTGCTTAGACAGAGGAAGTCATGCTCTAATTCTAAGCTGCTCTTTTCATTTCTTTTCCTCTTCTGAGGAATAAATCATCTGTGAATCTGCCTTCAGTGGACACTGGGAGGTCCTGTATGGGCAAAGTACAGAGAAGAACTCCCCTATGTGCCATATTGACTAATTCAGTGCATCAGAAATGCAGAATCTGAGTGATTTATTTTTTAATTTCTAAAAGCTTTCAATGAAAAATGGTCATAGAAGACTCCTACCTACCATCAGCAATTTTGCTTTTCATGGTACTTGTCATGCTTCACCCAGATGCAACTGGTCAGAAGACTCCTAGACATACCTTCAAGGAAATTTGTTAGTACTTGGCTATCCCAATCTGGTATGCTCTTTGCAAAGATTAGTTTTCCTGATTTTATTCAATGAGATACTGAATAAGGATCTTCTTGAGAATTTCAATAGTAATAGATAGTTTTAAAAATAATATTGTCTTCTAAATTATGTGGAAAGAAATAAATGGAGATTAAAACAATGCTAATATAATCAGTTAGTGGATATGGTCACTATTTCCTGTGAACAAACCATATTAGTGTTACCAAGCAGTAAGTTTTTATTCCAATATTTTAAATAACTTAGCTGAATGCCAGGAGAAATGCTTTATCAATCTTACCTACGTCTTCTGAATAGCAGCTTCAAAGAAGTCTTACCAAGAGTGCTTCATTTTCTTTTATCTTATTAAAAAAACATGAGCAAGAAAAAGAGAAGAAAGTGTAGAAAAATATGGGGTTTCTATATAAATAGAAAAAGATGTTTCTCTAAGGTTTACCAGCTCTTTTAGTTCCTCATTCCTACTCTAGTATTATTAAAGTTTTCAGTCTCAAAAATTAAACACCAAAACTATTAAAAATCAGAGAAAATATCCCAAACTATAAAAAAGTATCCAAAACTATCAAAAATTAGAGAAAATTCCAAACTGTCAAAAATCAGTTACCTCACAGTAACACTTCCATGTGTTTATCTGATATACATCAGTGTCTTCTTGGCAGTGGAGGTAGATGCAGCATGGAAGGCCTCCAGGTTCTAAGGTGGCCCTTTCCCCCCCTTCTTGTTCATCACTTGTTCTTCCCTTCGCATGCACAAATTTTTCATGGACTCTTCTCTTTCTGTGGTTGTACTGGTGGCTTCAAGAGGCAAATATGAAAATTAAGCAGCTGCTTTGTGGTGGGAGGCAAAGCACTTGCAGAGATAAAAATCTAGAAAGAAGAGAGATTCCAGGAAGGAGTGTCACAGACACTGGACAGGCATCTGGCATTGTTCACAGCTATTTGGGAAAATAAGTATGTAAAAGCAGGAGGCCACTGAGAAATTCCTGTGCGACCTCATGAAGCTCTTTCTTTTCAGTCAATGATGGTACAAGAATTTTTTGTTGAGCACTATTTAGTGCATGGATGGAGGAATTAAGTTAATTAATTCACTAGATTTCTTTTTTAGCTAAAATAAACAGTCCAAGAAAAGACAGAATTAGACACAATTATTCTCCATCACATAGGAATAAATGGTAATCTACCTTAAAGTTTGTCAGTTGAAATTAAATACAAGATCTGAAATCTCTTTGTAACATTTTCCAAGGTTTGTCAGGATATAACCCTAGACTGAAGTATCATAAAATACTTCATGTGTCCGAATATAAAGTGAAAAATGAGCTGTGTTTGTTTAAGACTGCCTGAAATAGAAATGGAAATTGAAGCAAACCATGGCTCATAAATGATGAGGTGAAAAGAGGCAGACATGGTTGCACATGTCTACCTCTTCTGCCGAGTTGGTATTGAGTTCAAAAAAAGGCAGTTAAGCACACATCATTTAATCAAACCTTCCTCTGCTGCTTCGAGGAGTTACATGGCACAATCAACTCAGACACACAGACTGACATAAATAATGCAAGCAGGTACTCTAATACATTTTAAACAGCTGTCTGGGGAAAATATGTTTATTTCTTCACATACTTTCAAAGATCCAAGTTGCAAATCTCTTCTTTTTCCCTTGCTTTATGAGCATGATTTTCCTTATGTCCTATACCTGAAAATTGCTCTGTGAAAGGCTTCACAATGGCTTCACTACCAACATCCTACAAAGTCTCACAGACTTAAAAAATTATGGACTGACTTTTCCAGCCATGTCCAACCTCCCTGGCCTGCCTTTCTACCAGCCCAGCAAACAGAAGCTGCTGGAAGCAAAAGCCTTTGCTCCATTGCCAGAAACAGTCTGTTGTATATGAAAAGAGAAACTCTTGCGTCTCAGACGCAATAGTGATGGAAAAAAGGTCACCACTGTAAGTGTTTGGGTTTCATCCTAGAAGATATCAAGTTATCATGAGCTGCTTTCCCTGACCCTGAGCCTAACTCAGAAAGGACCATCTCTGAAGCTGAGTACATTTAAAATCAACCAAGATCAGGTTAAAAGGAGTTTTATCTAGAACATATAAAACCAGTATATTCTCAAGAATGTTAATTGGCTTTGGTCAGCAAAGAATAAAATGGATGTGATACAGATTTTAGCAAAACATCTATTTCTCTCTACCAAATTAGCAGCACCTTTAACACCTGCAAAACCATTTACTTCAGGGCCAAACCCTCATTCTTCTCTAAGTCACCAATCGTTAGCTGCAGGACTTCTTTTTTTCTAGAACTCTTCTTTGGCTTTATAGGTCCCTTTGGTGCTTGTGAGGAGTGTTGATGATTGTGGGAAATGCAGTGATTAATAACACATTCTCTCAAACCAGGCTGGTAATTCCATAACCATAGTAACATGGGCAGCTGAACCAGAAAGGAAAGAAATGAATACGTGCTGAGGTCTCTCATCTTGCCCAAATCTCAGACAGGTCAGATGACCTGAAGCAGCTTTTGGAGCTGGGTTGCCCTCAGCTTCCTGCCTCTGCTGAGCCTCACTCAAACCAGGGTTGAATATCTTCTCTGTTCCAGGTTGCTCACTTCGAGGGCTACTCCACAGTCCCAGGTTAAGTATTTTGAGGTCAGTTCAGTTACAAGGAAAGGCTCACAAATTTCTGTGCTAACAGTAGGAATAATCATTTTGTAACACTGTTGACTTGCTGCGTAGCTGCTGAAAGCCTCTGAACCCCTAGAGTCCATATATTAGACAATATTACCAAATACTTATTAAATCAATAAATATAATTAATATCCTTGAATACCCTTCAAAGTTTTGACTGGAGTTTGACCTTGCTGAATTTTCTTCAGAAGTCAATATACAATTAAGATTGTATGAGGCTGATAGAGGTAACAGTTGTAAATATATCCAGAGAGCATTTTACCATTGCCTGATGAAATCAATCTGCTTAGGCCAATTTACATTGTCCTTGGCTGGCAGTTTCTTTGAAAAAGGTTTCATTATTCTTCTACCAAAACCAACCAACCAAACAAACAAACAAAATTATTAAAAACTGTAGATATTTAAATAAAGGTTAAAAAATAGACTATGTAGATGAGTTTTCTAGAAAACTGTTCAGGCTGTTCAAAAAATGTTGTAAGCAAAGAGAGTGAGCTCAGAATAATAAGTATCAAGAACAAGTTTTTCTTTGCTGTGATAATACAATGAAAGGAAAAGTGCATGATTAGATTTTCAAAGATTAGAAGGTGAAGAAAGATTTAAGTTGAATACTAATTTAGTTTGGAAGGCCTTGAGGAAGCTATGCCCTTCATGTAAAAATTCTTTTTTTGAATTAGCAAGGTGTTTCATCTGGCAGATGAGGATAATTGAGGCAAAGAGTTTATACAGAGAGAGAAGAAACAAGCCTTGTTTTTATCCTCTGCACAGCATAAGCAGTCACAGCTGGAGGCTGGTGAGGAGGTCAGTGTTTGTGAAGAAACATGGAATGCTTTTAATCTGGTTAAGGGGAAAGAAACTACTTGGAATTGTTACTGCTTGTAAAAGTTGGAGGTAAAATTCAGAGCCTGTATCCTCTGAGCTTAGAGAATGGAAAAAAGCTGCAGAAATGGAAGAGTCTGATTAGAGACTCATGAAGACATGACATCCAAATCCACCCTTTTGTCAGCAAAAACTCTCTTGGAAAAGAGCTCCCTCTTGAATTTATTGAAACAGTCATGTTTCTGGTCCAGTATTAGAAATTCTTTTGATGCTTATTCATGCATCTGTGCCTTCAAGAGCACACAAACCAGTAATACTCAGAAAAATAATTTTATCAGATTATGACCTAAGAGATTTTGACGTGACCTCGTTTGCTGTTGCTTGTCAAACTCCAGATGTCTTCAGGATATTTTGGCCCAGAGACTCAAATGCTTTACCGTGGGAGGTTGCTGCCTTCACACTACACTTACTTGCAATCCAAACTTACTTGTTTTTATTGCTTTTCATTTGAACTGTGATGAGTGAAGACCAGATTCTATGAACTGGCTGAGAAAAAGAACACCCAAGGGAGCCAGTGGGCAGAAATGACTTTTCCTCACCATTTGGAACAAATGGAATAATTTGTCAGTGCCTGGGTTCGAATATTGCAGATAAACCACATGCTTTTGAAGGCCTTTTGCCTAATTTTCAATAACAATACTGATAATAACAAAACTCTTTTTGACTTACTTGAGGAACCTTAGAAAGATCTGACCTTTGCCAAGGAACAAGCAACTAAACAATCCCTATGAGATGTAAGGTAGAAACCCAACAACTGAGTCACCTGAAAACATTAAAAATGTCTGGTTTTTTTGGTGGAAGAATGATTTCTTTTTTAAGAACCATATTTAGGATTATTAATAAGGAACCCTTTGATAATCAGAAAAAACCCCCACAAAATAACATTTAATTTATCATGATTTGACTGATATTCATCACTTAAATAATGAAACTAGAATAATTTAATCTTCACAGATATTCAGACAAAGCACCATGCAGATAATAAACATTTACCTTTTTTTTGCATAAACCACTAAACACCTTATTTCATATTCCAATGTATTTTAATTTCCTGGAAAACCGATGGCTCTGTTGTTTCTCAGGAGCATTACTCCAGCTGGTTACCACATTGAAATGAGCCTTGTGGAGAAGAAATAGCAGAGATATGAAGCACTTTTCATGCAAATAAAAAATGTCAAAATTTTAATTTACACCTTTGTCTGAGAGTTAAACAAGCTTATGGGATAATTAATGATTTGTTTTATTTTGCAGTTCTCTATTGCAAGGCAAATGCAACGCCACTGAAGTGGCTTGGGGCAGGTGAATGAGAAATACATCTGACATTGAGAACACTTCATATTACTCTCCCGTGGTAAGAAGTGTGGTCCTAAATTGAGTTGTCTGAATTAACATTCCAGAGCTGTCTTCTCTTCATTAGCAGTTTATGGAATGAGGTTATTACTTTAAAAGCAGCAAATAAACCAGTTGTCTTCTGTTAAATAAGAAAACATAGTTGGAGGTCTTTTCTAACCTACTTTATTCTATGATTCTATGATCAATTAATCTATGCTGGTTTAGCTGAGATTATAGAATCACAGAAAGGTTTGGGTTGGAAGGGACCTCAAAGATCATCTGTTTCCAACCTCCTTCTGCCTTCTCCATATCCCAGGTAACCAAGTTTTCTGGTTTGTTTCTGCATAGGGCCTACATTTTTCCTATTCTTCCTTTAATCACCAACGTACCTATAAAACTTCTTTTTCCATTGATGTCCCTGGCTATATTTAATTCCATGAGAGCTTTTACTTTCCTTACCTAATTTCTGACTGCTTGGAAATATTCTCTGTATTCCTTCCAGGCTATCTGTCCTTATTTCCACCCTCTGTAGATCTCACCTTATAATCTGAAAAATCTCAGTATTTTTTCTCTCTACTGTCACTACATGCAATTCACCTTTAGTACAAATACATCAAACAAAAAGTGGTAGTCAAAACATGAAAATCACCTCCTTAATATAAATAAATAAATATTTTCATGCCTATCAACAGCTATGATTTTTCTTTCCAGTGATTCACGACTGCACCAGACAATATGTTTTTGGCTACCATAGATGTTTAAAAGATGTGAAAATTATTCTGCTTATTGATTTCCCTTCATACTTAGCAGATAAATCAATGGGATGTGAAGATGAGGCTCCATTAAAATGATTTCTGGTGACATCATTTTTTCCTGAAAGTTTCCATAATAATAACTCTTGAGTTTGTCTGTAAGAGGTCATCCAAACAAAGGAACACAACAAAATCACATGTCTCTTGTGGGTTTAGGCTGTAATTTCTTCTCTTAGGATGATTTTATGTCTTAGTTAATATTTCTGCTATGATGTAGGTACAATTTTTTTTCTGATAAAAACATAAGGCAGAAGACAAAAAATAAAAACCATTCAGGTGAATTTTGCCCTGGAAGCTGCAATGATTACTGTAGGACAGCAGCTAATGGCAAAATTTTGGCAAGTTTTTTCCCCCTAAGGATGCTTAACAAAAAATACCCCTCAAAGGGGTCTGGTCACCTGATTGCACACGACCCACGAGCTGAGGGTTTGTGGTTAACACCATCTTACTATTGTCCCAGTTGCCTTACTAAAAAGCTCCTCATGGATGAGGATTCCTTACTGGAAGGCACTACAGAAAGAGCAAAATGAGGGTCTACACACAAAACCTTCCATAATCTGTGTTTGAATCAAGTGGCAGGGAGGTACTGGAAGGGTGTAGAAGGTTGCTACTGACAAAAAAACCCAACCAACAAACCAAAAAACAAAGCAAAAGCAAAAAAAAACTCCAAACCAAACCCATATATATATCATGGCCTAGGTACTAGTGAAATTTTATTAAAAGCTTTTTTACAAAGAAAATTTGAAAAGCGCTGTGAAAGGGCTATGGTCAGAACAGGATTTGCTATTGTCTGTTAGGTCTTAGTCACCATTGGACACAACATTGTTCCCTGCAAGAGGAAGAGACTGGGACTGAAGAACTAATGCTTCATCAAGTCCAGGTTAACCTCAGGTGACTGCCCATCCTTAGACCATAGGACAAACTGGCAGAAATTTTATTTTTTAATAGAAGAGAGACAGATGGAATTGAGATGTAGATCATGTAATCATACAGTAAAAAGATGGTTTAGTTTGTAGAATTAAAAAGAGAATCCTGTGGAGAAAGAATGAGTGAATAAATAGTTTGGAGGAGAATAGGAGAAAATTAAATTATCAGGGAAAGGCAATATTTCAAGAAAAAGAGAATGTTGGCAGTATTGAAGGCAGCTATCAGGTCACAGAGATGAAGACAGAGTACAGGTTCTGGGACTTGGCTAGGAATAGGCCATTAAAAATTTTGGCATGAGTGCTTTGAATTGATCAGCTGCAAAGATATAAGGCAAAACTAACAGGTCTGAGCATGGAACTGAGGGAATTGAAAATAGCACAGTAAATAAAAATAAAGAGAAATGAGAACAAGAAAGTAAACTGGTGTCTATAGAAGCAAGTGGGCTAAAGTGTGAGATTGTTTTCAGTAGAAAAAAAACAGAACAGGATTGTGTAATGAAGATAGGGAAAAATAAAAATTGTGGTATATGAGAAACTTAAGGCAGCAGTAACATGACAGTGAATGAAAGAAAGGTCAGTAGAGGTGATGAGATGTGATAAAGTGCAGTGGTTGGATGGTATTTTTTCAATCAGAGTCAAGAGGGAAGAAAAGAAAAATGAAAAATAGGCAAGAGAGGAATAAGGTCATGTTATACTTTTGATAATTTTATCTTCAAGTAAACTATTAAGAATGTGTGAAGACAGCAAACAGGATGCAGAATGATGGAGTTTTATGTGCATCTTTTGGTAAAAACATGATAAAAATCATGCATAAGATGAAAACGTAAAAATCAGCTATGAGAGGGATTGGAAGAATCAAGAATTTATGATGCTGGTAGACAACAGATAACAGAAAGCCCAAGTGACAGGGTCTGATTGACTACAGAAAGTGTATTGGGCTTGTAGAGTGGAAATTCAGAAACCAAATGCTCTGGAAGAGTAGGACATGTTAGAGATCCATTGATTATATTCTCTCTGCAAGAAGAGAAGATCAGCATGAAAATCTAGTCAGTGGACACACCATCCACTAGAAGGATTAGATTTTCTTCCAGTTGCTTCCAAAGTGCCCATGGGCATAGTACCTCTATAATCCAGAGGGAGTTTGGGGTTCAGTGGTTTAGAGAGGGTCAAAGATCATAGCAGGTCCCCAGTGATTATGTTCAGATGTCTGAATGCCTTTTTCTATGTCAATCATCTCCTCACATGCAAATTTTAGCCCGACAGAAATGCTGCAGCTACTCTGGTTATTCTGACCCTTCTTCTCCTTCTAATGGGAGAAATCATCATCGGAAATTCGTACAGCACTGAGAAAAGGCAGGAACAAATGTAAACAGCCTCAAAACATCTGGGTCATTTTATGAGTAGAACTTCATTTCACCTCTGGATTTCAAGGCACAAAAGTGTGGTTTCTGTCAGTTATGAAGGAATACTTTAAATGGCAACTTGTTCTAATTTTTCAACCATGTAATTCATACTAAGTATTCAAGGAAATAAACATTAAAATCACTGCATGTAGATACATGATAAACAGTAGTAAAAACATTAAATGCAAAGCTACACATGACAAAAAGATTGTATGGTATTTAGTTTTGTTTTTGTTCCATAGTAAGTACCTTACAGAGGAAGTTTTAAGAGGCAGAGAAAGTGTTATCCCAAGAAGCTCAGATCATCTCCTTCAGGGAGAATGATATTACAAAACCAATCAGTGGAAGTCTTTTTAATATAACATTGAGGCTACATGGTTTTCCATGGAAGAAGCGCGATATTGCTTTGGAAGATGGGGACCACCATCTCCCAACAGGCACTCCAAAGAGCTGCCAGTGCCCTCCTATGGCAGAATACCACTCTTGGACTACAGCAATGCAGAACCTCCTGGCCAGGAAGATTTTACCAGCTGCATACAAGGGCAGACATCCCTGTATTGCCCATTGCCATGGGGTATAGTGTGGTGTTTCTGAAAACACTGCCCTATCAATGCATAAAATGTGAACCAAATGCTAATCAAGAAAGCATTAGTACTATAAGCATCTTTCCTAGAGCTCAGCACTGTGAGGTTCACTGGCTGAAGTAGGAAAAAGGTTTGCTTGCTCAACCTCTTTTATATTTCTTCCCTCCCTCTGAAGCAGCTGTTATTGGCCAATTTATCTTGGCCAATCCCATGACCTTTATCTCATGAGACATCTGTTCTTACTCTGGGATCACACATTATACAGAAAGCTGACCTAAACACGTGCCATTACCTCATACCCTTTGGTTGTTCTGCTGTACCAGGGCTGAGCCAGCAGTTCAGAAGATATTCATAATTTTCATCCTTTCTGGATAATGTGTAAAACCAGGCACTAGATGAAGAAGACATCCATTGAAGACATCCAAATTTATTGGGAGTATCTTTATCATTAATTGAAGCAGAAAGGTACATCTTGCAATAGAAGTCTGCCCTACAAAACAGGCTAAGAGCTCTCTGTGTGCCAAACTCCATGGCAACAATTTGGTTTCCAACATCTCATCCAATATTTTGCTGATGCCAGCTTTCTTTTGAGATCACTGCTCACTGAGTTCCATTTCTTCCTATCCAGACCCCTGTGATACCAGCTCCTCCTCTGTCTATGCAATGGAGTGCAGCCAATCACATCTAGGCTGCTCTGGAATAGTAAGAAACTTTCTCAGATAGCCCTGATCTGGAGGTTTGCCACATTCTGAGGGGAAAAAAGGCAAGCCTGGAAGAGCAAACCAGATGAATGACCTCTTTACATCCTCTCCTTATGAGCTGTATTCCAGAGTGGAGGTGTGTAAGGGTGGTACAGTCCCCCTCCTAAACTCCCAAGCTGCACAGTGGCCAGTCACCTTCACCAGCATTTTCCAAATGCAGTGACGGGGTTTGGGTGCACAATGTTGAGCATAGCCTGCAGATCCTTTGGGGATCATGCCTTTCACCTTTAGAGAGGTGCCTGCTCTGTTCTGGCTTCTCAAATAATGCTGTGCAATCAAGTAGAGTTGAATTAACAAAGATTTGTGAGGGGATGAGGCCGTTAATCAGCATTTTGGCTTTCTCTGTTGTCACTCAGGCTGCAAATGGTGTTGCCATCTGCTTTCCTCTGTGTTCTCATCCAGCCTATAAGATGTGCCCTTGAGAAACGGAAAAAAAATAAAGCAAAAAACAACAAACCAGGAAAGAGTAAAAAGGACCAGCTTGATTTCTGGCTGCAGCTTGATGTTTGTGCCAGCCACTGGCAGAACACTTTGTTTGTAGGCAGCCATGGGGTGTTAATACAAATGGCTGTTCTGCTATGGAATGCATTTTCCAAGAAAAATGTTGGGATTCAGCCACAAAACTCTTTGATGGCTTTGAATGATCTTCTTGCCTTCTTAGAAACACATTTTCTCCACTGGCAGAAACATATTTGCACTCTTTCCATTTGATTGAAGCAGTTTTGAGGCTAATTTTGGCAGTCTTGTTTTTAGAGTTGAAACTTCCATTACAAGAGGAATGATTGTGTAGACCTACATTGTTTTCATCCTTAACAACGTTATTGCTTTTTATGATCTGTTTAATCATGCACTTACATAAGACAGAAACAGAAGAGTGCTGGGAAGAGCCTTTCTGGAAACCAAGTTCTCTATCTTTGTCTAAACTTTCATACATGAAACACATCAAGATTAAGGGTGGGAAAGAACTATGAAAAAACTCACAAAACTTTCTAGAACAAAGCTGAAATGAAACACCTGAACAAAACAACCTGTTGTAAACCAAGATAACTGTCCAGCTCAACTAATCCGACTCATCAAATTGCTAAGACCTATGGTGAGTCAATGAATCAGATGAGACAAAAGCAAGGAAAAGGAAAAATAATAAAGAAAGTGAGAAAATAAAATCTGTGAGGACATAGAAAAGTTCATTCTCTAGAGAGTTTAATTATTATTTAATGTCATTGCATTTCACTTCTGAAATGATGCTACGAGGTTATGAGCTGCTTTAAAGATATGATACCTCTCCTCTTTTTTTTTTTTCTTTGTGGAAGTGAAGTGAAATTTATTCTAACATCTAACTATGACATGAGCTTTATGTAAGCTTGGAAGGAAAGGTTTTCTTTTCTCACTCTACATTTTTGATGTATTACTGCTCTCTCCAATGAATAGAGGTGAAAGGTAATTCCCTTTGTGTGTGCATGGATATTGATCTCTGTTTAGCCAACTGGGCCCTGTTGGGCAACCAACATCCTGAGAGCCCTGAACAGTGATTTATCAGAACCTTTACCTCAGTGCTTTGGACCTTGAATGTTTCTCTCCTCAGGCCCAATGTGAGAAACGATGAACAACCATTTCCCAAAGCTTAAATAGCTCTAATTTTTCAATATATGTATTTTTAAAAATAATTCAAAATTAATTTACATCAGGCTTTAGCTATACAAGTCGGGAACTCCCACATTACTTGACTTCATATCTCTTGTTTTTCATTCTCTAATATTACTTTTCAGTTTAATAAAACCTTAAGCAAAGTCTTTTCTGCATACCACTACAACAACAAGATGTCTTTGACTGGAAGTTCTCAGGAAAAAAAAAAAAGAAAAAATAAAGAA
>VWZD01003908.1:1595093-1623824 GCA_013396695.1 Sakesphorus luctuosus
AAAAACCCAACCCTAGTTCTTTTTAGCCATTTATATATTTTTAAAGGAAATGTTTTAAATCAAATTGCCATCTGGCACAAAGCAGCCTAGACTCTGAAGGCATGATTGCAGCCCATTCCTGAACTAACAATACTGGCTCAGCACTATCATGAAATAACATAGGGAGGAAGAAGATTTAAATAGCTTGATAAATTATGTGCTGTAATCCTTACTTTTTGAAATAATTGAGCAATGGTGAATGCAAAATTCAACTGAGGAGGAAAAAATCTCTTCTATAATGCCTGCACATTGAGGTACCACTGATATAAGCACAATTGTAAGGATACAGCTCTAAACTGATGCATCAAACTAAACTACTCCTAATTATTGATTTCTGGGCAGACACAAAGACATGTATTGAACTTGTTTTCCATAAATGGATATGGACATGATGGTCACAAGTCTTTTTTAAAGGTTTAAGTATTTTCATAATTTGGGAATTTAAGTTTTTCTAAGAATAAGAAGGAGGGAGCTGGAATTAAATCTTTTTGGGCTTCAGGTGGGCACTGTAATGACATTTTAAGCAAATGCACATCACTTTTCAGAGAAGATCTGAGAAAGGGATAAAAGAAGAAGGTCTGACTAAACTGCTGGGAAAGGTAAGTCATTGAACTTGAATAGCAGCTTTCAAAAAATCTAAGGTTCTCTTCAGATGAGGAAAACACAGAATATAGGTGTTGGCAATCTGAATGTAAGAGACACAGTATGACAGACCCAAAGAGGTTTGTAATTGAAAAGCAGTTTTTATGTACTTCATACATTGTTCCTCAAACACATTAGGAGTAAAAAGCCCTTCAGAAGGTCTCTAGAGTCAATAGATAATAAAGGTAAAAAAGGAGCACTTGGAGAAAAAAGGGTGAGCTAGGAAACTAAATTAATTTTCTGCCTTTATTTTCATTGTGGAAGAACTTGGGGAGGTTCCTACACTGGAACCATTCATTACTGGGCATTCACTGAAGACCTGAATCAAATTGAAGTGTCAATAAATTTTACAGGGCAAACAACAAAATTGGACAGGGACAAATTGCATCAATAAGCACTTACCTAAGAATTCAAAAGGAGTTCAAGGACCAGAAATTGAGCAACTATTCATGATGTACAAAATGTCCCTTAAACCCACTTTCATATCTGAGAACAAGAAAGCAGCAGATACAGTAAGGATGAGAAGCTTTCAAGAATGATCCAGGGACATACATGCCATTAAATGTAACATAAACCCATCAAATAAGGAGTGTACCCGCTTTTATTTTTGAAAGAATTTCCTTGATGTAAACAACAAATTTTGCTGAAAATACAGGTGTAAAGTTGTTATAGCAAATGATTGTGGCTGCAAAGGCTGATCTAAGGGTAATGCTAAACAGGATCTGGGCAAGAAAATGGACTAATAGAATCCAATCTAGGTAAATGTTATGTAATGCAAATGGGGGAAAAATATAAAGGACATTTTCCACAGAAAAGGAAGGGATCTGCATTGAGCAACATAGCTGAGGACTGAGAACTTGGGATCTTGGGGCTACAGTGTGTAGTTCAGGTACTTTCCATAGCTCAGAAAAAGTGTAAGATAACAATATACTAAAAGTTATTAGAGAAAGAACAGAGAACAATCAGAAAACATTTATGCTCCTGTAAAAATCCAAGCAAGTAGTTCTCATCCTTCTCTACAAAAAGGCTCAAACAAGGGCAACA
Organism: Sakesphorus luctuosus; assembly: GCA_013396695.1. Taxonomy (NCBI): domain Eukaryota; kingdom Metazoa; phylum Chordata; class Aves; order Passeriformes; family Thamnophilidae; genus Sakesphorus; species Sakesphorus luctuosus. The sequence goes on from VWZD01003908.1 coordinate 1,596,819, forward strand.
AAGATGAAAAGGAATATTGAATGCTGTTCTTACTTTGACTGAGTAGACAAGGACTGATCCTACTGAAGAGAAGACAGATGAAGGAGGATTTGACAGAGGTCTGGAAAATCATGCCTAGCAAAGGCAAAAAGAGATTGATTATCCAGTGCCTCTTCCAGTACAACTAGGAGGCATCAACTGCAATTAGCTGTGAGCAGATTGAAAAAAAAATCACAGAACAGCAGCTTTTCTTACATCTTGTGTTTGAGCTGCAGAACTCCTTGCTGTGGCACCTTGTGGGTGCTAAAAGTTGCAGAAAGCAAAGAGAGACAAGTTCGTGGGGAAGAAATACATCAAGGTGTGTTAAAAAATACTATCACCTCTGGCTCAGGAGGTACCTGAGATGTAAGGTTTGGAGGCTACCTTGGGAAAATAACCCATCCTTAAGCAAAATCTTTCTTAAGCTCTTGACTTCTTATTGTGTTAGGGGAAAAAAAGTATTTTAATGGGTCTTTGGTATTTTTTTCATCACTTTTCTCTTTATCTTACAATTTTCATCCTTTCAAATGTTTAAGACAAAAGCAAATCCATATTTATATCTATCTCACAGTCAGTTCATAAAAATTTTGGCTGCCCACTTTCCAAGGCAAGTTAATCAAATTTGCTTACTGTTAAAGCTGAAGAATGTTAGAGAAAAGTGTAAGCAATATAAGAAGAAACCATTCTGAAAATACAGTATTTTAATTTCACAAAGATAGCAAGGCAAAAATTATGTAATTGTTTAAAATAAAATAATAATTTAAATAATATTTTAAAATTAATATATAGTTGACCACTTTCACATAATAAAAAAATTTTAATGAGGACTGAAAGTCTAAACTCCATAATTTGAATTTGACTATTTTTTTTCCTTTAGTTAGAGTCCAATTTAAAACTAACCCATTCTAACATGTTATACAAGCTTCAGAACAGAAAAACTGACTTCAAATATTTCAGGAACACTCAAAGTCATTCCAAAGTCTGCTTTGTCCCAAAATAGATAAACAATTAAATTATCCTCTATTATTATCAGATTCTTTCCTTTGACTGACTTTCTTAGGGAGTTGCAAAACCTTCATCAATCCATTGCCATCCAATAAAAGGTGTTTCCTTTCACTGGCATCACTCAGAAGGAAGCATTAAAGTTCCTACATACCTTAAGAACTCTATCCATATACATCGATCTGGAAATCTGGTCATTTAATATGAGTGATGGCAGGGGATTTTTTACAATTTGCCTTTAGCAATGAAAACTCTAAAGCCAGGAATATCTGTTTCTACATAGGAAAGCCTACAAAGCCATGCAGAACAGATTTGGTGCACAATACACACAAAAAATCAAAGCCCTTCTCCAATGTTTGTGAACAAAGAACTCTAAATAGTCAAGAGTCCAAAGGCACTAATGTGCTCTTAGGCTCTGGAACAGCTTCAAAAATGTAAGAGTTAAGTAAACTATTTAATGGCTTCCTTTGTCATAAAGGAAACATAATTGCATCTCCACTGAGTAACACATTGAATAGTCATGATGAAAGCTTTCTTTCTGCTTTGTCTGCTGTACCATCTGCTTATTCCTTCCAGAACTTCACTCTGGCAAGTGACCCACTCACTGCAGTACAGCTTGGCAGACAAGTGACATTGTAACGTACTTGGTTTTCATGTATCTGTTCTTGCTTAAATTTATATTCATAAAACTGCTTTTTAACAAAATCAAATATACAGCAACACAGCACTTATTTGTGTTTTCTGTAATGAATCCATAGTGAAACAGATTTCTTGCTTATACTGTTAGGAAAATAACAACACAAAATATAAGTTACATTTTTAACCTGAAGTTACAGACCAGGGGTCTTGGTGGACCTCCTAAGACTCCAGGCTATGCTTGGGAAATTTTTGGGTTCTAGTATATTGAGCAGAATAAAGTTCATGGGTCAGGGAAAGCAAAGGTGAGGGAGCTACACTTGCTAGTAAGTTATAGAATAGATTAATTGTGAGGTAGAGATAAATACAGTATACTACATAGAAGTGCTCGAGAGCAAACACCTATTTGGAAGGTTGACTACTGTGCACAGAGATCTTATGGCTTTTGTCAGTCAGCACCTGCACAGATGATGACATCCCAGCTTCTAAATTGTTCTGAATTCTTGAAAACCATTTATTAATAACAACCTTAGCAGACAATAATGGATGGAAAAGCAATACAATTAGTTAATACCTTGCATTTTCTAAACAAGTGGCTAAAAATGGCAAACTCCTCAAGCACCTGGACATTGTTCACATCTTTTTCTTTACCAAGTACCAAGGAAGGCTTTAATAAATGTATCAACCTGTTATTGACATTATGCTGTCTGTATTCTGCAAGGAAATATTCGCAATGTGTGCATAAATTTTGAGCAAGTGTTTGGTTTGACTGATTTCTCCCCTTTTTATTCTCTATTCATTAACATTCTTACAGGTGTTTGTGGATTGGGAATGTTCTTTTACAGAAATATTTGAATAGCTGTGCAGCATTAACCTTTACAAGCAAAAAATAGTGGTTTGTATTATGCTATTTTTCAATCTATTTTGTTTACTTTTGTTAATCTATGTGGATTTCAATCATGCCAAGGCAAAAGCATAACTTACTCCATGTTATAGGTTTCATATTTATAGGAATAATACTTTGTGAATAGTAAATTGAAAAAAAATCAGGCAGGTTTTTCTTCGGAAATATTGAACTCCAGGAGTCTAACAAGTGTTTTCAAAATACTGCTTTGAGTCACAATGAAATGAGTTAGTCCACCTACAATAAACACATCCACATGCCAGTTGCTTTCCTTATGAAACCCCTAAGTGGTGTGGGATGCTTCACACATGGAATTCCTTTTCCATGGATGAGTTTCTGGGTACCTATTTGAACAAACTGGGCTCTGTCAGGGCACTTTCTGCCCTTAACTATGATGGAACTGTGAGAATGAAGAGCAAGGTTATCTCCATTCATTTAGGAAAAGAATATATTGCTCTGGATGATGATGATGAAGGTGCTTATTACTACAACCCCTCCAAGTAATATTAGGATATGTATACACAAATAATTTGTATCCTCAGTGCAGTGATAACTTAGGCAATATAACCCAAAATACTAACACTGGAAACCCTGACTTGGGAAGAGAAATCCTTATGATTCATCATTAACATGACAACAATTCATTTAAGCTAATTCACTGACTATAACACAGGAAAATGAATCACTTCATCATTAACAGCCTGTTTTAACAGAAGATCAGAATATAAGTGAATATGCTGTTTGAATAAAAATTTCTGAAAGAGACGTGAATTGCTGTGGATTGACTGCCAGAATTGGGTTTTTTTCCTCTGATCTTCTTTCTAATGCATCTAAATATTTCACAGGGTAATATTGCGTCACATGTTCATAATCATACATAGGAATGGATTTAAGAGTTCAGGAAATTGGAACCTACCACTTTAGGTATCTGAGAGCAGCTAATGTGCTACTGCAATTCATTCAAAAATGATTTGGCTTTGGCAGATTGCAGTATTTTTCCTCATTTGAGCATCCCCATTATCTGATGGCAATTTAGTAAAACACCAGTGCTGAGTGCCAAGAAATGCACTTAATATGGGATCTTAATTCAAGAACTATGATATAATTCTATTAAATCTGTAGTCTATGGTAAAGTAGGTGTTCAAGTTCTGAAATGTAAACTAAACATAATGTTCCAGGTCTTTTGGGCTGACTTTCCAGAACATGGGTCTCTGTTGATCTAGTCTTAGCTTTAGCAGCTGAATGGAGACAAATTGCACTTTTAATGTTTTTTAAAATACTACATCATCTGTGCTTTGATATGATAATTTGGGGTGGAACTTTTGACTACTCATCATCTAGAAGTGACAGGATTAATAGTTACATTTTTGTAGCATTCTGCTAAGAAACATTGTTGTACCTGATTTAAGGAATGCACTTTTTATGGAGTTCATTATCTATCCCTCGCCACTTGCAGAAATCAACCATGTTACAGGGAATTTTTGGCAACACCTTTTCAATGGCCATACTAGGAACAGGAGAGAGTTTTATTTATTTCCTAATGCAAACGATTGTTCTAAGCCATCTTCAACTCCTATTTTTCATGTATTCAAATATAATTTTTAACATCTCATAGGATTTTTTCCCTTTTAATGACCTGCTTCCTTAAAAGTCTCAAGTTTTGCTTTCAAAAGTATCTGAACATCAGATAATGAAGTGAATATTAATTAATTTTATTGCAAAGAAATTGCATTGCCAATCATTGTTATTGAGTAATGGGTGATGTGAAACCACAGTAAGATAAATTATTATTCTTGATAACTAGCACACATTCTGTTCTGCAATGCATAATTTTTAAAAATAGACGAAATGGAAACACAAAAAGAAAATAAAAGCTGCAACAACTGAAGTTCATTTCACAAGTTTTCAAGAAAGATAAACATGAGAAATAATTAAATGTGAATTAATATTTGGAGATACTGCTAGAGAACATGATATCGATATTGCTATTTTTTGTCATTTCTAGGGTTTATTCAATTTTCCCCTCCTTAGTATCTTTTTCTTACTCAGGAGTGCAGGTGTGGAAAACAAGTAACTTCATATCTAACCTGAAGGTTATGAAGACCATTTAAACAAGGAAGGATGAGAAAGTGAAGGCATTTGGACATTGGCTGTAGCAGCTTCTCTGAAAAATTAATAGGGAGAGGGGGCAGGATTACCAGCATTAGGCTTAAACAAGACAATAAAAGGTCTTAGGGATGTCAGCTGTAATTCCTGTCAGTGGCGCTCTCAATAAAAACTTGAGTGTGACTGATAAGCACCATTCCTGTCACACCAAGCAGAACTCTCTGTGTCAAAGCCTCTGCAGGATACCTTTGATGGTGTGGTTCAAATTGGGAAAAGGAATAAATATATCACTGTGACATATGAAACCTGAAGATGGGTATCTGCCAATGTCTGGAAGTGCTCTGAGGTTATGAAATAAAATAAAGAGCCAAAGCAAATGGCAGAGACATGAATAGAATGTAGTTACCCATAGAAAATTAATTATTTAGGGTATAAAGAAGTCTTTCAAGGTTTTTAAAGGAAAACTGTTACATGCCTTCACTGATTTGAGGTGATGCACAGTCAGGGCTGGATTCAGTGGCTGTAGTATGGGCACCATCCTGGAAAAATGTGTCACCTGCCATGGCAGGAGTGAGGTAGGATATCTGGGAGCTCTATGTCCTCCTTGAACAGCACTTGACCAGGCAGGATACACCCTGTAGAACCATAAATGGCCAGTTTTCAAACTCTAAACTCCTTCAGCTTTACTGCATAGCGTGAAAACGGTTAAGCTTGGTAGCAACCCGGTGTTCAGACTGCTCTGAGAAAAAGAAACCCAACTAGCAAATCCCACCTCAAATCCACCTGCATGGCGAGGCAAGGCTCAGCCTACCACATCTGTGGACAAGATGGGACTTACAGAGAGGTTCTATTGCAGGAAATATCTGCCTATTTAAAGGAATTTAAGGTGTAATGTCTAATGTTCATTTTTCAGCTGTAGTATGGACTACCAGCAATGGAAGATGGATTGTGTAGCAAAATGATTTTTTTAAAAAGTAGGTATTTTTTGTGTGGGAGCCAAAAAAGCTCACAGTAGAAACTTCATAGGAAGATAGAGTTTTTCTTTTCATGCTAATAGATATGGCATTATATAAAAAGTTTCTAGGGAGCAGTTTATCAAGAAGTTACCCAAAAAATATTTTGAGTCAGTGAACAGGTAGTCTTTTTGAAATGAGCTTGCATGTAACAAGAAAAGCCACCCACGTTGTCAAGAGCAAAAATATTATGTGCTCATCTTTCAGTCAAAATTAGAGACAATTGCTTTCTAGAGACAGCGAGTCACCTGCTCAGAAAGTGGAACAGATCTCTAAGTATCTGACTTTCTACTAGAGGGAAGAGTCATCTTCAGTGAAAGATGTGTCTTCTCCCCACCCATCCTCCTCAGAAGTGGGACAGTCACGTTTGTCCCATTTGGCACTTTGCTTTTGCACAGCACTTGCTGTAGCTGTGGCAAGAGCAATATTCTCCAAGGATGCAGAGTTTCAGAAGGTGTTTGCAAATGAAGAGGCATGCACTTGACTTACAGTGTGATTTATAAGAAATTTTGCTCTGCAGTGTAGCCGTCATCCACAGACAATAGGAGATTTCCCCAGGGCAAAGGAGAAAATAAAGCCTAAACCTACAGCTGTCCTCTGAGACCTATAAAAGCTATATCCTCTTTCTTGTAGAAGTCTTCAAAGGGTAAGGGATTTTGCAAGCAGGGAATAATTCAAACAGTATATGACATTTTCCTAATGCAATTCCCATAGACCTGAAACTACAATCACAGTCCCTGTGTTTCCAGTCCCTGTGTCAGCAGAGGCTGATCTAGATAGTGTACACAGCACAATATGTTTGCCATTTCAGTCCTTCTCACAGGGCAGCCTCATCCAGCTTCACATTCTGTCCATCCTTTTTGAGTTCACTCACATAATACATTCTCTTCAATCCTTTTTGTGCAGTCCTTTCCTTCACTATCACATTTTGTTTCTAAACTCCCATTGTATTTCAGGTCTAACCATAATTTCTGGCTACCAGGAAAATGTAATAAATGAAAAAAACAAACCACAACCCTTTTCCTAACACACTGCACAACATCAGTTGGAGCCAAAAGCCATGTGTCTCTCATGCCCCATGAGCTATACCCTACTGAGACTTTAACTGGTGCAGGAGATGTCAGATTATAATTATGTTCAAATTGAGCAATGTGACCTTTAGAATTATTTTTTCACATAAAATCTTGCTTTCCTTTTTGGCTGTTTGCTAGGAGTTCCTCTGCCCTTCTAAATACAAGGAAAAAGTGCAACAGAAAAACAGTAATGGAGATGGACCAGTTGCCTGTGGAAGAGTCGAGCCTTGAAATTCTGGAGATTCTGGGGCTCTGAGCAAGCTGATTCAGTAGAAGATGCTCCTGCCCCTTGCAGGGGTTTGGACTAGATGATTTTTAAAGGTCCCTTCCAGTCCAAACTATTCTAAAAGTCCATATTTTATGCAAACTGATCAGATGCCACAGTGGGGAGACCTTCCAGGTCCCAGGAAATATCAATCTGCAATAGCCGGCTGTAGATTCTGCATATGAGGATCAGGATTACAAACTAAACTGTGCTGGTACAAAGGATTTACCAGCAGGGGTCTGAGGTGGATCTGTTTTGGCACATCTCTTTTGGTGCTTTTGGCAGGGAAGCCTTTAGCACTGAATTGAACATGGGGCATTTTTCATAATCCTAATTCTTACCAAAAGAAATGTATCTATTTTTTTTAAAGCCTATTTATTAAAAACTACATTTCAACTAAATTTTCTAATAAAAAAGCTCTCCTTAATTCTGTTCCTTAAACCAGTGTAGTCCAAGATCTGAGCATAGAGCACATTGCACAGGACCTGCTTGCTGCCAGAGTCCCCAAAAGGCAGTGGGGCTCACATTCCAGTGCTGTGGTTTAAAGCAATGAAACTGAAAGCACAAAAGACAAGCAGATACATAAGTTCCACCTGTTTTATTCTATACAATTATCTTCTCACTATTTTTGTTTGCTCTTTATGTCAGAGTTGTAGCAGCTTTTACAGTGTTTTTGACAGACCTCCTAAAACAACTGATCATGACTGTAAAGGGTTAGATAAGCTACATTACATAAGCTTCTTTACTCCATTAGCAAATGCAAAATAGCATCTGTCTACACGACTGACTGAACCTCATCCCATTTCTGAAATAATTTTCTGAGATGTAACAGAGGATCTAATTGTTTGCACTGGATTTTGTAACACTGTGCTTATGATATTGCAGATGCATAATTATTAGCTATTATAGAGCAATTACACCACCATGAAAGAATAGTAATTCTCCTTTCTCAGAATAAACCATGGAAGATTTCATTGCATTTACAAATCTGAACTAAAGGGAGGAGGAGATGTATGGCTATGCCAACATTTGAAACAGACGATTGTAACTTCTCAGTGAAGCCAAACTGCAGATAAATTCTCTGGTTTAGCTTTAGTTCTTTAGTCCTAAGGAGCTCTTTAATGTAAAAGAATGCCTCACATTTTTCAGCATTCATGACATTTTAACTCTACTGTGAGTATAGAGTGGCCATCCTATATAAATGTGACAAGATGTGCTCTAATGGCAGTATTAGACTGCTGAGAAATTAAATTACACGGCAAGATTACTGGTGGAAAAAAGGCAGTAAATCCTCATCCAGATGAAATCACTGGTAGAAGTCTCATTAATTTCATCTGGGTTGAGATTTTGCCCAGTCTCTTGTCACATCTTGTATGGCTCAGAACGAAGATGCTGTTCCTCAGCCTCACCATCACTGATAAAACTCACAAATACCTGCATATTGCTTATTCTGCATACTACATAATAATACTTATTTATTTTGCATTCAGAATGGTAATGATTCAGAATGGTAATGACTCAGAACTTTAAGAGCTGTCACTGCCTGGTTTTGTTTATTGCTTGTTTTCTTAGTTTAAGTCACTGCATTGCCTCCACTGAAAAATTAATCCCTGTCTCTGCTCATGTGTACCTATAGGTCCCTTCTTCCCATTCCATAAATTCTTATGGTTTCAGCATCCCTGGACTAGACTATGATGGATAAACTCTGCAGTCACTTCTGTTAAGGACTAATGCACATTCCAACCTATTTCTGACAGGTTTCTGAACACAGCATAAATTGTTTGCTTTGGACTCTTTTCAGGGCAACATCAATTCTGATCTAAATCAGCAATGGTAATTCTGTCATTATCACAGTTTTGATATTTATTAAACCAACACATGAAAAAATCAAGCTTAGGAAGATGAAATTATATAAACATGGAAGTCCATTACCATTTATACCCAAGTCTCAGTGTGCAAAAAGTCTAGCAACGTGATGCAATAGATCGGGTCTTATCAAAGAACTCTCTCTCTTCCCCTGCCACCACTCACCCATTCCCCAGGTACAACATCACCTTTCAGGGCATCACAAGCAGGGCTCTTCTGGTGGCACAGAGCCACTTGCTGCTGAATGCTATTCAGCCAGGGCACTCTTGAGACGTTTTTAAATCTGCAAAGAAGGTGGTTCTGTACTTTTGTTAAGTCAGGTCTACTCTACACTGCCAGTGCAATCATGAAGTACAAGATCAACTGCAAATGCTGCACTTGGGTGCAATCCTTGGTGTCAGTACAGACTGGGGGATGAAGGAGTAGAGAGCAGTCTTGCTGAGGAGGTACTGGTGCATGAAAAGCTGGGCATAGAATTAGAGAATATTCTGAGCTGGAAGGGATCCATAAGGACCACTGAGTCATGAGTGTTTGCAGCCCAGAAAGCCAATCATATCCTGGACTGTGCCAAAAGTAGCATGACCAGCAGTTTGAGGAACTGGTGATTCTGCCCCTCTACTACACTCCCTTGAGACCCCATCTGGAGTATTGCATCCAGCTGTTGCGTACTCAGCAAAGGAAAAACATGGACCTGATAGAGCAGGTCCAGAGGAGGGCCATGAGGATGATCAGAAGGCTGGAGCATCTCACTTACAAGAACAAGCTAAGGAGCTGGAATTGTTGTCTGGATAAGAGAAGGCCCCAGGAATACCTTGTTGCAGCCTCTTAATACTTGAAGAGAGTTTATAAGTAAAATTGTTACACAAGGGATAATGGTTTTAAATTAAAAGAGACAAGACTAGATCTAAGAGTGAAATTTTTGCTACAATAAGGGCAGTGATCACTGGCACACGTTGCCCAGAGAGGTGGTAGATGCCCCATGGCTGGAACCATGCAAGGTCAGATTGCACGTACCTCTGAGCAACCTGATGTAGTACATTTACCAGCTCATTGCAGTGGATTGGAACAGATGACCTTTAAAGGCCCTTCCAGTCCAAACTATGATTTTGTGCAAACTCAAGCATGAACAAAGTAGTGAGGCAGATTCTGGCTCACTCCTGAAACAGGAACATCCCCCAGGATGGCTTGAGACTTTAATCTTGATATTTTCACTGCTTTGAGAAACTGTCTGAGATTATCACTCATTTGGAAGTAGAATCAGCCAGCTGGGGGAGAGCAGGGGATCACATTGCTCCTCATGTTTTCTCATGATATTTAAGTTAGTGCAAATTTCATACTGACCTGAATCAGGTCTGCCATACCAAGATACTGTCATTTGGACTCAAAGTGAGCAGAATATTTTTTTCCATTTCCTTTGCCTAAATACTTAGTAAAGCATTGCCCTTAATACAAAGTCTCTCATAGAATATGTTTCTATCTACATATGCTCCTTCATTTGAAAAAAAGGTTTAAAAGACTACTGGCTGTCTCTCCTATCTGTTTTTCCTGTATTGCCTGGTGCTTGTAACTGATAAGAACACGCTCTAAGCTCTGGGATTCATCACCTTCCATTACAACTTCCATTGAGATGCTGTGTCTCCATGTTTGCAGTTGTAATCTGATAGATTTTAAATTAACAGTATCAGAAAGAACATTAATTTGTCTGTGGATGAGGTGTTATTAGGAATAATGGTATAATATTATCAGATGCTCTTTTTTACTGCTATGTTTGTGAATGGAGCAATTATGAAAATATTTAAATAATGAATGTAATTGCCTATTAAAATGATTATGGTACATAAATATTTATATTCCAAAGCAATGATTCCTGAAAGTTATAGCTGTAAATATAAAGAAAACTGCATGAATACTGTGCATGTAAAATCCTGTATCTAGTTCCTCAGCTGGTTTAGTCATCATTGTGTGAATGGTCTAAGAAGGACACCATCCTACATGAGCTAAGGAGCTGACTCTGGCAGTCTCCACTAGTTATTTCAGCATTTTCTCTGACCAGTGCTGGACACCAGAGACCACAGTGATTTTCAGACAGCAGATACTCAACCCTCTCTGGTAATATCAGGCACCTACGTGGGTGACATTTTTCCCTCCTGCAAGACAGGTGGATTTTCTTTCCCCTCTTAGTGCAGTAGGTCTGGATTCTCCATAAAGATAGCACTCAGCACTTAATGCCTGCAGTTGTTTTAAAAAGTATAACCATACTTAATTGTTGCTTTGGGTTTGTACTGTGACCAATTTGGAGAAATGCAAAACGTAAAAAGGGGCAAAACTAGAAGGGGAGTTTAATTCTAGATGCCTGATTTCACAAACAAGACTTGAAAATCTCAGAGAGCTCTTAATGAATATTTTCTCATGTCTAACATCTTTGAGTTCCTCCAAATCCAGCTTGATTGTACATTGTTCTCAAAAAAGGGGAAAAAAGAAAAAAGGTGACACTGGAATTGTGCAAGGAGCATAAAGTTTAATAGTTAAATGTAGCATACTTCAGTTGGAAAATCAGTGGTGAGATGGTGCATAAATTCTTTTTAGCTCTAAAATGCTGCAAACTGGTTTATTAATTCCCTGCTATATGCTGCATTACCATATGTAAATAATTGCATTAACCCCTGTGCTCTCCCACCTTGTATCATATCATAGGGAAGAGCAAGCTGACAGAAAAGTCACAGCAGGACATAACAGAGTGGGGTGAAGAATAGCAGATGATTTCTAATTAAGAGTCAGGAGTTCTGGATGACACATGATTACTGGAGCTGAACAAGGATAAAAGATGAATGTGTACTATAATGGTGTGATAGCTTACAATGACGTACAACAGCAATGCCCTGTTAAGGTACCCTTTCCATTCTAAGGGTTTCCATTAATTTCTCTGGATCTGGGGGACACAGAATATGTGTATGTACAGTTAGTTTTGCACATATGAGGAATGACTGACATTTATTTTGAGATTATCCAGTATTAGCAGCATTTGAAGAGAAGCCCTACAACTGACAATAACTCCCATAGTCTGCTCTCAGTCTCAGGAACAGAATTTGGTTATGGGTCCTGAAGGTTGGCTTGTTATTTATTAGATGGGTCACCATGTCCAAGACTATTTTCATTTTGTGCACATTCTGTGTGCGTGTTTCTCATTCTTTCCCTTAAGGATTTATATATGCTTATGTGTGTGTGAATTAACCTGGAGATAATTCAATATACAGATTATAAATAGTTTTCAAAGGAAAATGTCACCTATTGAGCTATGTAATCATTAGCTGTTTTCAATAGATGCTCAAGCACTTTGTATATCTCAACCTTTCAATACTCCAGTGAACTACTACTTCCCATTCCCAAGCAGAACTTTGAGGAAGAAGGCAGTTAGCTGATTTATCGAGCTAAACTTTAGCAGTAAAAAAATACCTGTAGATGAGAAGTGTGAAGGGAATCTTTGTAGATATTATATAAAAAATGCTGATACTTTTACAGAAATATCTGGCATAATTTGAGAAGGATCCAGAACTATTTTTCAGCTTGCAGCACAGTCTCTCCCAGGGTACAGCATTCAGATTCCAGCTGTAGCTTGTGACAAAGACTGTCTCTTACTACTGAAATCATGTTGTCATCTGTTGTTCAGCAAGAATGAAAACAGGACTGTTAAATCCATTATTTAAAAAGCACCCAAACCCTAAAGGTGCTAGGGAAGACTACAGCTGTGGGGTTCTTCCCCAGTGAGTTCAAGGTAAAAATTCCCATTAATTTATATGGCAAATCTGAACATGAGAAAGAAAATAAAAGTTGGTGTTTAACCTCCTGTGCATACTGGATCTGTTGCAAAGTTTTATTATAATCTTTTGCACACCCTTTAGGGAACATTTACATCTCATAACATATCTGAAGTTGGAAGCTTTGTTTCTTACCTAAGAAACGGCAAACTCATGGATTAATCTGCTTGTTCTGTTGTGTGCTTTGACACAGCTGTTCCATACTATCTACTGGTGTGCAAACTCTTCATACATAGCTAAAAACCTATCCTCTCCATGTAGAATGCTTCATGAACCCAGAAAAATGCTGATGCTGATCTAAAGAAATTGTATTTAAGTTTGAAGAATAAAAGTGGGGATAGGCATGAAGAAACAATGGGAAAACAGCAACTGGGAATAGAGGATGCAGCATTGCAACAGCTAATGGTACTTGTGAAAACTGAATCCTTAGAGCACGTTTTGAATTTTGTTCTCATAAAATATGATTATGTAAATATTTATTTAAAAGTGAGAGAAAGTACCATGTTGATAAAATTCTTTGCCCTATTTTTGGTGTCAAGTAGAAAAGTTTCAAAGAGCAGACAAGACAGCAAGAAAAAATGCCCAAAGACTAAAGCATAAACTGAGCTCTGCAGCAGAGTTAAGATCTGTTCCCACAGATACAGCAATTTGATTTGTAAACTATTTTTAATGTGTAATTGCAAAAGAAGAAACAAAGCACCCCAAAGCAACAACAACCAAACCCCACAACCTTTACAGGTCATAAGGCTCTAGATAATTTTAGGGATTTTCAGTTTTTGTCAAGCTTATTGGGAATTTAATAGTGACCTAAAAGGATTAAGAAAAATGTATTTGGTATCCAGTTTTAGGTTTACTTGCCTTATTAGTCATAGATTTAATACTGAACAACAACAAATAAAATTTATTCTTTTCAAGCAAACAGACTGTTTTTATCAATTTCAAATGGTAGCAGCCTACTGTGTCTCACTCGAAAACAACAGTAAATATTCCCACAAAACAAGTTTTATGTACATATCCATTGCTGCTATTATTGAGCTATCTAATTTGGATGTATATGTGGATCCCCAAACTCATTTTTATGTGACATTTGTTTCTGTTCCTAGTTAAAGCCACGCTTCTTGGTGCAAGGTGCACTGTTATTATAACAGATGGCTTATTTCAATTCATAATGACTGGGAAAAATAGCAATGAATCATGTAAGCAAGAACAAGCACTTCACTTTCTCTACAAGTTACTCAGTGCCTGCCAATTTGAAAAACAGCTGAGAGCTCTGGCTCCTCATCAGAAATGCAAGGATGGCATCAGATTAGACTACAACAGTACATCAAATATAGGAAGAGCACAACTAGCACAGCCTAAAAAGCTTTCCATTTGGGCATTCAGGGTTTTCCTTTTTAGCAACAAAAGGAAAGCAAAAATAACATAAATCCCTGGTGCTGGCAGGCTAATAAAGGAAAAGCAACCCCTGGTGTTAGTTGAGGATACCACTGTACCCAGGCACCTCATTGCATCCGTCTAATTCAAAGAGAAGACTTTTGCCTCTCTAAAAAAGGAAGGTTTGAGTTACAGCCCCACGGTCACTGTTCACTTCTGTGTGATTTGGCTTCTTTCTAAAGAGGCACAGATGTGCAGAACATACAATTCATTGAAAATGCGGAATTCATTTGGAGAACTTAAACCTAAAAATTAGGAATTTGATCAGATTGCCTACAGTTAATATTCTGCATAGAAAACTTATTGAATTGAAAATTATCAGATATCTCAACACACAAATAAGTATCTAAAACTTTGTTTACTTTGACATGTCTCTCACCTGTTCAAAACCTCCAGACTTATGTCCATTTGGTTTTTCTCAAGTCTTTATATCCTTCTCTCTACTCCCACTGAATCCTGCAAGGAAGTGCATATTCTGAATAGGAGACCCAGAATCTAACTAGATGACTGCTCCTAAATCACTGTGTAACCACAACGTGACCCCTACAGAGTCCTCCTCTATTCCTGAGTACTCCTAGAGTGATTTTGATATTTAATGGATTGAAAAAACAGTTGATAAACAAATAGAAACAGATCTTTAGAAACAGACCATTATTGATCCATTCTCTTTGCCCTGCTCAAAGTTGGCTGAATCAATGGAATAACATAGGCCTGCTCTTAGGTACACACATTTTTGTTCACTTATTTCCTTCTTCCTATTTCTTACTTCCTTCTTTCTATTTTTGATCCCTTCCTAAGGCACAAATGTTGCTGTATCACCTTATTACCTACATCATTCACAAATCCCTCTCAAAACAGAAGACATAACACCCAACATTAAATCAGGCATTGCCCTCTCACTGGCTTTTCTCTTCCCAGAATAGATAAGAGTAATTTTAAGCTACCTGGTTTAGTGGAACATGTCCCTGCCCATGGCACAGGGGTTGGAACCAGCTTTAAGGGCCCTTCCAACCTAAACAATTCTATGACTCTGTAAGATAGAAGTAATAGAGGGTATAGGCAAAAGATGATCAGAATAAGCAGGAAACATTTCTTTTCTTCAATAGAGTTTAAAAGAAAAACAAAAATTGAAGCACTAGCTTCTCAGATGACACATAAGTCTTTATAAAAAAAACAAAAAAAAAATTATTTTGACCTGACTCAGACAGAAGAAAAAAATCTGCCCCAAAATGAAGCTCTAATGATATGTGTATGCAATAGCTGAGCCTGCATATATGGCTCTACTGGCATTATCCCCTCTATTTGGGCACCTGAACTGCCACAGAAACTGAGGACTCTAACGCCTAAAACTAGAGGCTCCTCATGATGAATAATCAATTTGTTTCCAGATGGGGAGTCTGGCTGAAAAAAAGTGAGAAAGAAAAAATAAGGACACAAAAAATGATTGAAACATCTGTTGTGAATATTTTTCAAGTTAAAGTACGTTTCATTTCCACCTTTCTAAATGAAACTGCATTTCAGTTTTGAAAAGGCATTTTTCATTCAAAAGTGAAACAAACTGAAGGAAAGAAAGAAAGAAGATTAAAACAGGGCACTAAGCAGCTGAAAAGAAAGCAAGCAGATTGCTTTGGGGAAAAAAAGGCATTTTGAGGGGATTCAAATGTTTATTTTTGCGTCTGTTTCTCTGCTTTCATAATACCCTAGAAATCTTTAGGTTTTGGTTCGTTCTGCACTACCTGTGTTTTACCAGTGAATTACTAAACTGAAAAAAGTATTGCTTTTCAGCTCCTCTGTCTTCCCCTTGGTTTCTGCTAAACATCATCCTTTTTTCTTGTCAGTGGCTACTGTGAGCATGTCCAAATGGGAGGTAGAAATGTGATGTATGAGTTTAAATTGCTTCTGAAGTTCACTCCTAGCCCATTTTGCCCAGGAAAAATTCAGGAACAATACCAGGCTAGACTCTCAGCAACCATTCCCCACACACTTGGACACATAAAAGCGTAGGTAGTAGTCACTTATTCTCAGCAAAATGTTATCTGTGCTATATATATATAGTCCATTGCATATTTATGAAGTGTGCAGTAATGGTAGATGGGAATTTACTGTGGCAGTAGTCTTGTTTATCTCATTTTCTACAACTTGGTGTTGTTGTCTTGTTGTTTTACTTCTTTTAGGGAAAACTACACTTTTTGTTGTTTAACCAGACACATTTGAATGTCTTTCTTTTCGTACAGAAGATACATACCAGGCAGCAGCTGACTTTAAGAACATAGTTTATACATCAGTATGCATTGATAATGGAAGATGCTTTATAAATTGTAAGCCTCAAAGTCCCAAACTTACCATTGTAGCAGACAATCAGGAAATTTACCTATACATCACATCATTAAACAGTGTCAGCACATATATATCAACATAGTAGGAGAGAATGTATTAAAAATTATGTATTTACTTGTCAAGGTACTCACTCATAGGGGTTTTTTCTCTTCTGCTGAAGACTGTGTTACAATAGTTGTGTTACAATAGTTCTTTAAGTTCGCCCTGCAAGCCAGATCTGTCAGAATTGTTGTTGGTTTTCCTCTAAAACCTTCCTTACATGGTACTGGCTTCACAATTCTGACTATATCATCTGAAGAGCAAAAGATAACTCAAGACCTAAGCTTCATATGTCTACATGGTGATGCTCTGGATCTGACTCAGGCTGGAATATATCAGGTGCACAGCTGGGAGGCATCAGGAGCACAGCTGGAATGCATTGAGTGCACAGCTGGAGTATATCTTGCAATGTAGTGAGGTCCACAGAGAGTCCAGTGTCTGTGCTGAGGCTCCTCTGCAACTTGAATCAAAGTGGGGTCCACAGAGCTCTCTGGAAATTCAGGAACCAGGGAGCATTGACAGTGCAGCGCAGATCTGAACTAGCCTGGTAACACAGGTGGGCTCTGTCCTGACCAGGTGGACCTATTGAATGCAGCTGCTCCTCACCAAGCTATATTTGCCATTACTAAATATGTTTAGAGACATAGTTTATGAAATTAAATTTTGTGAGAAAAACTAAGCATAGTGCAGAGTGGACAGAAAGATCTCATTTTCTTCAGAATATGTGTCCCTAAATTATTGATGACTTAAACTTTCTGAGTAATAATTTCTTTAATCCATATTTAAATCCTCTAATTGAGAGTTGTCTTGCAGTTGACAGAAGCAAAATATATCTAAGATAATACAAGTCACCCACTTAAAAGCATTAGTGATGTCCATGCCTTTGGCATACCATGGGGTTCATTTGCAAATGCATGTTGAAAATGCTTCATTTGAACTCCTTAGTGTGCCCAGCTAATAGCCCTGTGCTCTCTCTACAGTCAGTGAACCCAGGATATCTCCTGGAGACACTCAGCAGAGTGTTTAACTGACCTTGTCAGCTAAGTGACAAAAATTGATATGTTTGTCAAGCCTCAGATTTCCTTTTGCTTTTTTCTACCCTGCAGAAACTAAAATTATGAAACTGGAAGAATATACACTGTTGAAATGATAAAAAACAAAATACCACTAACTAAATCGGTACTTCCTCTTTGCAAATGAGGGAGTTTATATTCAGTTTAATTAAAAGAAAAACAAAACAAATGAAACTAACCCATAGACTTTGTACAAAAAATCTATAAAACACACATGAATGACGTCTCCAGCAGAGTAACAGAAGAAGTGCTCACAGGGGGTTTGATTTGAGAAGCTCACTTATTAGAATGATAATAAAGGGGATGGATGTGTACAGGGGCACACCGTACTTTTTAGAGCCATGTTCAGGTCATAAAATGTCCATATTCTCTATTTTATGTTCAAAATTTAATTAAGAACTCTTTGATTTACTCACTAGTTCTAATTCTTAATATGTTTCCAATATGCTTTCCTCCTTGGTTTGTATTCAGAATTCATGTGTGCTCGGTTAGAGAAAACTATTTATTGCATTTTTAATGTTGATTTTAATATGCTAAATCTAGAATATGAAAGGTGCCATGACAGCCTCATAATGTTATATACATGGAATTTTGTTAACTAAATGTCATGTACATCTCAAAATCTGACTTCAGTACATAAATTGTAGCTTATCCTTTTCAGGATTCTTCAAAAAAAAATTTAGTGATGCATATGAATGAGAATTTGTGAAATCCTTAATTCTTTATCATTCATTGCAAAAACCTCTCTGATTATACTGTGCAAGAATTTTCCTGTGCAAAATGTGATTGATGATGGGATTTTCATTATATGCATATGATTACAGTTCTGTGTAGATTAACAAAAACCTTCAGTTGAGATTTTACATTTGTTTGTAAGCATCCTAACATCCTTCTTTCTCAAAGTAAGAAAATATTTTTTTTTAAATTTCCTAAAATGTACCATTGAAAATAAAAGAAGGTTAAAAAAAAATGATAAAATAGTATCACTGGAAACACTTTGAAGCTGTACGTTCTGTCACTAAATGCCTCAAAGACTTTTCAAAGATTGTTCACATTGAGAACACACAGGAAGTTTCAAAGCAGTTATTTCAATGTTATTAAAACATTTGTTGAAGCCCAAATCTTGCTTTTTTGCTTAATCTGAATAAACCTTGAGCTGTGGAGTTACCTGGCAAAGTAGTATGTAGAAAAACAAGCTGGTGTGACATGCGGAAGTTTATCATTAATGCATATTTATCAGGTCTGCATATTAATGCAGATTGATGCATGAATGCATATTTATCAGGTCAGTTTAGAGAATGGACAGTGTATCTTGCAGTACCAACTATATATCATAACTAAAGAATAAGGTTTAGAATCTGATTCTTCATGGTCAGTGTTGCTATAATTCAAAAAATAAGTGAAGTATCAAGTACGTCAGGAAAAATCACTCACAGGTACTCTAGGATCGCTTAAAAAAAAAAGAGAAAAAAGAAAAGAAAAGATGATATCTATATGTTAAGGTTGCTGATGTTTGCCATGGGCTCACCTCTAGTTGTTGTCTCTACCAGGCACAAGTTATTAAGTTTGCTGTTTGAGCTTATTTGTTTTGCAGGCACAGCAATATAACTCATTGGGAACTGCCAAGGCTGCCCTGCTCTCCAGGATAATACAGTTTATAGAGCCCAGGACAGAGATTTGGGAGCAAGAGGTAAAGCACAGTCAGGCAAAGAGATCTAGCCGAGGTACAAGCTCTCAGACTAAACCTGACTATTCAGCATTCCTGATCCTCTTTAGCAAGACCAAGTTTTGGTAAATCCCTGACACTGTATCTTGACGTACAGGTATAGGACCAGACTTCCCTGTAGCTAAACAAGAATTAAGAAATTTCTATGACTTCAATAAGGTTTAACTTCTAAAATGTAAAGTTCACCTCTTTTGTCCACAAATTTTTCAATTTACCTTAGGAGGTAGTGATGGGCAATTCTGCTTGGGCAGAAGAAATCATTGGGCAATTCTGTTGTACTTGGTTATTATTTTCTGTTAGCACCACTAAATCCTTTTGACTTCTGGCAACTGAAATGAACTGCACATTGCAATACACATATTGTCAAGCCCTTTGCCAAGATATACGAGGCAAAGGGGTTGCTGTTTCACCAGCAGCAGTAATACGCGTCCCAGAAAATCCTATTTTCTTTGCCAAATAATGCTTTCTATTCAAGAAAATTCCAATGTCACAGGTAAAAATTACTCTATAGAGAAATGTTTCACCAGGCAGGGCTGTACAGGGATAGACAGAGATTAAGAGGGCACTCAAGGTCTTATTTATAGCCCTTGAACATGCTTCACTTTTGCATGAAACATCTATCTCATGTGCTAAAAACCAGGAGTTAATAAGCAAATAAGACCTGGCTGAAATGCCAATTGCTGCAGCACTCACCAAAGGGAAGTGACTTGTCAATCACACAGCTCCTCCATCACACCTGAAAACAATATATGTTCACCAAAGGTCATTTCAGAAGGAAAAAATAAAATATTCCTGTCATTGAAGGCACACAGTTGAGCTGCAAATACTGCAGGGAAGTTCATGTGTGAGAACCTCATGAAGTTCAATAAGGACAAGTGCAAGGCCCTCAGACTCTATTCTTTACTCCTTAACTGTGATATGAAGTTTTGCCCTTTAGGACAAAAAACAAAACAAAACAAAAACCCAAACCAAATCAAAACAACAAAAAAATAATCCTATCTATGATAAACAAAGCCTTACCTATCTGCTCTGAAGGTTACAGCATACTGGTCATGTGCATTCCCTATTTCTAACTGCCCTTTCCAGAATAAGGATTAAGCTTCATTGAATTGACACCCATCCTGATGAAGTACCAGAAAAAATCACCAGTAGCACATTATGGTTTCCAAGCTACATCCCCAGTTATTCAAACTTCCATTCTGTTCACTTAAAGTGCTGCAATAACATTCACAATAAAATGGTACAAATGGGAACAATGAGCTCAAAACTAAATGTTTGACTAGTGCTCATTCACAAAAAAGCAAATACCTTGACAAGGCTTATAGGTTGAATGTTAATGTTTCTATTACAAACATCTCCAGAGTATTTTTTTAATGATGTTTTACCACTTAAAGAACAAACTAGACTTTGACTACGATTTTTATTTGTTTGAGAAACTGAGTGAATGATCATATTGGCATTTTTCATTATCAGTCAGAAGATAACCTCGTTATTTAAAAGGAAAAACACTGATACGATGCTCATTCCATGTTAATTGATGTTACAGCTGTGCTTTTGTGAATGGATGGATGGGGCTGTCACACCTTATTCATAGCTTAAATTTGAATGAGAGAAAAAATCTATTTATGTGGATGAATTTTAACATGAATTACACTGTGAGACCCTTGGCATACAGAAAATAAATCTCTGATTTTTTTTGTTAATGATTACATGAGATAAGTGAGAAGGAACAAGGGCCAATACCCAAACCCCCCCGTCTCGGTTTCAGGTCTGTTTGCTTCAGCCTTACTTCCAAGCATGTTCTGTTCTCTTTACTAGGACATGATTGTTGTTTAGTTCTCTCTACTGTAGTATTAGGGCCCAATTAATCAGGTAACGGTGGACATTTGAATAGAGCAAAATGGTAGCTGGCCAAGATTTTTTCTACTAGTTTTGGCTGAGTCATCTATGAAACGGACCAGGCTGGGTCAAGGAGAGGAAGACTACCTGAGACCCTCCTTTTGGGGATGAAGAACAGAAAGACCCCTCCCCAAAATTGATGCCAAAAGAAAACACTGCCCCAGCTCCGCCCAGACCCCGCCTGTAATCAATATGCAATGAGATGTTGTAATCAATTATGTTCAAATGTATAAAATAGCCTACTTTGACACTTGCCAGGTGAGCAAGCCTCTGCAGCATTTTGCTGACTTGCTTTCTGCGCAGAAATAAATACCTGTTGCTAATGGATGCAAAAACCTTCTCTTAGCAGTTATTTTGCCGCGTTTTCGCTTAACATAAGCTTCTTATATTCTA
Organism: Sakesphorus luctuosus; assembly: GCA_013396695.1. NCBI lineage: Eukaryota > Metazoa > Chordata > Aves > Passeriformes > Thamnophilidae > Sakesphorus > Sakesphorus luctuosus. Next base: position 1,618,418 of record VWZD01003908.1, read on the forward strand.
TATCTGTGTAAAACACAGGTTTCATGGGAAATCATATATATTTCACTATGTGCTTGAACAGTTCCTACTGTGGAGTATCTAAACAACCTTCTGACACAGTGAAGAAATAAAGAAAACAGTGAGAAAAGAGATAGATCATGGGTAAAAGGATTCATATGTTGATATTTACATTAAATCTATGACATAAATTCTAGCATTTACATAAAACATTTTATACATCTAAACTAATTTTAAATATCCCTCTCTAAATCTCTTTGTACCGTTTCAGTTGAGTAATTTTGTTGGCAAGTTCATAGTATTCCACCATGACTCCATCAGTGGAGAGGTTTAGGGAGATGTTTCATGGAAAAATAGAGCCATCAATTATAACCTGAAATAAATATAGAATGGAAATCATCAAACTGTTATTACTCAATAAACAATCCTCTGTAGTTGGCCACCCCGAAATGCCTTGGCTTTCCCCCTGTCATGGGTTCACTTAAGTGGACCTAAATTTGAGTTTTTGACATTCAGACCAGGCCTGAAGCTGTCAGCTGACTTGAGCTGAGTTGAGCTACCAGCTGACTGCTTCTAGCCAGTAGTATTGTATTCTATACTATATTACGCCATCATTTCTCCCGGGAAGTAGAATCAGTGTGGGAGTGGTTTGGTCAGTCACCCCACAGCTTCCTCGGGGGAGGACACACGATGCTGTCCCAGAGGAGATGGAGATGGCCTGGCCCACCACTGGCTCTAAGGGAAGTAAAATGTGTTGCTCTGGCTCTCTCCTCTCTGCTCGGGTTCTGTTTCTCTGGGAACTGAGTCCTCTGGAGCAAATTGGAGTCTAGTTGTGGGTTTGTGTGTTTGCTGAGGGGTGGAAAAGTTGTGTCATGCTGTATTCTAGCTTGTCTAAGTGTGTAAATTATTCTAATCCTTTTCCTTTTCTGTAAAATACATGTGGTGTTAGTATAAATGTAGTTTGAAGGGTTTGTTTCCCCCCTTCCCTCTCTCCTTTCCTCCCTTTACTGGCTGGCGGGGGGGGGAGGCTCTAACTCTGTGCTTGGAGGGTTGGCGGTTTGCCAGCTCAAACCAAGACACCCCCAAATTTACTAGTTTATATATGCCTCTTTTAACCTATAACACATTTAACAACCTTTTTGGTTATAAGTATTTGCTATTAATTCCATATAATGTAATGTGGACTGCTCATCTAAAGCATAAAATATTTTTGAGGTCTACCAGTAAGGAAACAAAAAGCTATTAAAACCAATAACTGTCTGGAGGACCAAGGATTATTTTTAAGATGTTGCATTTATATGTTTATGTAAGTGAGAGTCTCCAAATGAATTTTAACATAGAAAGAAAAGTCTAGGTTTTCTACCACTCCACACCAGCAAAAAATCATTTATACAAATATTTTTAAACAAAGAAATATGAGATGCTAGAAAAATTTGGTTTACCCCAAAATGTTTAAATAATAGGAGTAGGTGTGGTGTGTAAAGAAATCCTTTTTTTTTTTTTTTCTGGTTGCCTGGTGTCATTTCCAGCTGCCACTGCTGAAGCAGTGACTGGTGAGCAGCAAAGTCCAGGCTGTGTGAGATAATACCATTTAAGCTACAGAGTAGTACATTGGAACACAGAAACAAATTATTTCCTCCCAGGGTCATCTGTGGGAGGCAAAAGGTGCTTCAGGAGGTTTTCTAATCATTGAAGGGCCTGCTTGGAGCTAAAGTCCCTGTCCCAAGGGGCGAGGAGTGGCTCTGGACCTCTCACCAGGTACTGTGGGCAATTCACTCAACTGCACAGAGGAAATCTAGAGGCAGACATTGAGTCATTCAGTCCCCTGTTTTGGGGAAGGGCTGTAACTAGTTCTGTTTTGGAGCCATGGGTAAAACCACAGTAAATCAGAAAAAAAGGTGGGGAAAGAAACCATGCAGGTCACCTATAAGAGTCATTGATGATTGGGGCAAGTGAAGTCCCTCTTGCCCTTTTCCAAAAGTGAATAAGGAGTAACTGCTGCTGAAAACTGTCAGCTCTTTTACCCTTTTAATTTCTTTCTTTTTTTTTTTTAAGATAATTTTTGAGTTTGATCTTATGAATTAGTTTCTAGAATTTGTATGGAAGTTTTACCACACTGGTATTTCAAATATTGTATAAATCAAGCAGGATCTTAAAGCCCAGTGAGCAATAGCGTGCACACAATAAGTAGCACAGGTGATTATCCAACACTTTCAAAAGAGTGATGAAGTGCATCTGGCTGTTCAAACACAACACTGTCCTTAGTGCTTTTGTAATATAATAATTATATACATGAAGAAAGACATCCACACAGCTGCTTGCTTTGCACAATGCCAAACAACCTTAAGAAAAATGATTACCAGGAAAATCACCAAATGTCAATATTTCCTACTCTCAGAGTTAAATCCCAAACCCTTATATTTTAGGATAAGTGTAATTTTTTTGTGATGTGCTGCATAATCTTCCATGACAGCACAGAGTTGTTCATCTCTTTATTCTTAAATCCCAGGATGTCAGTGTTTGTTTCTAAGGTAAACAAGAATTATCTTTCCCTCATTTGCCCCAGTATACAGAGAGTCCCTTTCCTGAATTCTCTATAACAATTAATGTGTTTATTCTTATAGCACTAAAATGGAGTCAGAGAAGTACTGCCAGCCTAAAAAGCACAGATTAAGAGATTTCCAAGGATGCTAAGAGACCTAAAAGCCCTGTCAGATTCTTCCTTGTAGGTCAGTACCTAAGGGAGAGATACCAGGTGGATACACACACATGTGAACCTGAGTGAGGACTTTCCAGAGGCAGAATTTCAGCAGCAGAGCATCTGCCTTCCCTTCACTCCTTAGCCACAACCTCAATAATACCAAGGGATCTAAAGAGTTATAAGGATTTTTTTTCAGAAGGATGTTTATACAGAATGCCAAGCCACCAATAGCTTCTCTCAACAGCAAAAGAAAACCATTGATCTGATTAGTCTTAAAAGTGCATAACTCCAGGACAAAAAATTGCACAGATAGAATATCTGGTATTCCCTGTCCTATGGACAGCATCCTAGAAACTCCTTATGACAATACCTCAAAACATCTACATGTATACATGTAAATCACTGCATAGTAAATTTCTGTGAGCTTTCTCATTGGACAATGAGTCAAATTTTCTACAGGTCTAAAATCCAATTTGATGTTGAAAAAACCCTGCCACATTCTGCAGATTTTTGGAGCACTATTCAATCCTCCCCAACATAACAGTTTTCTAACCAGGGAAAAGTAATTATTTAGCAGGGGGAAAAAAATTTTTCTTGAAGGGAGAGTAATAAACCAAAAATATTATGTTCCTTTCATCTTTATTTTCTTAAGTCTACTGAAAAATATGAACCTTTCAAGTCTTTTACATTCAACCTTTTTTCAGTGAAGCTATCATGTAAAGCAGAAAAAGAGTAGAACAGAAAAGGAAACTTCCTGTGGCACAACAGTCACAGGAAAACTTCCCAATTCCTGCAGTTTTAGAAACATTTAGTATGTTCATGTGCTGGGTAAATGAGTAGAAAATGCAGAGACTATTTCTGGATTAATCTTCCATTGAGAATAACCTGGACTAATCTCTTTGCTTTTACTTTCCCCCTGAGCTGAGCCTGCAATAAGATTAATGTGTGAGTATAGCACAGTAGCTTATTTAGCTTCAAAATGATTTTGCTTGATGGCAAATTATTAATATTTATAAGGAAACTGTGGTAACAGAAGGCTCTGTGCTGGATTAGCTATCTAGGAACATGTTTCTAATTTTGGGACTAGTGGAAACACTTCAATGAATACTCAGTTTTTGAGTGTCCCAACATCCAAGGCTAGAAATCACTGGCAGCACTTTCATAATTTTTGGCCTGTGTACATCCACACTTTGAAAACTCCACCAGTTTTGGGACCCCTTATAAAATGTGCTGAGGTTTAACTTGTGCATCTTTCCTGAACATCTCCAGAGTGTGACCTGACACCAGCTTGAACCTGGGGAAGTCTCTCACAGCATCTCTGGCCAAAGGGCATCATGGACAGGGCACCATCCACCTGTTTAAAACAGTGCCATGACTCCTGTGTTTCCTCTGCAGAGGTGGCAGTCAGTAGGTGTCCTTTGGTCGTGTACTACCTGCCATGAGGCTTTGCTGGGGGCACAGTTGGGTCTGTGTCTCAGCCCCTGCTACAGCACATGTGGGGACAGGCAAATTACTGTCCTGAACTCACTAAGCAGGGAAACAGCCCTCAGGTTGCACTTTGCTTCTTGGCTTCTGACCAAGGCCTGTGGGTCATGTTACATACATTGACCAATTTGCCACCAGAAAGATGAAAAACAGGTCACAGCACTACCTTTTGCTCCCCTTGGCTTTAGTGGGACTCAGTGGATGAACGGATTCTTGAGTATTTAAGTCAGATCCTGGGGAACAAGGAAATGTGTTGTGAGAAAGGACCTAATTCTGCACTCACTCAGTCTAACTAATTGCATAAAGGGTCGTGACCAGATTAGTTTTCCCAGCTAAATTCTTTTGTTTTTTGAAAGCAATAAATCTAATGCAGAAAGTAGTGTCTATTCTCCAGATATAGATTTATTTTCTGCTTTGCAGTTCTCAGGAATCACTCCTGAAATGGTGAACTTTTCTAAATGTCACTTAAAAGGTTCACTGATTCTTTGCTCGTTTCCTGAAACTGATGTGTGTCTGTGTGCTCTCTTAGCTTGATGCTACAGCTAACCCTGCCCTGCCACTCTGTAGGCAACTCCTTTGTCCACACCTCTAGCCAGTACTGTGCCATACTTTCTTGTCCTTTCCCCGCTGCCTTTCAAAGATTGATCCATTTGTTCATCAGAGAGTAACTAATTGTTAAAGGTTAAAACAAAGGAAGGTGGTGCTGGGAGGAGTCCTTCAGAGAATTTTTCTCACCCTACCAACATAAAAGTTTTGGGCGTTGAAGTGCCAGCACTGAGAACAAAGGAGTGGCTGATGACACCAGATTCCAACTGAATGGTGGGGTGGTGAGAAACAGAACCGCAGCACCTGGGAGGGGGAGAGGCTTTTTCCTGTGTGCTGGCTTGACTTTTGTTTTGGGCGGCTGCTGGGAAAGAGGTACTATTTGCTGAGCTGGGGAGAGCTCCTTCTGGCTCTGCTCCTGGCCTTCCCCCCTCCATCTCTGGGTACCCTGAGCTTGAGAGAGCAGGAGAGAGTGAGAGAGAGAGGTCACAGTTGCTGTGGGACACACTGCAGACCTTTTCTTCCTAGGGACTGATTTCGACTACAAGGAGATTTCTGGGAATTACCACCACTCTTCAACTCCCAGCTTTTCCTTCTTTTTGAACAAAGGACAAGGAGAGAGAGAGAGAGAGAGGGAGGGAGAGGGAGAAGGAGAGAGAGAGGGAGGGAGAGAGAGAAGGA
>VWZD01003908.1:1623913-1664788 GCA_013396695.1 Sakesphorus luctuosus
AGGGAGAGAGAGGGAGAGAGAGGGAGAGAGGGAGAGAGAGAGCGCACCTGCTCTTCCCCCATGAGGAAGGCTCCATGCTGCATCACCTAAGTCATACATCCCCTTGTCTCTGCCTCACTGGGAAAAGGCTGAGAATTCACCTCGCAGCCAGCCGAGATGTGACACTGACACAGTCCATAAATATAACTGCTCCAGGAGGAATCTACAGTTTTTGGGGGTTGCTCTTTTTGGTGCTGGGGGAGTAGTTTGCTCTGGTCTGTTTATAGTTATATCTATATCTACATCTCTCTCTCTATATATAGCACTTAAGAACAGTTATCCTTCTTATATCCATTTCCTAACTAAAGTTTCTTTTTTTAAAAAATTAAGAAGGGGTGACATAGTTATCGATGAGGAATCCCCTCTGATTTTGGTAAACATTTTGTTTTCCCTAAACTAAGACACTAATTGATTTCACTGAGCAGCTAACTGTTGATACAAACTTGTTGAAAATTTAAAAGGAAGTGTAAGTTTTCTTTCTGTTGTTTTTTTTTTTAAATTGATTGTATATGGATTTGAAAAATTCCTTACTTTTGAGATTTCTATTTTAATTTGTCATTTGCTTGTTTTCATCTCCTTTTACTTGTTCATAAAAGCCTCCTTGTTGCCTTCAGTGCTTTGAGTCTCCTGTTTTTCCAATGACATTTGCCTAAGTGAGTCTCCTCAAGAACAAATATTTAAGATATAACAGAGAAAAGACTCTGTATGCGGGATGTCCATGATATAAAGAGATGCTATAAATAAACAACATACCTTACTTCCTTCTTCCTTTTCCCTTCATGCATAAGTTGGACATTGTGAGAACAGAATTGCTTTCTGAGGATATAAGTTTTGTTCCAGTGCTGGAGAGGGAATGCAACCTGGAAATTCTTTTGTTTCTAGCAGCTCCTGAAACAAGAAGATGGAAGCCACCAAAGAGCCTCCAGTGTAAAGAACTGAAAGGAAAACTCCATTATTAACCATTTTATTCTTACATTTCAACAAGACCACTTGCCGATTAATATGATGGAAATTTTCATACACTTTTCTTTGTCACTGTGAGTGAATTTGCTTCCTGTTTCTCCCTCTCTTGGACAGAAGAAGCAGAACCAAAGTTGAGAAATTAGGTTATGAACGATTGCCTTAAAGTGGAAATGATGCTGTCCCCCTCAACTGTGACTTACAAAACAAAACTAGAAAAATTAGAGGCCAAAGCTACATTGTAAGGAATGAATCACAGAATGGAGTTTAGAAAAACTTGCAAGTATGACCGTAAGCATCAGAAGATGGTACAAGTTACATTATTCTGCTTTGTACAGAGTTAGTCTAATCCTGATGATACCACAGCAGCTTGTCTCCTGAAGTTGCTGAGTACTCACTTGCATGAATCATCTTCCATAGGCTCTGCAAGAGCCACCATAAACTTCTGTTCGTGTTGCTGCCACCCACTACACCAGTCTCTGGAGGATGAGATCCTGCTAAACCACCATGTGGGGAGCACAAAATTAATTTTTATGTCTATAATTGGGCAATCCCGCACAGGTATTTACCTTGTGATCAATATGATTGCATGAACAAAACACAGGATCTGCAGTCTGGATCTGAGCTTTCTATTTGTTTGGGTTTGGTAACCTGAAATTTAATTATGGCCTTGCTGTTGATGTCTTAACATTTTAGTTCTCTCCCACTTCCCCTCTGTATTGTTGAATTTCGGCCAAGTTTCTCTTTACTCATATTGCATTCCTTCAAAGTCCTCTTCTCTCCCGGCCCAATATATTGGCATTGCCTCCTTCTCTGCAGGCCTTCATCAGCATGTTAAACTCGATGAGAGAAGAGAAGAACAAAGAGTCAATGTGCTGAAAGAAGGCTCTCAGTGATATATGTTTGAAAGGGATCTTTGAAATCTCAATGAGCTGAAATTGCATGCGTGAAACAGCCTTCCTTCCTGAGGTCATCAGCAAGGTGAACTATTCTCATCACAACACAATAAAAATGCCATTGTTTTATGTATAGCAATTCTGGATACACTCTACCTTGCAGTGAGCAATTTGTCCAAGAATAAAAGGTAAGTGTTTGCACTATACTTTTTATATGATCGTTCCTGTTTGAGGAACCTTACAAGGAAAGCTGAGTTAAAGCAGGTGAACATGAGGAGAAAAAATAGTAACACAGAAAGAACTGAAAACTGCACAATATGTTGGATCAGGGGAAAAAACATAACAGAAAACACATGGTTGTGTTTTCCTTAACATCTTAAGGGGAACTGAAATAGTTACAATCTGTCATTGCGAATTCTGCAAATAAATAGATTTTCATGTGCTTTGATAGTACCATGTTCTCTCAGTAGTGTTTAGCCCATGAGAAAGATGCTTTAGCTCAGTTTCTTGTCCCAAAGAGCAGCTAGAGGTGCAAGCTGAGGGAAGATGATCACAGCTATGCCATCACCCAACTGTGTCTCCCTCAAAACTCTCTCAGCTCCAGAGGTTTGTTACTCATACCCAAGGACAAGGTAATCTGTGTTTAACAGTCAGCCCCGATGTCTTGGTTTGCTTCAGGATTTTGAAATCATCTCTGATATCAAACCTTGTTTAAAATATCCCCAAATTCTAGAGTATTCAGTTCCACATCTATTTTAAGAGTACAAAAATGTCTGATGATGCTTCCTTCATTCCTTCATTGCTTGTAAAACTAAGTCCAGACAACTTCTAGATGTGGTGTGTTTTTCAAATGTTCACATTTAAACAAACATCCAAAAGCATAAATCTAAGCCCCTGCAACACATTATGAGTCTGTGCAGGCTTTGAGATTCTAGAGTCAAATTACTGTAAATTCTGTCTTTTAATAACATGTTACTTGTCTCATTTGTAGGAGCCAGAGGAACACTGTGATAAGACAATTAGAGACACTCACACTGAGAGACTCAATTATTCTAGATGCAATTTTATGAGCAGATTAAAATCTTTGACCACTTAATGATGACTGAGTATTCCATGCCGCTTCCCATTAGTGAAAATGAACCCTCTAAACAAATGGAGTTCCCCTCCCTGGACACTGGCCCTCCCAGGGCAGCACACTGCTCACTGCAGCCCTCACATCACTGCTCTGTCCTAACATTGAAGGGAGGTTAATGACACTTGCTCAGTGACTTTCAGTAACTCTTTATCCAGGTTTACACTATTAAACACTCCAGCAGAGCTAACCTGCCTTATCTGGGTACTTCAAAACTGAGCAGCTCTTTGAGATTAATCTGATTTATTGGTTTGTTTACCTTTTATCCTTTTTTTAAAATAATTTTTAAAGTCTACAATTTTAGCCAAATTTACTAAGGAAAGAAAAGCCATTGCCAAGTTCATGCAAAAAGTGACAGAAGGTAAGAGGTCTCCAAGGGGTTCCAAAGGCTTTGCAAAGGCAGGTGAATAGCCAGAGGAAAAAAGATTCTATAATTGCCCTGGTAGAGAAAAGTGCTCAGCAAAAGATGACAAAATATTGGATGCTGGAGAATCAACATAGCAGGAAAAAGCCAGAATGCCTGGACAACACGGAAAACTTCAGCAAAAGGCTGCAACCAACAAGGCAGACTGTTGTTCCTCATGGGCACCTGAGAAAAAAAGACTTTTGTTTGGTCTTCTGTTTCCAGGACTATTTTAAATCTAATGCATAAAGACTTTATGTACAGATTTCATGTTAAGACCATACAGCAGGACTGCTCAGAATATCCTCTCATTCAAGATTTTGCTTTGACTCCATCTAGTCACCAGGCATTTGATGTTTTCCTCAAACCTAGTGGAACATCCCATATTTCTTACTTTTCTCTGGTCACTGCAAATTACTGCATTTCTCAGCTGTGGACACAGCACTGGCTGGAAGCCCTGAAATGCAGAACTCAAAAAATTAATCCAGCACCTGAATCCACATAAAAACTTTAGCTATCAGTGTAAAAAAAAGTTTTGCCTTACTTCCTTGCACTTTGACATCTAATAATTCAATCAAAGTTCCATTAAAAAACAAAATACCATCTCGGATTTCCTTCACAGCTGGCTGTCATGCTACAGTAACCATTAAAGTCTTATTTTCTATTCCTTTTATCCCACGGGTTATAAACACAGAGAGTAAGAAACTGTGTTGTGTGAAAAAATGCTGACTCTCTGGCTGCACATTTTGCAATATAAAGTATTATGCTCTTCTTTCCCTGCTTGTCTCTTTTTCTCTGCTTTTTCCCACCATGAAGTCAATTCCCACGGTAATGCTCAGGGCAGAGTGTATCATTGCAGGGCCCAGATGGTTAACTGTGGAAAACTATTCTCCATCTGGTTCCTCAGTAATATCCTTAAGCAGATAAGCCTGCAGCTCTGAAACTGTGTTAAGTTTTCCATGCACCTTCTGTCTCTAGAGACACATGCCCTCTCTCTAGCTTCAGTTTTAATTTAGGGGGAGGAGCAAGGTTATGATGAAGCAAAGTCCCACATTAATACCAAAATCACTTGGGAACAGGAAAAAAGGAATCCTAAAAAAATACTTCTAACAAGTGGGTTGGGGTTTATAATAAGATTAAGTCCTTTGAATTTTTACAACATTCCGTAATTCTTGTTTTCCAAATCAAAGCAGATACTTGTTTCTTTCAGCTGTGTGCCCTTGTTGTGAGAATATGGACTGTTTTAATGTCAAGATGCTATAGCCTAGTGAAAAATGCAAGGTCAAAAACCTGTCTTTATACTTTAGTGGTGATGTCAAGAAATCAGGGGCAAAACTAACTTTCAACTAGCAATTGGAAAGTCTCTCAGTAAAGCTGGAGGGGAAAAAAAAAAGAGAAAATCTGGATGCTAATATATGTACAGATGGGATGTTTGGACTGCAAAGCAGGCAAACTCCAATAGAAAGTGGAAGAATATTTTTAAGAAGTCCTGAAATAAAACCAGAAATAGCTTCTCTGCACTTATGCTGCCAAATTCTTCAAGAAGTTATTCCAGCTCCAGTGAGACTGGATCTTTCCTCAGGCTGCAGCAAGGTTTGGATCAGGCCACCACTTGTACTTAGAGAGAACAAATAATAAATGTTCTGGGAATTATTTTAGAAGGATGCAGTGAGAGGATTTAATTCTCTGAGGAAAACAACTTCTTTTATCTACAAGAGTTATTAATGTTAATAGTTACAAACCAGAACTGCTTTGTTCTGCTACCAGAGATGGTTGCATTAAACAATCTGCAAATTCTCTGTAAAATCTTAAAGCCCAAGAAATAGTCCTCATAATTCTTGATTATTAATGCAATAGTACTTTGGAGAGTGCAGATATTTCTTTTTTTAATTAATTAATAGGATAAGCCACTTCTAAAGGCCTGCTGTGGTTTCTAGAAACTTTACAATTTTCTTTGGACAACTGAGGAAAGTAAGACTAATTTATGACATTATTGTTGCATTTTCCTAAAGGAAATCACAATTGTCACTCTTAACTGTTACATATTCTGTATGTGTCTCCGTGAAGGTAGTCCAACCTGGTGAGGGGAAGATATGAAAGGAGCGAGCAAAGCACTTGTCTGCTCAAGCACAGAAATGGCTCATGCCAGGCCCTCGTGGGATTGTGCTGCTCTGCTGCTCCAGAAGCAGCACCTGGTGCCTCATTTAGTCCAGGACAACCCCAAATTTCACTTGTGTTCCTCCTTCACTGTGTTTCTGAGAGAAAGAGGGCTAGTTGTTATTCCCTTGCTGACACCCCAAGAGGCTGAATGTGCTTTCCTTCACCTTGGCTGCAGTCGTGTCTCACAGGCTGAGGGAGAAATGGAAGATGTTTTCTTGTGTCCACAAGTTCCCAACTGCTTCATCCCACCTGGGTGAAGATGAGCAGCCTGGCTGCAGTGCTGAGATCAGCTGGAGGCAGAGGCTGCCAAGCCTCTATCCTGGTTGATATTATTATCTGCAACCAATTAAGCCATTGTCACTACTGGAACAGAGCATGAGGCTTTGCAATCCAGAGCTGGTTTTGGCTGCAAACGGGTAAATGTGGAGAAGTTCCCCTTCTTGGCCAGGCTGCTGCCTGCTGCTCCCAGCTGCCTTTGGATAGAACAGTGCTGAGCTGGTTGGTTTTTCCAGGCTGGAACTGGAGCTTCAAGCCAGAGTGAAATACTGAAGTCAGCAAAACCACAAGTAGCGGCAGCAGAACATGGACTCAGATCCCAGCCCTGGCCGAGCACTTTGATGGTGGTGTGGAGCAGTCACAGTTAAGTGGACTTTTTATAAGTTTCTGAAAAATCAGTAAACAGATAATAAAGGAAATTCCCATTTCTAACTGGTTTATGACTCAAAATAAATAAATTTTACAAGATTTAAAAAAAAAAAAAAGGAAGGAAAGAAAAGGATACTTTTTGAGCAGGGCCCTTCTCCAAGCCAAACAGCAGAGGGGCAATGCACAAGGAAGAGCTGCTGCTTCTTACAGGAACAAAATAACACCTTAAACATTAATTTAGAGGTTAAGAAAATTATTCTGTAATAACAGTCAGGGTTAAAAAAAAATGACCATATAAAATTAACATCAGCATGCAAATAAATATACAATTGTTTCATGGGAGATGAATGTAAGTGGGCAGTGTGCTGAGGGAGCAGTTTGAACAGACAGCTCAAGGGTGAAATACTGAATGTAACAAAGAAACAAGAAAAATAAGGAAATCAAAGAACAAAGAGAATAGAAAAAGCCCTGTGTTACTCTTTCACAGTGTCCTGGTTTCAGCTGGGAGTTAACTTTCTTCCTACCAACTTGTACAGTGCTGTGATATGGATTTGGTATGAATATAATGTTAATAACACGCTGATATTGTAGTTGTTTCTAAGAAGTATTTACCCCAAGTTAAGTATTTTTGCATGGCCAGGAAAGGTGACCCAAAGTGGCCAAAGGGAATTGCTATCAGTAGTAGTAGTAGTTGCAGTATATTTTACTTTATTTCAATTATTAAGCTGTTTTTATCTCAGACCATGAGTTTGACCTTTTTCCAGTTTTCTCACCCATCCCACTAGGTGTAGGGGAGTGAGTGAGCAGCTGTGTGGCATTTCCTTGCCAGCTGGGGTTAAACCACAACACACATTCTTGACCAAAGAAACAAAAGAGACAAGAGAAAGGATTGCTGTGAATAAACAAGTTCCTCCAAGTTCTTTGCAAGGAGCAACTTAAGAAAGAGTGAAATAACAAGGAAATATTTATGAACTTTCCTCAAGGGAAAAGCACATGGAGCAGGGGGAATTAAAGTCTTATTGAAATAAATTGAAATATTTCACTTTGCAGAAAATGAAGAACATAATTTTTGGAGCTAAAGATTTATTATTAATATCTACTTTCCTCAGTGCAGATTTCTAACCAGGAGGGAATTATTCAGAGTTTGATTTTTGTTTCTTTCTCTGTTTTGCTGTAGGAAATATTTGATGAACACCCCCATGTCCTTCCCACTTGTGGTGATGTCAGTCAGTCCAATTCCTTTGACATGAATGGACACAGGCTGTTTACTTCACCTCAGGAATCTGCCCACCATCCCATCGTGTTGAGAGACATTTATTATTATATTACTGCTTATTTCTCCAAACATCCATTTACTAAAGCCACAAAAATATGTTTCTTTGAACATTAATTTGCATACCATAAGAGTTTTTTGTCACATTTTCTTTTTAATGGATCTATCATCTCAGAGAAAAATAGGAGAGATTAAGATTTGTAAATATTTCTTAAAACTGCTAAAGTGATAGTAGACATGCAGAGTGCTACTGTTAAGGAGAACTTCCAAACTAAGCCACATCTGACAGAGTATTCTAACAAATTTAAAATGACCCTACTCCCTTGAGAAGAAAATCCCCATGTGACAGAATATTTCTTTCTTTATCTTATTCTCCCTGATCCCCGTGATGACAGACTTTTGAGCTCTGGGGTCTACAGGAAGACTTCCAAGGCAATTAAAGGCTGGAGTCTTACTCCAAGACTTCAGACGCCTACTCTGGACAGAAGTGGATGCTGTGGGATGTCTGACTATCCAGCTGAGCTGTTTCATTATAAGAAGTTCACCTGTAAAATCTAACCCGGGATATTCAATTAGACAAACATTTCACTTCTGTGTGGGCAGTCACCGGAAAGACTGTAAAAGAGTATGAAAATGTGTCAAAAGGTAAGGTCCTTAACAGCCTTTTGTCTCCTGCTCTGGGTGTCACACCACCACCAGTCACTTGTGTTCTGAATTTTATCCATTTGCAACCATTCCACTGCCCTGAAATTGAACACAACAGGATTTTAAAAAAAAAAAAAAAAAAAAAAGAGAGAGAGAGAAATACCATGTATTTTGGATTTTTGCTTTTATCTGCCTTTTTTTTTACAGTACCTAGCAAAACATATCTGTGCATGGTTGATCTTTCAAGGCTTCTACTTTGTCTGAATTTCAAGGAAAGTGACAAAATAATGTGAGAACCTGAAGGACAGTACCTTCTAGCATAGGCTTCTTCTTTCACATTTTGTAAATCTAATGACACATGCCATCCTGAGTTAGGAGTGATGCGTTGGACTGTCATCTCAACTGTCAAAAACATGTGGCAGCTTCATTTAGTCTGGAGCAACTCTGACCACTTTAGCCAAATTTCATTAGGACAAATTTGCAGCTGATGCAGCTGATGTGCATTTCAGCTCCCAGCATTTCGTGTTGGAGGAACAGAGGCTTGTGAAACTGGACAAGAAGAGCAAAGAGTAGGATGAACACAAAATGTGGAAAGTACTTAATATTATTAGCAGATGACGATGAGCAAGTCTTGAGGAGAAGATATATCCAATATGCACCGACAAAAATGAGGAAAAATATTTTTAAAAATATTTTAAAATAGTAAACCCACTTAGCAAGGAGTGGAAGAGAAACCTTTGGCATGAGTCTGTCAGCTTCCCCACATCCTGCTTAAGGCACGGAATCAAGTGCCTTACCTGCATCTACTTCTTGGCAGATTGAAACCATTTCAGATTTAAATGAAACAACAGTCTTAGATGATACAAGAAACTTCAGTATGCAACCCAAGAGGTGTTGCCAGTGCTTAGAGACTACTAGTAATATGTATTTTTTCCTGAGAGCTCTAAATCCAGAGTACTTTCAGTCATTTTCTATATGTGCTTTTATGTATTCATAAAACTCAGAATTTGTGTAAGAATCTCTGTCATGGTTCCTCATGGGACATACACAGAAATTTCAGGCTGAAAATATTGTAGAGTTCAAAATATATGATGTTTTATTAGACACACAATGCACTACAAAGAAACCAGCCAGACGTGATAGTCTACTTAGAGGTTATTTTGTATAATATACTTAGTCTCCTTCTATTTTTAAGTCCACACTTCAGTTCCTTGCAGCTGCAAGTTGTGTCTTAAATGGAAGAATAAATAAATCCCAAAGAAAGAGCACATAACAGTGCATTAGCACAGCTTCCTTTGTGCTTTTTACTCCAGATGCACTAAGGAATAGCAAATCCTTTCAAGTGCTTTGCAGCAGCTCCATCAGTGGAAGTTTTTATTATCACAGTAGTTAAAGTCATGTCTACATTGAGGGGGAAATGCCTTCCAATCTAGGATGTGAATTTGTATCACACCAGCTCTTTACCTCACTATGTGGGTATCCAAGTGCATGCTAAGGACAGATTTGACATCCATTCGCTTTGGCAGCCTGCGCCATTCTCCTCTCACTCTCCTGACCACCCAGATTCTTCCAACATCTCCTTTTAGGCATCCCGGTACAACTGTTTGTGACACTGTGGGAAGAACTGATCTGGAATAATAATAGCCATTTTTACTAGGTAAAACCTGTACCCACCCCTTGAGGTAGTTCAAGGCATGGATGCAGAAATACCTGTGCTAGCACAGCTGAGGAGGAGGAAAAGGAACAGAAACAGGCAGGCAGCATTTGGAATCAACCTCTCACCCTGCTAAATACATTTAGCAGTTTACACCAAACTTACAAAAAACACTCAATACCCCCCAAAAATCCAAACCAATTTCTTTCTGTTTATTTAGAGATTGAAATTGGCTCACCAGGAGACTCAAGCCCCAGTCCCAGTGCAAGGGAAAAGGTTGGAGAATGCAAACAGGTATGGAAAGCAGAAGGGACATGGAGGGAGTGACACCATCTTTTTTGGTGTCTGCTTGCAATTTGATTTTTTTTCAGCCATGGCTTAAAAATGCCGCATTTGGTATTTATGTCAATGGATGTCATCAATTTGTTAAACAAGTGCTGGTCCAGAAAATAAGGTACTCCTGTGATTCCCCACTTAAGGTTCCAATGTAGGACTACTGACATATTCTGGTTCTCAGAAATCTGATAGGAAGTTGATGTGAGTTCCACCTGGGCAGTCAGTTCCTCTCCTGGGAAGCTGGAGATTGACACAAGTTAAATGATTTCTGCAAGAAGGTTATTCTATCCTACATATTTTCTGATAATAATCCATGGAACATAGGGCAATTTTTATCTACTATTTTTGACCAAATGACACTTGAGATGTGAACAATCCAGAGCATGCATCACCACTGCAATGAAGCAGAGAAGTACATAGCAGCACCAGAGTCAGAGCCAGGTGAACATTTGAATGTAAATATTTTATGTAAGAAGGCACTAAACAAAAACCTTTTTCCACATAACTCAGAAAATAAAAGAACAAGCATTGTTCTTCTATCAAGATGAAACCATTTTATTTAAATTAAACTTACTTTTCCTTGAGAAAAAAATGCAAAAACTTAGATTTAGAAAACGAGAACAATGCACTTGGGTTGCTAACACTTTTATGGACCAAATAGACTAGACTAGAAATTGTGAAATTGCAAGGTAAATAGAAAGTCTGAGTCCTTCCCAGCATTAGTGACATGGCAGGGAATGACTCTGGCACTGCACAACGTGATTTGAAAGGGAGAATTCCGCTGGCAGCAGCGCAAGAGACGTTCGCTGTCGTCAGCCATCAGGAAGCAGATGGCACGTCTTGGCTGAGTGGGTTCTCAGGCATCTTATTTCAGCAACCACTTTAGTGTACCTGACAGCGTAGTCAGATGTGAAACGCCACCTAAACACGGGCTGCGACAGCTCAAGTGCCATGAATTCCCAATCACTGCAAGCTCAGTGAGAAACAGGAAGATAGGAATTCTGTCTGCCCTGTCTCTTGTCTCAAGATAGACACTTGCAAACTTTTTTGAACAATAGAAAATTTGCTTCCATTGTGATTATCTACCATTAAAATTAAGGATACCATTTTTAATATTATTGTTGTTGTTAGCAGTCTAAAAGTGCCAAAATTAGAGCAGAAAAATGATATAAAATACTTTTAACCTGTCATGTCATCTTAAATCAGCAAAAATACTTTTAATAACTCACACCTTATGCGGGACACTCAGACATTGTACAGGAAAACTCTGTTGGATGCCCTTAGTTACATACATTGTGATCCCATTACCTGCATGTCTCTAGGAATGCAGTCCTCCACAGTGGAGGAAAATTTGCAAGTCACTAAAGCTTGAGATGGAAATTACCACCATGCACTCCAAGTAGTAATTCAGGCACAGGGATGTGATGTTGGCCACACCATTATCCTGTGTCTAGTTTAAAAAGGAAATTTTACTGTGGTAGCTTTGGGGATCCCTGTACAATTCAGATCCCTCTGTTTACATTTTCTTTTGGTTTTTAAGAGTTAAATCTGAAGCTGTGAAGGTGTCCGGGGTTCCCTTGCACTGGACATGGAATCATCAAGTAGGGAGAAGAGCAAGATTGACTACTGGGAAGCTTGATGAACTCAGAGCTGTGCTTTCCATAGGAATGCTGAAAAGCCCCATGGAAACCAATCCCCTGATGCTTTTAAAAATGTCAATGGATATTTACTTGCTACTTTAGGCATTGGAAAAAAATTGGCCCTAGAAGACTCACCATCCATCATACACTGTGTGACACAGCCAGAAAGTGAGCTCCAAAATTTTCAACACCAGGCCAGTGCCTGCAGCACAAAACATCCATCCTGATTCCATTTGTGTGACACACAGTTATTGTGGATGTCCTTTTACTGTGCAGGGGCCTGGTTAACACAGACATCATTAAGTGGTGCAAACAGTTATAAGAAAAGCAAGTTCCCCATATGGGCGTTATGCACCATGTTAAAGTTTGAGGGTAATTGTCCAAAATATGGTAGTCGGGGATAAAAAACCCTACAGAACTCACTCGGTAACTCAAAAAAATAACAGGCTACATAACTTTAAAATGGATTGATTCTCCCTACCCATGAGCATATGTCAGTTCTTGTGAGCCTAGCCCATCTCATGCATGCAAAGTAGGAGACAGAGCGATCTCAGAGCACTCACATGCATACAAAACGACACTTGAGTGGTTTGTTTGAAGTAAATAAGGTATAAACTGATACGCATATGTAGAGTCCAGATATCCAAATACTTAATAAAGCTCTGGCATCTCTGTCATTTGTGCAGAGGTGTCACTTCATTGTATTTGCTATATAGCAACTGAAAGAGTGATACAGAACAGGGTGAGGCCATGAACTTACATTCAGTATTTATGTGGAAGAACAAGCTTTAAGTATATAAAATACCTGTAGATTAATTTAAAATCTCAGGAGACAGACAGTAAATCACTTTACTGCCAATATTTATCACTGCATTAGATCTAAAACAATTAATTCTCTTTTGTTCCTATTGCCACAACCAAACTGTAGATTAAAAATGGGCTTTTGCACAAATGAGTTTTACTGCCATGAGACAATGAAATTACTCTTGCACTACCATCCAAGAAGTCATAGGCCCATCATAGTTATGGGCTGCCTGTTTATACTGTAACTGTTGATTTCACGGGTATCAGTGGATACCCCACTGAATGAAAAGAGAAAGAAAGAAATGTGCTGCAATTTGAACGTGAAGCAGAAACCCCTGCTGCATTTCCTTAGGCTGCCACCTACACCAACATTAATCTATAATAAGAAAAAGACAGATATGTTCCCACTTAAGTCTTCTTACCAGGTGGATCTGAAGGATATTGACACAGACAGACAAGGATACAAGGAGTTCATAGGCTAATTTCACAGGCTTCAGCACTGCCATGGTCTCATTAGGCAAGGTTGCACAGAAAAGAGAAAGGCAATAAATCTATATGACTTTTCTTGCCCAAAAGAAAGTAGTGCCATGAAACAGCAGTGCAAGAATAAGATCCTAGGAAAAAAAAATCATACTGACTGATAAATCTCTCACTGTGCACCAAATTAAAATGTAATTTATATAAACAACATGTGTCAACTAATAATGTGGCTGGTCACCTGCCCTTCCTTACTTCAAACAACTGTTAACTCTGTGAACCCAGAAGGTGGGAGAAAGTACACAAGACCATAATTGGATGCCTTGAGCCTTTTTTTCTTTATTGCAGAAATGCTACAGTTGATTTATTAGTGAATGGATATCTGCCATCCATTTTGAAATTAAAAATCCCTTGGAGGGTCTGCTGTCCCTTCCATTACATTATCAGTGTGTGTGGGTCACAAAGGTATAGCTGGGAAAAGAATTGGGCTCCATCAGTCAAAAATTCTATTTTCTTTCCAAGTTCTTAAAGTCTTGAAGTGTGTCATTTGAATCGTCTTTAAATTCCCCAGCATATTTAAGCCCTGTGCTAATAGGATAGTATTAAAGTATTAAAGGATACACTTTAATCCCAGTACTTTTATGCCTTGGTCTCTTGGCGGTAGGTGGGCTTGGAGTAAAAAAGAAAGGATAAGCCCAGAATCCACTCATGAGTGCTGAGGAGGGACAAGCATCCTCCTGAGAGAGAGTCACAGTGCAACATTCTCCATTTCACCACTTCAATTTCACTTTAGTTTATTTCTTCAGTTGCTACAGGGTAAATTTAAGTAGGCACAGGATCTGGCCTCTTGTCTTAGCCTGGATAAACAGGGGAGATAGGCTGCTTCTGCCTGTCATATCCCAAGGCTAAGTTCACTGTTCCGTGAAGCCACTGACAGAAATGTAGGGTAATAATGATGCCTGGGAGAAACAGGAGAAAACTCAATCCACAGAGAAGAAAATGGATGGGCAGATCGACACAACTAAACTCTGTGCAAGTTCAGTATTCTGAGCTGGGCCTCTACACTCTCACACAGAGTATGTGCCCCCTGATTTCCCCGGTGGCATGTTGTGATAACCCTTGGGCAGAGAAGGTGTGTTGTAGCTTTGTGTTAGGAAACAACATACACCTCAAGGGTTACTAAGGCTCTTCAGGCCTGGCTCATCCTGTGTGTAAGCCATGTCTATAAAGTAATCAGAGACATGTTTACACACATACATTTTATAGGTGGAATTTAAAATGGATTTTAAGACAGCTTCAGAAACACTTTCTGTCAGTCATGGGAATATAAACACTCTTTCCCAGGTTTCCAGAAACACACAGATTATGAGAGGGACTTTATGTAGTTCAGAGGTGGAATTTGCAGGATGCACATTTCTCCCCCTCCTTTGGGTGCTGGCTTTGGCAGTTACCTGATGGGATCTGCCCTAGAGCACTGCTCACAGCTATGACTCTGCAAAACAGATCATCATCTCTCCTTGAAATCACTTTGTAACTGGCCTAGGGGGTCAGATTCATAAAACTTGCAAAACATGGGTATTTCCCACAAGGCAGCTGTAGATCAACCAGACAGCTTATATAAGGGGCTGCTAATTGAGAGGAAAAACCTTTGGCTGGGATTAATTAGTAACCTCAGCCTGCAACGACTCAGGTCCCATCAGCAGGGAACATGAACAAGTACAAGCCTCATAATTTTATTCAGACAGCTTTGTTCCTTACAGTACATGTCAAATCTTAAATAATTAGAGTAAACTACTTCTACCTGATAGAACTTGTTAGATCTTAAATACAGAGGAGGAAAGAAGACAGAACAATTTTCTTTTTTCTAATTGTTTTTTTTTAGGCTATTCATTCCAGTTGTTTCCTACATGTAGATTTCGGCCAGTACGTTAGACATGACCTATGGAGATGGACCTGTTTCTACTGCTTCAAAAAAAGAAGTTGAGCACAGACACAGGTCTTCAAAGCTTGATGGATTTAAACAGAAACTATACCACCCAACTTTTAATGGATGTATATGCCATCATTCTAGTTTAAGGTATAAGCTTAGATGTAACTCAGCTAAGAAAGGACTTAGTTGAATGACTTTTCCAACTTGGTCAGAACAAACTCTGGCTTATTCTTCCAGGTTTTTTGAATCCCATGAAACATTTTGCATCTACTTGCTTCCCCAAAGGAAACGCTTCAATGTTTGATTTTCTAACAAACAACAGCTGAGCTGCTTTGTACAGCAACCTTAGTATGATAAACCAGTTCACAAAAAGAGTGGAAGAAAAGAAATTCTATTAAAGAACAGAATGGACTCTTTGCAAATAATCACTTACAGAAATATTTTAAAGTGAATAAAGTAACAGAAATTCTTTTTCCAGTTTCCTTGTCTTTCAAAAACAACAACTCAGGAGATTAAACATATGATAGGCAGCACAGACACAATACTGAAAATGAAATGTATACAGTTTCTCTTTGCATGTAAAACAACGGTAAAAAAAGCAGCCGTGACCTTCAACGAGGATGAATTCAACTATTTCCATGTCAGTAAACTGCAAAAATTTGATCAAGTTAAAAGTAAATTAAGAAAAAAGAGGAGACCGGCCTCAATTAAGTGTGAACAGGAGACTTCATTTAAGTTGAGGTTTGCTCATTAAATGGACATTAAAGTAAAAAATTTCCTAAAGACACACACACCAGTACCAGTTCTGTGTCCTATGGGAACTGCAGGTTCTGGGTGCCAGAAATGTTTCTCACCTTCTGAGGGCAGGTAATGAATTTGCTCCCTGGATGCTGCACCAAGCTGAGCTGAAGAATTGCAGCAACCCCCCCACAAAAGCCTGAAACCAACCTCTCAACTTCTCCTCTCTCTCAGGATTTTTAAGGTCTGAAAACTAACACAGTGAGTATGAAATACCAAGGATTAGTTGTGAATGTACCAGTGTAGCTCCCGAGGGAATAAAGGAGCAGAAAGCTCCATGAGAGGTAAATGACTGAACATCTGCCTCCTGTTTGGAGGGGCAAGGTGAAGGTAGAACTTTGCTGGGAAACAGGAGATCAGCTGGGTTTCCCCAGGGAACAACCAAATAACTGAGAAGTGGCTATAATTTGATCTCTGCTCTGCTTCTGAGGAAAAGCAAATATATGGTGCCCTTTACTGGCAGCTGCACACACACACTGCCTGTCCGTGCAGAGTCCTGGGAGAACATGCTGGATGCAGACTGACAAGCACCAAGCACGAAGTCTAAGGGCTTCACAAGACTGTTGACATAAATACCTACAGGAAGCACACCTGATCCAAAGGTAATTAACAGATAGGGAACACTACAAAAAATGTATTGGTTCTCTGTCTAATCTAATCTAATCTAGCATAACAGAGGCTTGTGGTTGTGTGCATGTGAGTGGGTGAACGAAGGAGAGGATAGGCGTGCATGGAAATGTGGCCAAGGATTCACACATATCCACAATCCAGATTGCTTCACACTGCTATTACAAGCTGTACAGGAGAACATAATGAGATTGATTGCAATATCAATGCAATCAGCTAGGCAGAGAGAGCTTATTATCTGGGAATTCTGAGTAAAGATAACCCTCGATAGAATAAAGGGCTGCTGCCCGGCCAGGTAAAATCCACAGTAGAAGTAAAAAGTGTCCAGAGAAGCATTACAGACTTCTCAACATGCTGCGCATTTTAAAGGAAAGTTCAAAAAATGATGTTTAAAATTTCCATCAGTAACACAAGTGTAAGACTCATGGAAGCTCTGTGTTGCAATTGGTACTTTTACATTTGTAGCAGCTATCCCTGGTAATATCCATCTCGTTCAAACTGCCATCTATCAATTCTGTCCTTGCCATCAGTGTCTAACAAGGATATTTTCATACCATTTAATTTCAAGGCATGGGTTGGTTTCCTTAACAGGTATTTTGAATGTAGTGGTTTTGAAAATTATGACCTGAAGAATTCATATTCTGAACTGCAAGCTCACCTGTATGGGTCACGAGCAACATCTATTATCTTGAAACTGCTTCTCATAGAAGTTCAATTCACAAATGTGTGAATCTCCTTCAGTTTGATGGAACAACCAACAGCTTGATTGTTTGGCTAAATTGTTTCCAGTACTCTTTTCACCAAGTGTGCACCTAGAACAATATTTAAGAACACAAAAACTAAGTGATAAGCTTGGGGCTAGAACATTTTACCCTTCTTTTTCCAGTCCAAGTGAATACAGGGAGACCCAAAATTGGAAAGCATATCTTGGATAGTTAACCAGAATTTTGCAAAGTAATTTTTGAAATTTGTTATAACTAAGTCCTTGAACCATCTTCAGTAGCTGCTGAATTTATTCTGCTACCTGTAAGGCTTGTTTCTACCACAATCCTTATGCCACCTGTACTGAAAAAGATAAAACCTTTGGCCTTACTCTGACAGTGGAAGTGCTTGAAGGCAGTATTCATCTTCTTCTCCTGTAAAAAATCCAAACTGGAACTAGAATTAAAACAAGTCAAAGACTCCTAAAGTTTGAGAATCATAATTGAAACTAAAAAGAAAGTTACCCAAAGCAAAGCCCAACCAAAAAAAAATAAAAAAATCAAAAAATTCCAGAGAGCAAAGAACTTTGCCAAAATGCAAAAAGCAGTAGCATTATTAAATATTCTTAATATGCCACCTCGGCCACAATTTTGCAATAAGAAGACAAAGAAGACACCAAAATGTTGTCTTTTAAATAAAAAGTAGATTTGACATCAGATCACTCAGGCAATATCCCAAGGGAAATTTGCAATGACCAGACTTAAGGGAACTTAGAACAGATAACTTGCTGAAGGTGACCTGGAGATCTGCAAGTGGCACAAACCCACCGGTGTGCGCATCAGGCTGTCCTACCTCTCTTCCCCCTGGAGCACTGCTTCAGGTACAAAACAGACATGAAATATTATTTTCCTCTCACATATGGTGAACACAAGTTAATCTGGTGAGGACCGGACTGAAAACTCTTGCCAAATTTCTGCATGGGATAGTGTAAAGGCAGAGGTCATTTTTATTTACAGAAATATATAAACTTCAGGTGCTTTTGTTGCATATCTCTCGAAGAGGCAAATTTCACCATTACAAGTTAATTAACTTTGATTCTTCATTTTGATTATTGACGTAGATCAGATGGTATCTCATAAACATCCACTGACACGTGTCAAGAGATGAGGTCTACAAGAGGATGGAAGAGTCAAAATTAGTGTCAATTAGCCCAAGAGAATGTCTGCTCCCAGGTGATTGTTGCCTTGACATGATAGATGGTAGCTTATACTGTCTGTGTGCTATTTTAGCCCAAACACAACCTGAGCCCAAAGCCATTTCAGCACAGAGCTTCAAAACATCTCTCTATCTTGCCAGAAAGCCAAGGGGTCAGACATACGCAGTGTATAAGAACAATAAACAACTGTCAACAAACACAGTCAGTAAAAATACATTAAATCTCATGTGGTGATGGATCACTGAGTCATGTGGGGAGAATACAGAAATGTAATAACAAATGCAACAAGGAAGATGTAAGTCCCTGGGGATCAAAGGACCTGCAACAGACCTGATTTTCAGTTCCTTCCAACCTTACTTGAAATCATAGATTAAGGTCAGAGAGCCTCAGATCCTTACACATGGTGGTATTGAAAGTAAGCAAGTTTGAAGAGGAAGGATGATTTTCTACTTGACAAAAGAACTCCCTGAGTGAATCACTAAATGTCACCATGACACTTTGTTCTATATGAATATTATATGTTTTCCACTACAGAGACTATCTTGATTCTTTTCTACAAAATCTCAAAATAGTGGGCCTTTAGCTGAAGAACACAGCTCTATAAATATGTAGAAAAATAACTTTTATTTTAAATAATGTGGTTTTACAGTCTTTTTTACATGTTTCTCATTAATTTCAGAAGTCATTTAAAATAAAATGAAACCCTATCGAGACCACTGTAGATCCTACTGTATGTTATTACAAGAATCCAGTGATTTCCACTTTTGGTTCTTCTCTGTTGGGATGGCTCTGACCCTGGTCTGGTTCCATTTCTGTCTTCTTTCAACTGAAATCCAGCTGTTTCTCCCTACTTTCAATTCTCTACCTCCACTCCACCCCTCCAAAACACTGTTTTCAGCTACCAGGCAAAAGCCTCTATGAACAAAATCCTTCACTTTCTGGGATTCCTTGGAACTTTTTTTCCGCTGTAGAACAGGAAGCCATCAGTTTCGACCTGTTCTTGACTGCAAATCTGTTGGCTTTTTTTGTTCTTAGCTCAAACAATTTTCATAGTTACATAACATTCAGAAGCTTAAAGAAATTATCTTATAGCTAAATTTCACATTTGAAGATGGAATATCTGGATTTTTGACAGAGAAATTAAGAACTGAGTGAATGAAAAATGTTATAAAAAGAGGATACTCAACTGTGTATCTGTCCAAGTAAGCTCTAAAAGTGTTTACAGTTGCCTTTGAATTTTGTGAAGCTGTGTAGCATTCCCCCAGTATTCAAATATTTGAGGTACCTCACGTATTCTCATTTCTACAAAAATTCTATATTTGAGCTTAGATACTTCCCCCAGTGGAAGTTTCATGAGGACCAATACATTTATGTGAAAAGTTTAAGCCCCAATAAACTGACATTTTCTGATGAAAATCTTGCCCCAAACCTCTGAACTATCTCAGCTAGGGTCTCATGGTACTTAGACTACCACAGCCTCAGGCTCTTTACTTTAATTGTATACATTTTCATCAAACCCTGATGCCCCTTGTGGGTTTGTGCAATTTCTGCAATGTAGCTAAAACATGTACTGTATATTTCTGTTTGTTGATTTCATGTGAAATTATTTCACTACTTTATGTCTTTTTCCTCATATTCCTGATGCATTTTGACATTCAGAAAATTACAGTGTAACCAAAGACCTTACAATTGGAGAAGCTGAGCAGAAAAGGAACTAAATTAAAAATATTTTACTTGGAGGCTAATAGTCAGAATCAGGGCAGCAGCTATTCAGCCATTCAGGTTAAATAAGGTGCTCATTACTTGTCTTTGTGACGAGTATCCAAATGCCATTATGTTCATAATCATTACTTAAAGGTTCAAGGACTACATTTTCCATGTATTATTTAAGTTTTTGTTTTAAAGTAGCACTTTTAAATCAAGATCAAAATCCTGTTGTGTGACTTTCTGTAGGATGCATCATTTTAATATTGTCACCCCAAACACCTACCCAAGAAAGAAGTTTCTCCTGTCTTACAGTTTTTCTTCCTTGGCGCAATCTCTTCCAGGGAAACTGAGTACAACTCTGGAAAACTGTTAAAAATTACCATGTAGAAGGATGATCTGGAACACAAGCTGTGCATCCCAGATCTTGCCTGTGGATACCTCAGAAATTATAAACAAACGAGAAAACATAACATGATGCCGTTCTGATCTTGCAAAATAAAGACTATATTTAGCTGAAAAGAGCCCAGTTTATTTAGTAACTTAATGTATGCAGAGTCTCTCTACAGTTACCTTGGGAGTCAAATGCCAGTGGGGAAGAGGAGCTACTTAGAATATAGGTGGTACAAGAAAAAGCAAGTTACTCTGTCACATGGGTATGCTTAGAAGAATTTATAAGTTTTCTAATTAAATAATAAGTACATTGTTTATTTAATACTATGTGGTTATATTTCCCCTTTACTAAGATGATATATCCTGCCAAATATTTGCTGCAGGTTTTTTTTACTTAATCTAAATTTATTAATCAAATTTCTATTTATCATTCCTGTTGCTCATTCTTGGGAATTTTAAATAATTTATTCTCCATAAGAATTACCAGAATACTTTCATATTCTTAGTGGTGCCCTCAGGTTGCTTTAAACTATGTGTAGGTGTCCTGAAGTATTTTCACTGATGTGGTTTGAAATACTGGGAAGAAACTCAGCTCAAGGACTCAGAGAATTTGAACTTTAAAAAGGGACACCAATTAAAATAAATTTAGTCATTCACTATTTTAAAATTGAAAAAAATAGTTTGACTCACATAACTGTTCATACAAGAGAGGTAGGATATGGAAGACTTGTTAGTACTGTAGGCAAAATCTGTGTGTGGACAGATAGGGTTGTTTCAGTTGTCAGTTTAAGTCACCCAAACCTCACACATTGCATATCTCAGGGATATACATGTACATATGGCTGCAGTACATTGGCATCATCAACCCTGGCCCCATTGTGCTGGGTACTGACAAAAAAATCTTGAATAAACTGTTTCTTTCCCTTCAAATTAAAAAGAAAAACAAAAGTCAAGAGCAAAACTAAATTTGTTGACTTGCCCAGCTATCATCTGCCAGGTCAGAAACACTGTGGAGATTAAGATTTTGTCTACTCAAATTTAATTTTCATCCAACTTATGGGTAAACAAGTCTTAATTTCCATGATACCTGGATAAAAACTGCTATTGATGTGCATATCGACATTTTCCCCAGGCTTTTATTGGTTTATATTTTTTAATTTAAAGGAAAAAATATGGTAATTGAAAGTTAAATTCTTCCAAATTTTTGAGCTGAAAATTAAAAATAGTGTCTTTTGGACCTGTAGAAACTCTTCATTCAATTTAGATGGAATGATATTTGCGATTCTGCTGGGTTTGGTTTTATATCAAGAATTATAAAAAAAATAAATATTTTCAATGGGCAAAAACCAGGACTGCATTTTCGCTGGTAAATTTAAAAAAGAGTCCAGAGTTATTCCTTACCATGGAAGGCAGTTGTCACAGACTGGACTCCATCCATGCTCTTAAGTGTTTTAAGCCTTCAAAACCAGAGTAACCCCATGAACGCTGCCTGCTGTCAATGAGTCCCAACACGTGTCATCTACCAAGCACTGTCTTATTGAAGACAGCAAAAAATAAGTGAACCCATGCTGTAAAATTTTAACAGTCAATAGGTTTCCAGTGATCAGGCACATTCCCTGGTCCTTTAGAGTTTACAAATAGGAGTGATGTCAGAATCTCCCAAAGAATTAAAAAAATGACATTCTGTTTGAAAGTCTAGAAAATTAGTTGACATATTAAAACTAGTAATGGCTGTCATTGACAATTTGATACTAATAAGATATTTTAAAATAAAATTTGTCCTAAAGACTCCAGCAGGTCTACCAAAGAGACTGAAGACAAACACTGGGACCACAGTTTCTCTAAAAATTCCATGACCACTCAGTGACAGAGATAAAATTTTAAATCCAGTCTCCTGGACTCTGTCTTGATAATTTCATAACAAATCTGCCTAAGGAGGAAAAATAGATAAAGAAAACACTGGAAAAACACAGATTGGCCTGGCATCTTTCTCTACCAAAATAGTTGAAGCATTTTGCTTTAGAACGTGGAGCAGGGGTGGGCACAACACCTACATTGTCAGCAACTTTGAAAGTAGGAGTCATTTATTTTGTGTAGGGGACATGTATGAATTTGCAATTGGTACAGCTTGTGGTACCGTGCTGAAATTAATCAGTTTTCCATGTGTAGAGTCCCAGAGTAACTTTCTAACTGCACCATTAGAAAAGAAAGACACTCCTTTTTCCCTTGGCTGTTTGTACCTCTAACATGCAATTTTGCCATTAGTGAAGTGGGATGAAAATTAAGTGACTTGTACAGTTCAATATGCTCAGTCAATCAACCATTATTTTTTTCTTTGTTATTAACTCAGGGCTCAACTCAGCAACAAATTGGCTGTGGAATTCAAGCTGCTAAAAGCTTTTCAAGAGTCTTTAGCATTGCAACCACACTGCCTTCACCAGAGCTCTTATCTATAAATCTGAGGAGAGAGGAAGGTCATGCTAAGATTTCAGAGCCATAACCCAAGCTCTTGCCTCAAAACGTGTTTTCTACCACCATGTGGATATTTGACACTGCAGGCAGGCAGTTTTCTGGCTGACAGTGATATCACAAGCTCTTCAGGAAGCACACAGAAGAAGACCTACAAGCCTCTTATTTTTCTTATATCCATTAATATTTGCACCTTCTCTACTTGAGAACACAGCTGCGCTGGGCAGCGCATGTCTCCAGGATGGAGGATCACCGCCTCCCGAAGATTGTGCTCTATGGTGAACTTGCCACCGGCTGCCGCAAGAGAGGAGCCCCGAAGAAGAGATTCAAGGACTCTCTGAAACAACACCTCAGCCTTGGCCATATTGACTGCCATCAATGGTCCACCCTGGCCTCCAACAGGGATTCATGGAGACACACCTTTCACGATGCTGCTGCTTCCTTTGAGAATGCACGCAGAGTCAGTCTCGAGGAAAAAAGACAACGCAGGAAAAACCGTTCCTCACCAATATCACCTAAAGAGACGTTCTGCTGTGCCTTTTGTGACCGTACCTCCCTATCCCGTATCGGCCTTTTTAGCCGCCAGCACGCTTGCAGCAAGCGTGGGTAGTGCCCTTCCCAAATCTTTGTTCGCGAAGCCTAGCCATGATGATGATGATGATGACTTGGGTAACAGTTGGCTGATGGAGTTCAGAGTTGGTTTTGTGCAGAGGTTACGGATAAAATTGGATGTATAACGACAGTCCAGTTTATCTCCTCATCCCATAGACTCCAATAGGATCCAAAATCAGACAACTAGGGAAGAAATTAGAAAGCTAACAGCAATACTTTCCTAATGTAGTCCCTCAGGCATGCTGTAGTCATTGCTTATAGGATACTGTCCAAACACCTGCTACCTGCTCTCTCCCCAGCCCTGGCAGATACAGCACTTCACAGCTCTCTGAAATGTTCTTTTTGATGTTAATCTGCAGTCCAGCCTGTCTGCAAATGTCAGTGCCTGTCTTGTAGCAAAACTGCGCCATCCTTATCACTGCTGCCTGATGCTGCTATGAATGACCACTTCTCCTCCAACACATTACTCACTCCATCACAGGAGGGGAAAGAAGAGTGGGGTAAATATTCTTAACTGGGCAGGAAGGGAAGGCAGCATCAGGGGATTGCAGTCCCATGAGGGCACTGCCCAGATAGATGTAGCATCACCTGCCATGGCAGACTCATTTTATATCCTCAAGATGTCAGATCACACTCATCTTTATGCCACTTTGCCTTTCTTCCCTCTGCACCACAACCATTTCTGTTCATGTCACAGTGGAACTGGCCCTTCTTTGCTTTACAGCCTCTCTTGACAGTGACTGCTTGTAGCTTTGCCATTCCTTTGGAGCTAAAATTGTATCTGTGCAGCTCGTGGGAGCAGAGGGTTCTACACCTAGCGGAAAACACTCCAGAAAGTACCCCAAAACAACAGTAACAGGAAGTAATTAATTATGAGAATGCTGCATTTAAAAGTCCTAAGCAAAATTTTCCAGCTATCTTCATCATCATTTCCCCATGGAAAGAAAAATTAGCGTCATTATCTAGATTTCTCTTCTGCTATGCTATTTTACTGACTGCAGCAAAAATATTTACCTATTTCAGAATACTGTAATGTCTTACTTCTTAAAACACAAGGAAACCTCCCAAGGCCCATTTCCAAATACAGTCATGAGCATTTCTTGCATTGTACGTATTTTTAGGCTAATCAATCACAAACATTGAGCTGAATTATCTTGCTGGAAGGAAACCCTTGAAAGGCCATATTTTGCTCTTTTCTGCATTGCCTGGATTTGGTTAAAAAGCTTTGCAGGGCAAACTGATCAAAGAACTATTTTTTTATACAGCCAGCTTATAAGACACAGTGCAGCAAAGTTGCCCAGTGAGACCAATGGGCTAAGATTTTTCAATTATAACACTAGTTTTTCATCTAATTACAAAATATTTTGCATCATTCTTTTCAGAGGGAAAATGTCTAGCTCTGTTATTGGCTTTGTGCATAAGTAGCAACTGTATTTGTAATTTATAATACCAGATTTTTAAAGGGTTTTCAAATAAGCAACCATCAGGAAAAAAAGCCAAAATCTAATTAATGGGTTTGCAAAAAGACGTTTCTTATGGACAGGTTTTTTCTGCAACATTTTTTTACCAATAGTTTCTTGGCTTTTAGGAAAAAAGTGGTGATTGATCAGTGCTTCAGAGTCAATACAGTAAAAGACAAGGACTATTCAGCTGTGAAAATAAAATGAAAAATAAATGTTGTAGGTGTTACTCCCACCTGTATTCCTGACTAAATGAAGTGGACTCTCTCGATTGTTAATTGCTCAAAATTATTTTTCACAAAATCAATTTATAGAAAATTATTTTTCTAACAAAAATGGAAATTTTCATTGAAATGTATGTCTTTAAGCATACTTCCTTTTTAAATAAAAAGTTCAAAAGCCATTGGAATGCTTAAGAAGTTTCACTGCAATTGTGAACCAAAATCAAGTTCTCTCACTTCATGCAACACTTTTTCCCTGCCTGCTTTAAGAAAAAATCAATTTTGTTTAAAAATATTCAAAATTTTCACATCTTACTTTGAACTGTGCAAAATATTTTCATTTAGCTTAAAATGTTTCATACTTTCCAGTCATTTCCATCATCACACTGGTCACACATGGTCAATCAGGAAGTGAATCAAAACAAGATACAGTGGAAATTTTCTACACAGCCCTCATATTCACTCCTGCTCCAGTTGTGACCATGATACACTTGAATAAGAATTTCCACAGAGACGTTTAGTGGAGTTTGACTATTTGACTTTCAGAGTGCATTCAGTTCAAGTTTGCTGGATTCACTGCCATAGATAAGCTCTGTTTCTCTGTCTTTCACTCTCTAGTCCAACTTGCTTTGTAATGTCACACATTATCAAATAGCTACTGTAAAGCTGTCTTAAAATCACAGGGAATAATTCTAATAGTAGAAGTCAAGCAAATACAGCGATTACTGTGAAGTTTCTCATGGGGGAATTGTGATACTTAATTAGTTAATGTTTCTAAATTTCAGATGAAAGAGGTCAGTAGGTTCAAATATTATTACTCTGTGTTTTCTGAAATATATTAACCCTATTAAATTCAAAGAGAAATTAACATTTCTCACATTTTAGGGAAATTTCTTTTCACTAAATGACAAAGCCACAGATACTGCAATCAGAGCTACCAGCCAAGCATTTGCACACCAGGCAACCTAGGCACACATAAAGAGGAAAGACAAGAATGAAAGAATATTTTCAGGTTGCATCTTTCATGGATATTATAAACAGAGAAAATGGTATGGAAAAACACGTTTGCCTTTCTCTTTACAGTACTCAGATTTACACACTTCACCTCTTGTCCAGCTGAGCCACACTTACAACTTTTCCTCTATTTCGATAAGAGCCTCTTCAGCTTGAAAATACTGATTACTGAGGAATGGAGCATCACTAAGCAATTCCTCTTCCTTTAGTTGCTGTTTGGGGTTTTTTAACTTTTTTTTTTGCCTTTTTTTTTTCTCCTCTGAGAAAGGCATCATACCAAAACATCACAGGGTAGCTGCTGCAGTAGAGACATGTAAACAAGGTCAGTCTTCTCCCCAAGACACTTTTTCTCCATGAAGAAAAATGTGCAGTGGAGCAGCAACTGAGACACTTGAGGGAAGCAGTGGCACCCTGTAGTTACTGTTGTGTGTCACTAAGGATGTTTTCCTTGTTATCATAGAATTATAGAATCATAGAATGAATTGGGTTGGAAAAGACCTCCAAGATCATCAAGTCCAACCCTTGGTCCAATTCCAGTCCATTTACCAGATCATGGCACTCAGTGCCATGTCCAATCTCAGTTTAAAAACCTCCAGGGATGGTGAATCCACCACCTCCCTGGGCAGCCCATTCCAATGCCTGAGCACTCCCTCTGGAAAGAATTTTTTCTGCTCTCCAACTTCAATTTCCCCTGGCAGAGCTTGAGCCCGTGCCCCCTTGTCCTATTGCTGAGTGCCTGGGAGAAGAGACCAACCCCTCACCTGGCTAGACCTTCCCTTCAGGTAGTTCTAGAGAGTGATGAGGTCACCTCTAATCCTCCTCTTCTCCAGGCTAAACAACCCCAGCTTCCTCAGCCTCTCCCCATGGGGCTTAGCTCCAGTCCTTTCACCAGCCTTGTTGCTCTTCTCTGGACCCGCTCCAGCACCTCAATATCTCTCCTGAACTGAGGGGCCCAGAACTGAACACAACACTTCCTATGCAGGATGTTAAGTTCCACAGAAGAATTAAACTCACCTGTGGGGAGTACAATCACAGTCCCACTGCCATGATGGAGGAGCCTGAGGAGGAAGAGACCTATACAGGGACCAAGAACAAATAAAGGCCACATTCAGATCACAGCTTTTACTGCACTGTGTGAACAGACTCGCCTGACGTTGCTGGAGTGAATTCTAGTTTCCAATTTTTTAAAAGGAAATCCAAACCAGGCATTCAAAGAAAAATGAGATTCCTAATATTATAGATATCAAAATAGATTTCCAAAATGATAATGTAACTGTTAGTTCATTGTCAAGAAATTAATGTGAAATTAGTATGGAGCAGTTCAACCTCAAAAAAATACTGCAACAAAAATTATTTTACTTGAACCTCACTGCAAATGAACAGAAATGCTTTTTGATGTTCAATGCACTTTAAAATCTCTTTTTAAAAGTGTTTTCAAGACACCAGGTAAGAAACATACCATTTGCTAAACTGAATATTCTCTTAGCTTCCAAACTATATTTAATCACATTTTCCCCAATATTAGTGGACTAAAAATCAGTTTATATTTTCATAGCTCGAAATGAGCTGAGCACACGCCTTATTCTATCCTAAGTGCCAGTATTTAAATTGTCAGATTATTCAACAAGCCCAAGAGAGCACTACAACTCCAGTATCATTTCTGCAAAACAAATCAGAGCAAAATTACCAAGTAGTCAACTTACTACGATGAGTTAGTGGCAGAGCAAGGCCCTGAGGCCCATGAGGAGTAGATGTTAGAACATGAAGCCACCTTCCTGCTGTGCCACTGCCATTAGAGTGGCACTCCAGGACACTCAACTCACCCTGCTTTGGATTTCATGGTACACAGGTACATTTTACTCTTAACCTTCTAAAGTTTTAAAAATTTGTCAAATCATCTCCAGAATGCTCTTCAGACAGCCAGGACAATATCACTCCTTTGCCTACTGGTACAAAGGCAGGTCAAGAGCCACTGTCAGACTACTCAGGCTTAAGAGCAGGTATCAGACTTACATTGCTAAATTCAGACTCACTGCAGTGCATCACTCCTGTTTCCTGTTGATGTGGAATGCTATCTCATTTTCATCCAGTGCTAAACTGTAATCCATAGGACTTCCCAAGCCTGAATGTTCTGCAATGGAAACAAGATATTTTCTGTTATTTACCAAAAGAAAAACAAAATTTAAAAAAAAAAAGTAAAGAAATAAAATGAAATGTTAAGAAACACTTTACAGACCCAGATTATTTGGTTATGTCTTTCTGGCTGCATGAATTTACATGAGAAAACAAATACATACAAAGATGCCACTTCAAATTTTTATTCAAAAGGACATTTTATTGTTTGGATGAGTCACTATGTCACATTGCATTATCAAGTAGCACAACCCCATGTTCCTAATTCACCAAAGTCTGTCTCCTTGTTCAAAACCAAAAGTGGCATAAACCCATTTATAATTTAAGTAAGTTGCTGGCAGTTCCTAAAATGGCTTTCCTGGAGAATAATGAGATAGACCAGCAGGGTAAGAAACATGATAAGTGACTGCACAGAATAAGGCATAATGAATAGTTGCTCTGTCCCTGGCAGGTGACTATGGTACCAGAGAACCCTGTCATGCAATGTCTTTTACGGCAAGGCATAAATTAAAAAAGATTTGTATTGTGAAAGCTTCTGTCACTGCAAGGAGAAAGAACAATATAACATCACATTTCTTTCCAGGTTTGCAAATCAAGGCCAAAATCTCTCCTAATATAAGTGATGTCAATCCCTTCATTTCAGCTGAGTTTTAGCCACATTTGCCATCAGAAAAAGCCATAAACTGCTTCTGTTTTAATTTAATTGAAGTATTGATTCTTCAAAATTGTTATATTAAATAGAGTTTTAGTTACCAATATCTCCCTGTAAAAGAGAATCTGGCACAAAAAGCTGATTCTCTGTATAAGTCAGTAGGAGTAGACAGGAGGACAGGCATTAGGGAGACCAAAAAAATGCTATTTGAATTCATAATGCCAGAGAATCATCTATCTTCTGGTGTAAGTGCCTCAGAAGATCAGTAGAAACTACAATACGATATATTACAACAAGCACAAATAGAAATCTAGCAACAGCTACAAAAGAAAAAGTTTTCTTTTTTTACTTATCTTTTTCTTTCACTGCTCATAACTTAAGGGGAATCAAAGACCTAACTTAGACTTAACTTTGGTGCTAACACCAGCAAGTTCCCAATGCATCTTCATTAGAATTCTAGGGATGGCCATCAGAACAGCCAAAGTGTTAGTCACATTTACAGAGGTACGACAGCGTTGTGCAATGACTGACAGTGTTTGAGGGCTGCCCACATGGTGCAGCCTGGACCAAAAATATGCTCAAAATGTAGTTTATGTGATATTTCCATACCTTTTGCCTGATTCTCTTCCTTTTCTGTCAAAGTGCTTTCTTCCAGAAGCATATACATCCACAGGCATATCTCTGGCCACATAAATGTCTGTATATATATATTTGGAAGGAGAGGGGAGCTAACCCAAGTTTCAGGCCCCTCAGGACTGAATGCTCCTGCTTAGTCTGTTCTTGTTGCTTTGCCCCTTTCCAGGCACCATTAATACCTCTCAGATTTATTCTTTTCAGAGCAGATGATGCTCCAGTCCACATTTGTGTTTAGTACCTTACACTGTGCCACTGCCCTGCCCAGCCACATGAACTGCAGAGCCCTGCCAACACTGATGCTCACTGTTTCTTAACACCAAGGACAGCCATATCAGTGGCTCACCTATATTTAATAAAAACTCTTGGAAAAACAGGCCCTAGAAGATACTGGAAATACTCTGAGCGACTTGAAAATTGTATTTTTGAGGTGGAAGAAATTGAGACAAATGTGACCAACAGAGTATTGCCCATGGTATCACCAGGTACATGTGCATGGGAGCATTCAGTGGGCATGTGCTTCTGTTGCATTGAACTGTCTGGGCAAGGGGCAGTGCTACTCTGGAAACTGGGCAAGTATTTTGTCAAGATCTGCAACAAAACTAAGCTACCTTGTTTTTCAGCAGTGCTGAAGACCAGTGAGAACTGGAGCTGACTTGTACTTCTTAGGCAATTCAAAGTATGGCATTGTAAACTTGTATCTGCACAGCCCCTTCAGCAAAGCAGGTTTAGCCACATAGTCTGTCTGCAAGGGCTAAGAATTAAACTGACGGATGGTCCTTGAGCTGAGAGTATACTGATACTGAAATAAAGTAGATCAAATCCTTGTGACCGATACTTCAGTTTAGAAGTATTTCTTTCTAGCCACAAGATTACTTCTTATGGAAAAAATTTCTATCATGTAAAAACAGCTCAGGCAGCATTTCCTCAAGGACAAATATTGTCATAGTAGCACTTATTTAGACAAAGGAAACTGGGAGTATTAATTTATTCCCCCACACTGAAATTCCATTGTGCACTCTGAACTTGCTGCCTTCAATAGAAGCTGCTCACACCCATACAATTTCCGTGAGCCAGATTGTGATTTCTAGTTTCATATTACTAATCAGATATTTCCCTCTCATATTCATTTAATTATACCATATTAATAAACCTTGACTTTTAGACAGATGTTCTATGAGGTGTATCCTCAACATGACACACATGTAACTCTCTGTGGCATCTTCAGCAGTTCAGCACACACAGAGAACTGATTATAGCCTCAGGTATTTAGCCATTGCTACCTTACTTTTAGATGTTTCCTCTGGTGACTTCTTGAGTGCCAACACACATACTGCAGTTTCCATCTCTGCTGGAAACCTTCATAGGAACAGTATTAAACAGTTCAACTTATGCAAATTAGAATTTTAATCCAGAAAATGCAGATTTGAGACCCTGCGTGATGAAAGAAATCACCTGAAAGTACAGCCAAAGAGGTTTCAAAAGCATGTCACAGAGATTTGGTTTCCTGGGGAGCTTCTGTACCTTGGAAAAATGTAAGCAGCTACTGGCAGCCCCTAACTGCCCACATTAAATGTGTCTGCAAAGGATTTTGACAAGTCTCTACAAATCTGAGGCTTTCTGTCCCTATAGAACATGTCCAGGTTTATGGCAAGACAGAGGCAAGAAGCAGAATGGTTTCTGTGCAACTGTTCCATATTGAATGAACATTCCTTTGGACAAATATTCATTTATTCTGAGTTCACTTGCAAATCTCAATATAGTCTAAAAATACTTTATTCTTTACTTACTAACTTTTCAGCTTTTTTTTTTTCTATAAAAATCGGGTATTATGACCCAGCATGATTATATTGCTGATATACTTGAGATTCTGCTGCAGAATTCAAGGTTAGATCAGAAATAGTCAGTGAACAAAGCAACATGGTCTACACTATATCTACTTTATTTAATTGACTTAGGATGTGAAAGGTAGCATTGTGAAAATATTTAGAAGATTAGAAAATGAATACCCTTTCACTGGTTTGGTCTGGGCCCCTTAAAAAGTGCAGTAATAAATAATGCCTTTAGCTTTCAGCTCAAATAAAGTAATTCATCCATGACATGGTTTTATAACTCTAGCTACAGAAAGTTATGTGTGTAAAATAAGAGCTCACAGACTTGTTGTGCATAATCCTCAGCAACAGTCTAGTTTAATGTACAAAATTACAAAATATAATGTGTTTGCAGTACAAAAACTATTTGTATGCACATACAAGTACATCGGATGGACACAATACGAGAAGAATTTTTTGAAAGTGACAAAAGTTGAGACTTCAGTTATGTGTTTGATTTTCAGAAAGTGCTGATAAGACACTTGCAGGAAATCAGGAGTTTTAGAGTAATCATCCACACACTGAAATATTTGAAAATCATGGGAAGAAATTTTGAAGAATCTTAGCTAAATGAAAAGGTCAGGTTGTTCTTACCTATATGCAGCGTTCTTTATCTGCAGCAATACCAAAACTGGACTTTTTTTCTCAGAGCAGGGCTTTGCAGTAGTAGATCTGTGCCATATTGCATGTCACTTTGTCGTTTGATTATAACTGGAAGGCAAGGAAAACATCAATGTTTGCAGCTTCCAAGAGACAGATGCAATTCAGTAATTCACACTGGTGTAATTGTACATTGCAGCTGGCTGCTGTTTTACAGGATCTTAGAGAACTTTGCTGGAAAGTCTGTAATAAAATGATCATTGGTTTAAAACAATATTCAACCTGTTCTGGAAAAAAAAAAATCTTCCTTCGTTAACATGTAGCATTTGCTTATCTTTTATCAGCTATTCCATATATTTGAGTTTATCTACTTGTTTTCTACTTAAGCTGTCCATTTATAATCAAGCAAGTCTTCAGTGCTTTTTAGGCTCCTGGTCCCTTTTGTTTCTCCTGCAATGTTCATTATTGCCTGTGACAGATCTTTTCCTAAGACTGCTAAGCAATACAGAAGGCTAATCCAGACCAGCATTGCTTTCCCTGGGTAATTTAGATAAGATCAATATTCATTAACATTGGTAATTCACTACACAAGGGGACAGTGCTTTAAAAAAACTTCTAAAAGACAGAAACAGGGAAATGTTACCCAAATGGGTAAGACACACCACATCCATTTTCTACACCCTCTTTGACACATGAGTGTTTAATTCCTCATATGCAATATTTTCCTTCGGCCTGGTTAGAATACCTTCTGCTGGGATCTGTAACCCTCAGCTGCCCTCACTTTGCTGTAACCTCCCTGAGCCTCTCTGCTCAAGTCTTTGTTCCTCCCAGCAGTCACAACCTCTGCATGACCCATTCCAGCATGGACTCACTCTCAACATTGCTGCTGCTTCTCCTGCTGTCAAGTTCACGTTCTGGTAGAAGTCACATGGCCATAATGATTTCTTTCGTCTCTTCCTTCACCAAAATTGCATGACAGAGTCTGTCTTTGAAACATCTCTAATCTATGACTTTCCCTGTCCATGTAAATAGGTAAAATATTAAGTGCAACTGTGATTGTGCTGCATCTTTATGCTCCAGCATGCTTTGGTAGGAGCCAGTATGATCATCTGAAGTTATTTTCTTCATCTTGAACAATCTGGGCTTGTTTGGTTTTTTTTAAAGTATATTAAAAATTAAGAAAAAAACCCCTCTATATATATATATCTATATTTATCTGTCTCTACCAAATGCCTTTCTATTTTCCTCAAAATCTTATGCCCTGTAATGCCTGACTACCTGAAGATACAACCTGTTAATGAAAATTTTAAAATGCAGAAATATATCAGTGTA
This sequence comes from Sakesphorus luctuosus, assembly GCA_013396695.1. Taxonomy (NCBI): domain Eukaryota; kingdom Metazoa; phylum Chordata; class Aves; order Passeriformes; family Thamnophilidae; genus Sakesphorus; species Sakesphorus luctuosus. Next base: position 1,657,345 of record VWZD01003908.1, read on the forward strand.
ACTGGATTTTTTCTATACTGTTATATGCACAAGTATAGAGCAGTCTGCTCAGCTGTGATTTTCTTTTAATTGGTGATATTGGTGATTTTTTTTCATTTATTTAGGAATATTACAGTATTCAGAATGTATACATTTGCATGTGTGGACATTGTCATTCCTTGATTGCAATGAAATTTTAAAAATTTAAAAAAATACTATAATTTATTTTTTTAATACAAAAATATCTTTAAGGACAAGGAAGTTTTTTCTAAAGGCTTGAATCCATCTATATTTGCTTCAGGTGGAAAAAGTTTGGCTAAAAAATATAATTAGTTTTTATCAATAAATATTTTTTAAAAATATGTTCAACTAAGCCTAACAGTCTCATCTATTTCTTTTGTGAAAGAAGTAACAGATGGAGTAGATGAGGTACAGTGCTACTTTTCAAAAAACTGAATCATTATATATTAGTCATTAAATCTGCAACAGCATTAACTCAGTAACTTCAATGGCTTCACTGGAGCTAAGCTGAGACAGGGGATTCAAAAGAGCCCAGTTCTGATATATAAAGTCATTTATACCTTGTTTTACAACTTATGAGTTGGACATTTCTCATGGACTTGAGCAATACTTGATCTGTTATGTTGGGGTTTTTTTCCTCATCTTTTACTTACTTCTGGTACTGATACTAATTAAAATAATAACATAGCCATGGTGAGATGACAGTAATAAGCCTTTAGAACAACAGAGGCGTTACATGTTACTAATACATTCATAAATCAGAGTCCAGCTACAAAACACAAATTACTAGAATGTACCTACTCTTTTTTACTAATGGCTTTCCAAGCTGAATTTAATTAAAACAATGAAGGTTTCAACACATGGAAAGAAAAGAAAAGAAGAACTATAAAATGTTAAGGCCAAAAGACAATTAATCATTATGACATCTTACCAACCTTCAAAAGATGAAGAATATGACCACAAAAGTGAACATCCTCAAGAAATTCAGCTACTGTTCAGCTTGACTAGATGGAGATCTGTTCCAGTTCCTCCTGCTCACTGACAGTCTGTACAGCTGGGGGGTCTGCTACTCCCTTGGACTTTTGAAAGACTGCCATCCACTTTGCTTTGTGTCTGTCATTCTCTTTCTGATGTGTTAAGTATTTCAAAGCATTCTTTCACTGTCCTACCGTGAAATGTGCTGCAACAAATTGTTTTGGGTTTGATTTTCTTTTTAATTAAAAATACAGTTTCTACGTCATCAATGTGTTTGAAAGTTGTGGGGTTTTTTTGTTTGTTATTTTTTTCATCCTTCAGTGTTCCATGCTACCATCAGAAAACCAGAAATGCAGGATGCCAATTCAGGTTCAATTTTCTTGTTTCTTTGAACTAGGTTTCTTTGAAGTGATCTGAAATGTTTTTGCTTATTTTGTTTTTATGGAGTTTAATAGCAAATTACATTTCTCAGTTGGGCACTCTGGTTTTGGAGCACCCAAAAGTTTTACAACAGGTGAAAAGTACAAAATGGAAAAAATGCTGAAAGAATCAAATTTGGATTTGAAAATGAAAATACAACAAAGTTAGTTGTTCTCCTCCTGAAATCCTCTTAGAGAATGGTGAGCATATTTTGTGTTTCTTACTGAGTAGTTTAATAGTACTGACCAACACAGAACATATGAAAGCTATTTCTTGCCTACCTGATTCTTTCTAATATTCTTAGGTCATAATCATGTTTTAAACTTTCTTTTTCTTATCCTTCTAGAGTCATCGCTAAAAAGCTTACAGCTCATGACAGCATCTATTTCATGATGTAGCTATTTGTTAAACTCCTTCAGGATAGATTATCATCTGTTTTATTGATGGCTTTGCTTGCCAGTTTTAATATGCTTCTTCATTCCTCCAAGGTAACTGTATGTCTTTTTGGCACATTACTTTAAACTGAATTGATAATGACTTTAATATGTTGATAATTGGATAATGCAGCCCTCAAAATTATATTCCAGCTGCTTGAAGTTTGTTGATTGGCCACATTATTTATCAGGAGGGGTTAATTGTGAAAGACTTGCAATTTTACATAGTTAAGTGTCACAAAACCTGTGTGTTGTCATGGTGGAGGTCTGGAGGAGCTCCCCTAAAGTTAAATCAGATCTGTGCAATTAACACTGGGAAAACTTATATCTGCATGTACTAAAAAAAATAGTCATAGACAGTTTTCAGCCCCTCCAATGGCTGTCAGATAAATTAAAACCAAAAAGAAATTCAATGTACAAAGTAGTAAGAATACCTATTCTTTTTTGTTTTCAAACACATATTTTCCATCATAATTTAAAGAGTAGTTTCAGTTATATGAAAATCTCACTTTTATAGCAAATACTGAAAAATTAGTACCTTTCATTGATTTAATATCACTGTTCTATGCTCTAATGACAATTTTTTGGCTTATTCTCATCTTTGTGTTGACACTGGATGCAGTGAGTAAACACAGCTCTCCCCTTATGTTGTATGTCTGCCCTGAGTAGCACACCTGGCTGAGGAGAGTTATTCAATTTGCAGTGAGTTATCCCAATGTGATAACCTGCTTGAATGCCACCTCAGGGAAACGACAAACCCATTTTCATTTGCATTAAAAAGAATTTAAATTTCTTTAATCTCAAAAATTTTAATTAGACCTATAGATACTACCAGTCACAGTTCATGCAGTGATCATGTGCAAAACAACAGCATTTTAAACAGTCAGTTCCAAATCACATAGGTTAAAAATGCATTTCAAAATGGATCCACAGAACTCTTTTTTTAGTCCAAAAAGTTTAGTAATGAAAAATGTGAAGCACAAGCCAGATTCTCAGCTGACATTTAATCTGTAGGATTCAACATCAGTGGAATATCTGGCTCCAAAGACACTTTTCATTGACAATGAAATATGTATATACACAGCTTGGAGTAACAGTGGAGGTTTCAGATTAAACAGAGGTTTGAAGTGCTGACTCAACATACAGCCCCATTAACTAAATTATAGTGAATTATTTCTCAAGTATAAATTACAAGTGGCTGACAGTTACATGTGTAACTTTACATATTGATCAGCAGCAGCATGAGAAATACAAGCATATTTGGAAGACCACAAAGCTTATGTATTGGTAATACCTACTAAGACACTGTATTAAGTGACTGAGCAGAAACTCTGGAATTGAGCAACACACATTTGATTTCAAATCTTCCATCCTACTGAAGTACAAGCAGATGGCAAGTCATATTCTAATGACAACAGTTTACTTTTCCTCTTTGCTTCCATAACAACTTACTGGCAGTTGTTCTTCATGGGCTTTGAAAGAGGAGTAAGTGGTTTATAAACCTAACAAACACAGTTTAAACTAAAAAGGGGGTTTGGCTGAGGTTTTTTTGGGAGGTGGAGAGGGTGGGGAGAATTTTTGTAACACTGTTGAAGATCAGGGACTCAAAAAGTCATTTCTATTGTCCTGTGTCTGGGACAATTCTGGGCTCAAGAGAGGGGGACATCTACTGGGCTCTCCCTTTTATTATCACAGAACATCCTGAGTTGGAAGAGAACCACAAGAATCGAGTCCATCCCCTGGCTCTGCACAGGACCATTCCCAAGAATCACACCATGAGCCCAAGAGCACTGCACAAATGCTTCTTGATTTCTCTGGCAGGTTTGGTGCTTGACCACTCCCCTGAGGAGCCTGGTGAAGAACTTTTTCCTAATATCCAACCTAGTCTCCCCCCAGCAGAGCTTCATACTGTTCCCAGGAGTTCTGTGACTGGTCACCACAGGGAAGGGATCAGTGCTGCTTCTCCTCCTCTCCTCATGAAGAACCTTCTTACACCCTTCCATGTGCAGCTCTGCTGCTGGAGACAGGACAGGGTGTTTCTATCAGCAGTCAGCTTTTCTCTTCTCTTAGATAATGTATTTCTTATGATTCCATTTCAAAATTTATGAAAATAGTTCACTAAAACTAGTTACGAATTTACCATTCTCTATGATTTCAGAATTAGAGTAATGAGAGTGGCAATAGCTTTTCATTCAGGGAACTGGAGGAAATGTATCTGGTTAATTTAAAGGCAGAACTCAGTTTAAACTGCAGGAAAAGGCTGGAGTATGTCACTCAGAACTCCCTTCTGGTTCTGCATCCTTTCTTCACAAAGCCATTACAAAAATGATAAATTCTTAATAATCTGATATTTTGACACTTTCTAATCTTAAACTGTAAATGGAAAACTTAAAATTTGATTAAATTTCTTTATTAAAATTATATTTTACACACAAAAAGGAAATAACACCCTGTGATATTCTTTCTACCAAATGATACAGGAAAATATTCATCAGCACCAACATAATTAGGATTTTACTCTTTCCCATTTCTAGCTGAGTATTACAAGTTGCAAACACTATATCTGGATGAGGGTGCATCATCTTTCTTGACTCTAAAACTAGGATGTTTCAAGAGTGTTTTCACTTTATTATCATCTTTTCTCCTCCTTTTATGCATAAATCTCCTGCTTCATGCTGTCTGAATACCTGAATTCTTATACAGTGGTCCTTTGTATCTGACACTCCACAGCACAGTCTTCTCAGACTTTGAGAAAAATTGTTGTTAAAAGGAGAGTGCAGCAGTGGTAGAAGGTCAATGTAGGAGAAATACATGTATTCATGTACCTTCTCCTTTATAAAATACTTAACAGACTTTGGAAACTGCAGCACATGCATAAAGTGAGAAGGTACATTTATTATTATTATTATTATTATTCAAAATTACAAAACTAGGGGCTTACTAATTATTGTAAGTCAATAGAAACACTTCCACTAGCTTGGGTAAGAGTTAGTAGTCTCTTCATTGGGGTTGAAACTAGACAAAGAATTGACACAATGTTATTCCTGTTGTGTAATAGGCAACATTTCAAAAACAGCCGATCTAGCACTAACCTGGGTTGTGATGAAACAGCACCATATTGACATAGATACAAAGCTCCTGCTTCCCCAGAGCAGCTGAGAACACCTCTTACAGCTTACTGATGAACAAGGGCTGTAACACACAGAAGCTTTTGTTCATCTCTTGGTTACAACAGGATAAATACACCTAAATAAACCCCATCCTTTCAAAAAAGCAAATGTGGTCTGATTGTTCATTGAGAACTGTTAACTTCACCAAGTAAAGGGAAAATAGTATGGTAATTTGGACTTAAAATACTGCTCAGCAAAATTTCTCATGCCATATAGGAGAATGAATTACTTTCAATTTTGTTCATGAAAATTTAGAAATGTTTCTACCCAGGAAATAAAAGCACTCAGTTTCAAGGCTTGACTGCTGTCATCTCAAATGCAAAACATGAGCTCACCAAAGCTGATGAGCAAGGCACCAGCTAGAGAATGGATTTGCAGACAGTGTCACCCCCACACAGGTAGAAGTCAAAGTTTCCAGTGGCACATTCAGCTGATGACATGTAATCTAAGTGTAGAGTCCCTATTCTCCCAGTACATGAGCATCTGCTGTGCAACTCCTCAAGCTGAAAGCAGGGAGGTCTGAAATATTCCCAAGATGGCCCTGTTGTAGATTGGAGATGGAAACAACAAAATTTCTATAAGAGGGAAGGGAGAGCTGTTTCTAAGCTTTGGTATCTGCAGCACTAATGCACTGCAGGAGGATAGGGAGCCACACTGTCAAGGAACCACACCACTGGATACCAGAGCCACCCCCTTCAGCTCCTCATCAGAATAAGGTCAGAAGGCTTTTTTCCTGGACATGTAGAGAAAAACTAAATTCATGAGCTGACACAGTGTCTCAAATAAGTTTTTTCAGGGTTCAGAAAAAAAATCTAGAAAATGTCAGTGTTTTTGTGTTCTCCTCTTTCTTGCAGAGCTGCTTTAAGCTGCCACGTATCACCTTTTCCTGACTTCATGCTTGGCTGACATCCGGTCACCATATGTTTGTATTGTTACTGCTCTACCCTTTTACTGTAGATTGTGTGTCCTGACAGATATCAATCTACAGTACATGCATTCCTTTATACCAAAAGGACATTTAAAGTAATTGTGAAAAAAGTAGAGGTGAAACATCTAGAAAATAATATAGCCCAAATACATTGCTATGGTAGGAAATCACAGAGAATCAAACAGTAGCAGGTTGGTTACATAGTAACTTTTTTACCTAAGTAAAGAAATAGAATTCATTTCATATTTTGATTAAATACGGAATAACTGCAATGACAAACAGTTGCTTGAACTGAGGTAGTTCAGCTAAGTGCTTATTATTTAGTCTTCAGTAGAATGGGAAAAGAGCCATTAATAAACAAGAGTTAATATCTAAGCTGTATTGATTTCCCACATGCAAGATAATTCTTACTTAGATAGATATTCCCAACAACTTTAATTAATTTACTTGCTTAACTGTTGTCAATCTGGAGCCTTGAAGATGAAGCAAAGTAAAGATGCATCTTAAAAACTGTGTGAGGCCATGCTCCTTAGCCACAGCACTCTGAGCTAGAGTTAGTATTTTTACTATTGAGTAGTTCCTAACACCTCAGTATTTGTTGATATTCCAGAATACTGATGGCATGACGGGACAGCAAATTTCCAGTGTAAGCTCCACTGCAAATCATTTGAATAAAGAAGCTCTTTGTGAGGCTTAGTGAACGATCACCAGCAATTAATTATGCAAATATAAAAATGCTCTGGCAGTATTTCTATACTTGGAGGACCCATTGATTTTTGGCAGGAATTTTAAATAATGTATGACTTGAACATGAGGCCCTCCAGGGAAAAATGTATCATGCAAACATGAACAAATATATCACTCACTTTTGCTTTGAAAAAATCCATTGTCAGTACACAATTTTCACAGTCAGGTGAGAAACAGAAGAAAACTTGAACCTGTCTGTCTTGCAGAGATGCTTGTTTTTATACTAGCATTACAATGTGAAAACTCTCAGCATCAGGGGAAACCTGGTGTGCTGACTAGCTGGGGGATAAAGGGTGGGTGAGTGTGATAACTGGTCACAGACCACTCTGAGCACATCGGAGCACTGCTCACCATGGGGGCTGTTTGAATGACAATATTAGTCTTGTTTCTGGTTTTGTCCCCTGGCACTATGATTAACTAAAGACTATAGTTTAATATTTTCCGTGTTCGAGGCACATTAATCGTTTGGCAAAGTTTGTGCAATCGCTCACTGTGACAGCTCTGCCTCGCTGATCTCTGAAGGGAGCGTCACCAGGGCAACACACCAGATAAACTACTTTGGAACTTTGCAGAACTTGCTGAGGGAAAAGGAAGTGGAGTGGATGGAAGATGCTGTGGAGCAGATGTCTTGGGTTGAGCTGGCAAACTGCCAACTGCCCAAGTCCAGAGTTAGAGCTCCCTTCTCTCCCTGCCGAGAAAAGGGAAAAAAGGGGAAAAAAAACTTCTTCAAATTATGTTTATGCTTAAAAAGTAACTATATATATTTATAC
>VWZD01003910.1:0-19928 GCA_013396695.1 Sakesphorus luctuosus
GAAGGAATTCATTCAATCTTCTGTTGAATTCCACATTCTGAAGTACATTTCCACATGAAGAAAAAGGAGATGTGTAGCTTTTAGAGTACAGATACTTTCCCCTCTTCTGGTAAAAGCGTCTCTCCGTAAGGGAATATGTTCCCCACAAATGTGAATGAGGACCTACCTGCTATTTTCTCTTTGTTACAATGCTGCACCTAAATGTCACAATAAAATATTCTCACCACTAAATTTTTCATGGACTTTTGGGTTATTATAGACTTTACTTTCTTCTCAGGCAGCATTCTGCCCTTTTTAAAATTATGAGATTTACAAATCTGGACAGAAAAAATGTCAGAGGATATTCATGCGAACTTCTTCTTAATGTTATTTTTTTAGGAAAATTACATTTGCCATTATAATTTCTGTCTCTGCAGAAAGAGCAATGTGGGGAAAATAGTAAATCTCACCAAATCTAGACATATTCTCCAAGTCCTCTCAAAGAACATCCTGTCTGATAAAAAAAGTATTCACACAAATGCTTTATCATGGTGGCGCATAAACTTTCTCATTTTAGAGAAAGGCTCAGAGGTGAAAAGACATAATGGCCAGTTAGAACACCAGAATACTGTTTAGCCTAGCATGGCATGACCTTCAGCATCATGAGCAGAACATGTTTTGGTAAGTTCTCAAGGGTCAGAGATCACATATTTGTAGTATGGAGTAAGTGCTTTTTCAAAACTAGTTGAATTAGTGGTAAAGAACATTTAGTAGTATAGTAATATAGAGTCATAAAATCATAGACTTCAAAGATATCTTGTCGTAAGTCCCCTGCTGTGGACAGGAATATCTCACACTAGTCAAGTTTCCCAAAGCCTTATTGAATCTGTTTTCAGGAATAATACTGGCAAGCAATTCAGAAAAGAAAAAAAGTCATAATTACTGGCATGATTAAATCTTATAGATAAGTGAAATTTGGAATTAAATCTTTCATGATGTCTTAAATGTAATGCGGTTGTGGTCAAATGGTATATCAAGTATTTGCAGACATATATAAATAATACATCACTTACAGAGTTTTTCTTTGAACTAACTGTTCAATTGTTAATCTTTCTAGTTAATCACACCAGAAGATACACACCTCAGAAAAGCTTTTAACATCTTGAATAGATACTGTGAGGCAACATGCAAAAAAAAATAACTCATGAATTGATTTTTTTATCATGATTTAACGTAGCTGAGGAAGATAGCAAAAAAAAAAAAATAGCAGAAAAATTAAGTTGACAAAACAGTAATAAAATTAAAAAAGAAATCCCTCCTGATTTTACATATATCATTCTTCAACAATAGAACAGCAATCTAAAGTTACTAAAAAAGCCAACAGTCTGCTTCAGTTCACTGGGCAAAAAAAGGCAAAAATATCACAGTCCTTCGCTAATGTGTTGAGCTGCTTATTCAGTCTGTATACAAAGCCCAGATTTATGGGCAAAAAAAATCTCCATCAATTGATATCATGGCTGATTTGCACTTGGGCCTTCTTTGTCAGGGCATTCATTAGACATGATGCTTGAGGAGTTCAGATGAAATTGCCCTGCCAGTGATCATGCGATGAGTGGATGGAAGCCCCTGGGTTATTGTGTGATGTTCCAGAATTGAAGCAATGTTAAAATAAGCTTATCTCCAACTCCAAAAGTAAGATCATGGTACTCCATATAAGTTACATGGAATTCATGGCAACATATCAAAATTTGAATAAGAAATTGAATTTTGAATGAAGTAACACAATGTCATCTGTAGTCCATGCTCACGCATTCAGAAATCTCTATGTCTCACTATTCAGTCTTCATCTCTTCCTTACTTATTTTCTTAGTCCCGAGAGGTTCTGAAATTAATTGTTGCTTCTGAAAAAAAAAAACTTTGTGCTTGTTTAAAGGTAAACCAGAAGGAGAAATGAATCCAGCCTAAGAGAGATTATGAGTCANTCCCCTCACGCTGGGTGTGGGGGTGTTAGCGACTACCCAGAGGGGAGTTATCACAGCTCTTATCTCACAGGCTTCTTTAACACCCAGTTTACACCCTGAGAGGTCAGGTGTGCTCTGGGCAGCTGCTGCAAATTGTCCATCTTTAACAGGGAAATTACGTAGAGGGTGTAGAATACACAGCTGTGGTCTCACCCATACAGTCATAAATTAGTCCTGTCTGCTGAACTAGGACAGTCTTGTATAAACAATTTATTTTCATTTTAATCATAAGAAAAAGGTTTAAATGTCTTTTTTAGCATAGTTTTGTTCCAAGATGATCAGGCCACATCATCTATATCACAATGTATTTTGAAGAACATGAAACCTACCAGACAGTTTGTAATGCATTCAGTGACAATTCTTTTTTTTTAATTTTTTTTCCAAGTTTGAGCATATCAATGCACAAGGTTTGTATTCAGCTGTTCTCTACTTTCTTTGAGTTATCCCATTAGCAAACTCAAATAAAAAATTTTGTTTTGTTTTGTTTTTTAATTTTAGGATATTATGAAGATTTCTATAATAACCTTTCTGCTTCTGAAAAAACCTCTGTAGCTTAAAAAAAAAAATTGAGGGTGAGGGGGCACATGCATCGACCTTTGTACACACATATTCAGGTTTGAATCTTTTTTTTAAAGTTATATTTCAAATGGAGGCCTGTTTCATGTTAAAAAAGAAAAGTTAATATATTATTTTCTATAAAAGAAGGATAAGGAAATAAAAAGACAAAATGTTTTAGTTCAGTACGCAAACCTATACTGTGTCTCAGAGTGTCCCTGAGCAGCTTTTTTGCCTGAAATAACATCATGTGACAGTATTTATCTTTTCTAGGAGCTAGGTGTTAGTTAAAATCTTGGTTTATGAACCATAACTATACACATGCATTCAATTAGTTCACAATTAGTCCTTGCCTCAAACCTCTTTCCTGGAACCCCAAATCTAATTCCTAAAATACTAGGAAAGAGGAAAATTCAAATAACTAAAAAGTCAGAATTGAAACAAGCTGTGTCTCAGATTACATCTTCTTCACCCGTATTCAAGTTCTCTTTGAACCTAGTTTCCTTTAACCTTCTTTCTATTCTTGATTTCCCTCCAGGTATAAGCAACAGGCTTCTTGCCTAACTCACTGTCCCAAGTTCCCTGCCCCATTAACTGCTCTTTCTCCAGCGTTTTGATCTTCCAGGTCAGTTGCTACTCTCTCATCCTGCTATTTCATGCATTCCTTCAGTAAATGTTCTGTAATAATTTCTGTGAATTTTCTCTATCTGACTGCCAAAATCCATATTTCCCATAGTTCAAAATACCAAAAATATTGAAAGTTTCCCAAAGTAAAAAGAGTCAGATTGTTGCTGGGTTTGTTTTTCTGTTTTAGTTATGTTGGGGGGAGGGTTTTTAGGGGGTGGTGTGGTTTTGCTTAAGCTTCGTTGTTTTCGGGGTTTTTTGAGTTTTTTTTAAGATGGAGAAAATGGTGAGTTTTGATCTCGACTTGTTCTCCACAAATAATTCCGTGAGAGCCAAAGTACATACAGACATGTCTCCTGCAGGCTTATGACTCTTAATCAGTTGCTGGCTCTGACTCAACCCTTTTGAGTGTTTGGAGATTTTTTTTCTGTGTTTAAACTTGTGAAGTCACAATACTGCTTTTCCTACTGTTGGAATGCCAGAGTTCTCTCCCTGCAGTTTTGCTTACTAGTTTCATATAAAAAACTTCCCCATCTTTGTGATATGCTTATCTCAGTCAAATTTTAATGAAACAAGTCAGTGAATTATTGGAATAGGCAAAGAATACTTAAGGCATTGAAAATTAAACTAAAACCAACCAAAACAGCTGGACTTTTCCAAACAAACATTGTCCAGTAAAGGTGCAAGTAATTTTTAATTATATTCAGGATTCTTCTGCTTATCATTACCTTGACATTCACTGCAGCATCTTGTCAATATGAGGAAGAAAATTTTAAAAAAGGTTTTATCAATTTCTGGAAGTATTTGGGAAGTACTGTCAAGATTGCCTGCTTTCAGAACTCCAGGAATACTACAGGAAAAGTTCTTTTCATTTATTCACAGGAGATAAGGCCATAGAAATCACCAAGGCATATGATCTATGCAATAAACATTCTTACTAGTTAATCAAATGAAAGATTTGCCATTCTTAGCTTATATTTAATAAACACATATTAGACACTTCAAAACTGTCCTCTTGTTCACCTGATATTTGGAACTGAATGTCTCATTCTCTGAACATAATCTGGAATGTGCAAATAATAGAGCTGGTACACACATGAGCATTTTTATAAGTGAGGGATTTGATCAAATACAAAGCTAACCAGAGCTATGACAAGGAAGTGCATGGAATTCTTGCTTTTGTGAGCTCTCTACAGACCACTAAAAGCACCCAAACTGGAGAAAAGGGGCTGAGGGGAGCAGAGTGGGGCAAGAGAAGATTTGTCAATATGCTTTCTTTTTGACAAGAACTTCTGGCTTGCAGTATATTCTACTCAGTCCCCAGTGGCCCCAGGGTTGATTGTCTTTCCATTAGAGTGAGTCATTGAATGGTTGAGGTTGGGAACAACCACTGGAAGTTACCTTATCCAGTCTTTCAGCCCATGCGCTCATACCAACTGCCCAGACAGCTTTTGAACATCTCAAAAAATGGAGAGTCCAACACCTCTCTGGGCAACCTGAGCCAGTGATCATTTACAAAGTTCAAAACAAAATCATCTGTATTTCAATCTGTTCCCATTGCCTCTTGTTCTGTTGCTGGACATGGCTGGAAGATGCTTGGCTCTGCCATCTTGACTGTACTCCTTCAGATATCTCTATACCTTAGTAAGATGCCTCCTGAGCCTTAGTAAGATGTCTCCTGTGGAAACAGTCCCACCACTTAGATAAGGCAATCAGGTATAAGTATTTGATTTTGAAGCAAGGCAGACCTCACAAGGGAAACTAAGATAAAGATAAATACTTCACACCCCCCCAAAAAAAAATAATTTGGATTATTTGAACCAACTGACTAAACTGTAAAATATAAAACCAAAACATAGCAAAACATATTGCAAGCAAGCAAACAAACAAAAATGAACCTGTTCAATGTAAGAGTCAAGATAATATCTCTTTGTTTTCCTTTATGTTCTATGTTCACCATCTGTCCCAGACTTTCCATACAGCCACATTGTTTTATAACCCTAATGGAGCAGTTTGGATTCGGGATTCCTGCTACAGAAACCAAAACAGCTGAAGATGCTTTTGAGTATCTGGGCAATTAGGAATTAGAATCCACTGGAACAGGCAGGAGTTAGTAGAAACGATTTTATGCATGTATGAGTGGGCATCCATATGACTGCATTTCTGCATGAAAAAGCCTTTATCATCTGTGGAGATTCTCAGCCAAGAGGAATATAATGAGTTTTATCCCTGCGAAACAAGCAACACATAAACCAATTCTCATGTAACTGGCAGCGTCTTGTAAGCTTCTCTCTTTAGATCAGTGTCATTTGAATACTGCCATACCGCCCAAAATGTAAAAGAAAATAAGTGTTCCACACTCTCCTATTTGAGGACATTAGCTACCTATGTGTATTAAAATGTAACTACCAGTTAGTCCTTGGAGGAAGAGAAGCATGTAAGTGTGTTCTTCTATAAGGTGAATGACTTACAAAGGCCTGGAGAAGCCCACAGGCCAAAACTGATCTAGAACTGGGATCTGGAGTTTCACAATATGATAAACTGCAGAGTCCAAATCAGAAAAGCAAAACAGAACTTAATGAACACAACAGATTGTGAGGGACTGAAATATTAGTGGTCAATGACTCAAACAATTGGCCATCTGCAGAAGTTTGCCCACACCCCTCACCAACCAGAGGAGAGTTTTCTCTGTGTGGTGATGAAGCCTCTGCTCCATATAAGACAGAGGGGGTGACTACTCCGCACCAGAGACTACAAACTCGTGTTTGATCCAGATAATGGCTAAGGCTGGTAAGAAGCAGACTCTGCTGAAGTGGGATAGTGCTTTTTACCATGCCAATGTCCTCCCGTACACAACTGGCTCAGTTGTAAAACTTGCCTCTGGGGCACATTTATGTGTAAGTTTGAAGGTATTCATCCCTTCTGACTGGACATAACTGTCTCAGCTATGCTGAAGTGAGAGGAGCTGTCAAGTATTAAAAGGCGTCATAAACCATCAAAGACCCTCAAAGTGTACCCAGACTAATTTCTGCAGCCTTTCACCAGAGGACTGAGCATGATCTACAGTGTTAAATCAGTGTAAAGCTCCCTTGCACACACAGTGGAGATGCCCGTATGTTCACATATAAACTTGAATTTGTATTAACCCACTGAAATCTTTGTTTCGTGGGCTTTCCCCACCCCTGATGAACACCACTTTGACATGCAGACATCAAAATTGCAACTCTTGTCACTGGATCCAAGTGTGGTCATATTCTTCCATTCTTACACTCTCTTTCTCTTTCTTCCTTTTCCTTATGTATTTTCTTAAGTGTTATTTTTGTACTCTTACACTGTTTTATTACTTAGATAATAGTAACCAAAATGCCTACATACCTCCTGTAGGAGAAAAAAAGAAAATATTTTGGTGAGGAGGAAAAGATAGGCGTATTCACTCAGGGAAGCTTCTGCAGTTGGGGAAGACCTAGTATGGGAAAGAGTTGTTTCTCAGGAATGGTGCTATGTGTGTTCTCTCCATCTGTCTGTAGAGAAGCAACTACCCTGCTACAAGGAGAGATAAGATTCTCACCAACACACCTAGAAGCCCCTGCTGAGAGTCAGACAGGCCATAAAACACTGGGGAAAATACAGCCTTGAAAAATTATGTGCATGCAAAAGTGTAAAAAATGTATGAAAGCAGGTTTCATTATTGTTTGGGGTTTTTTTTGACCCACAGCATGAGCATTCAGTGATGTACAACAGTGTATTAGGGACTTTGACTTTGAAAATAGACTTGTCCTTATAATCTTAGTCATAACCCAGTGCCTGAGGTTACCTGTGTGCATATCAATTCTTACACTTCCTTTCCATTTCAACCAAATTGTTCTAAAGTAAAACCTACAGATATATAGATATACACCAGTCATGCAGTGTCATTTCACTCTAACCTGCCTCAAGGGATCTATAAACAAGAACTTGAGTTACCCTCACCTTCCAGGGTGGGTAATAACACAGATGAGCCTGTAGTGAAAGCCAGCAGTGCAGACTTGCATCTCACACAGGATTGCATGAACTAATGTTCCACATAACTTTCTTAGGAAAAATGTAATAATGTATGCTAAATTCTAAAGTGGGTATAATATACACTTCTAATTTGAAGCCTTCAATTACTCTATAATGTAGCAATTTAATGGCTGTTTTTTGCATTTTCGCTCTGCTGTGAGAGGTTGTAAGTATTTTATCTGGGGATGCCCAAAGTCATTATTTCATAGTATTGTCCTGTCTCGACCAACTTAATTCAGAACCACTGAAGTTTTCTAAAGAATTATTTGATTAGATATGTGAAGGCAGCCTGCAAGAAAGATGGGGAGAGACTGTTTACAAGACGATGTAGTGACTGGACAAGGAGGAATGGCTTCAAATTGAATGCCAGTAGGATTTTATATTATATTGGATTAGATTAGATTAGATTAGATTAGATTAGATTAGATTAGAATGGAATTCTTTACTATGAGAGTGATGAGACAACGGTTATTCAGAGAAGTTGTGGGTGTCCCATTCCTGGCAGTGTTCAAGGTCAGGTTGGATGGGCTTTGTACAAGTTGATCTAGTGAAAGGTGTCCCTGTCCATGGAAGAGGTGGTGGAAGGAGATGATCTTTAAGGTCCCTTCCAATCCAGGCCATTCTATGATTCTGTGTATCTGGCACATTAGGAGGGTATAAAACTTAAATTAGTGAGGTAGAGGAGCAAGACAGGCATTTCTCTGTGTACAGAACAGTCTGCTGCTGAGCCCTCCACAGTAAAGGGAAAGAAAAGAAGAACTTGGCTGAAGACTGCAGCAAAATCCCAGTCAAGTCAAGAATAAATGATAAAAAAAAAATACTGGACGAACTGCATTTATCACTGTGATTGGAAAGAAGCATGATCTTCTTAGATTAATTGTTCCATAAGTTAAGTGGATGTGTTTTGAGTAGCAATATTTCACATGACTTTTGGTGATAATGATGAGTGGATTTCTTAAAAGGTAGGAAAGAAGCAAGCTTTCATAAATGAGCTTTTTACATATTGGGAAAGGAGCCATTTGAGGGACATATGAAGGCCTTTCCAGAAATCTGTATTTTCCTTTAATTTTCACAGACTGAAAATCTGCAGTTGTTGCAGTGCAGTGCTTTGTCACAGATTCAAGGCTTTTGTCTGTAGCTGCTACTGCTGTGATTAACAAGTGCACTATACTTAACAGCTAAGTGTAGGTCCAAGACTCTGAAACACCTTCCAGAATTAGATCTAAGAAAAGCCATGACCTTACATTCTTTAGATTATTTTTAAGACCTGCTTCATCAATAAAGCTTCCCCAAAGGGCCTGAGTGAAAGCAATAAAGTAGGACTATAAAACAACAGTCTCTCACCAAAAGGAGAGAAGCAGTGCAAAAATAGTTTTTCTTCAGAAACAGAAGTTTATCATTTTATCTGGCATAAGAAGGGTAATTAACGACAACTTTTGAAATATTTTTGGTGGTGTTTTAATTTCATAAAAGCTTAGACATGGATGTGACAAGTGCTTTGGAAATGTTAAGAGATCAAGTATACAGTGGGATGGGGTGTGTGTGCTTTGTAGATGCATTCATTTGTTATATTAGACACATATGGAGCTACTACACTTAGGAGTTCAGAGATGTGATTTCTTAACTAAATATATATCCTTTATCTTCTTGCCAGTTATCTGCTCTCTAACTTGTCTTTCGTGAAGTTTATGCCAGCATCCAAGTCTTTGATAAGCATTGGTTTTTCTCCTTAAACAGAGAAACAGGATTCTTGGGAAGTGTTCCTAGTGGTGGTATGTGGCACACAGATAATATAGAACTGCAACAAATTATGTTTCTCCATTTTTTCTGCCTGACAAACTTCCTACCAAAAAAAATTCTCTGTCAGCCCTTCTGCCAGAAGTTCTCACAAAAAACTTCCTGCTGAAGCTATCCAGCCAGAAGTTCTCACCAAAGATTCCTGCTAGAGTTTCGTGCAAAAAGACCCTGTTATTGTTCATCTAAATCAGTCTACGTGCCAGATAACCACCTACGAACTTCTTTGAAAACTATGAAAACTTAGAAAAAGGCTCTGGAAAATTAGGGGGAGTGGAAAAGGAGAGAGAGAACTGGTTTCCTTGGCCGTGAGTCTCTCCCTACCTCCTACCCCTCACCTTCTCATTTTTTTTCTTTCCTAACTGCATGCTTGCCACTGGGGACTGAAACTCTGCCAGCCTGGAAAGAATTGAGATCAACCATGCCACATGTGTGAGTTCCTTCTACCCTTATGATATTTTTGAGGGCCAAAAAGGTGCTGACCCGGCCGTGTTCAGTCTGAGATGGCCTGGAACACTCCTCAGGAATGACAAATCCACACCTCCTGGCTGTATGCCAGAGAATTAAAACTGTTAAACCCACCCCACTGCTAGAAGAGTTAACATCAAAAGCAACAGAGACATATTAAAAAAGGCAAAAACTACTTCTCTCCCACCCACCCACGCATCAACTTGGCAAAAGGTAGTTTTGGTCGTAAGCTTTTCTTTGCTTCAAAAAGTAATCTTAGCTTTTTCCAACCTTTCCTTATTTCTTCTCTTTGCTTCTCTTAGCAATTAATTAAAAAATCAAGTTTTCGTATCAACACAAAACTTGTATGAGTTTTAACTGTGTTCAGGAGAATATTCAAATCTGAAGTTGTTTCTGCAACATTTAAGCAGACTGTAACATGACAGTGGGTTTTGGTGGGTTTTATTTTGTTTGATTTGTTTGAGGGTTTTTTTGTTGGTGTGATGTTTTCGGGGGTTTTTGACAGGGTTTGGTTTTTCTTTCCACACTGCTCCTTGCTCTCCAAGTTAAAGCTTGAAGGCTACAGTCAACAAGAGTTGGTTTGCATTTCCTGATAGGTTGCCCTGTACCTAAACCCCTCCAATCCTTCAGCATAATATCTATACCTAAACAGTGTAAACATTTATGCTAAATATGTCAGCTAACAAAAAAGTTTCACAGTTAGCCATAACATTCCAAGACTTCTAAGGTGCTGTAATTTTTGTAAGGCATTAGAAATCCAATGAGATAATGTAGGGTTTAACGTAGTTTAATGTAGTAGGCAATGTAGTTTAATCTATGATTGTACTATCTTACATACTCTACAGAGGTTTTAAACAGATCTAATTGGAGTGAAAAGCAAATACCCTAAATGAGAATACATTTGACTTAACCATGTAATTGTCAATGCAATAAATGAGGTGAAGAGCTTAGACTTTCTAAAGACTAAAGAAAGGGGTAGTGGTGTGAAAACACACACACACACACACACACACACACACACACACACTAAAGGGATGGTTAATGTAACATGACGCTACCAGTTTCCATCATGTCAGATGAATCCAGTGACAGCTGGCTCCAAGCCAGACCTGACACTGGTCAAGGTCAAGCTGATCAACAACAGTGGGGGGAACACTGGGATAACAGATTTAGAAGGGGAGGGAAAGATGTTGCACAACAGGAAGTGCAGACAGAGAAGAGAGGGTTGAGAATATGTGAGAGGACCAGTTCTGCAGACACCAAGGACAGTGAAAGCAGATGGGGAGCAAGTATTACAAGCACACGGTGAGCAAGATGCACATAATTTCTGGCTCAACATACAGTCTTCAGGATGTAGGTTTAAATAGAACAGGTATCTTTTTGGTGAAGCTAACAGACACCCAGTCCTTTGTTAGTTTTTCCCTTTGAGGATGGGTGGAAATTTCAAGCTGAGCAGGAAAACAGCTCTTTGCTTCACTAAGGTAGACTATAACACCGTAAAAAAGGAGGTTCTTTGAGATCTATTGGATGTTCTATAGCAGGCCATACTACACACACTCCACTTGAATATTTTAATATCTTCATATTGTTAGAACTGGAGTTTTGCTGAAACTAAAGGAACTGTATTGATGGAAAAATAATAGGAGGAGGAGGGTAGCTAGGTTTTTTTAAAGGTTAAGTGCTTGAAAGGCAGTTTCAACTTGTTTTTCACACCTTTGGAGGGGGGTGGGGGTCTTGGGCATGCAGAGCGGGCCAGGCTGTGAGTATCCTAGTAGTAGCCAGTAGGAATGGAGACAGGGACCTTTCCAAGTGGGATAGGGTATAAAAAGTTCTGTTTCTTTTTGCTCTAGGTCTGTCTCTTGGTACAGAGAGAAACACACCTACTTTGGCCAAATCTGTTAAATAGAAGTTTAATTTTGCTTCAAAGACTTTGGCCCTTCTAAACTTTGTTTATAACTGTGAGTGCTTCTCACAATATTACCTTCACATAACCTTCACAGCAGTAGTAAAACATACGCAAAAGAAGGATCTTAAAATCCCTTTTCAATGTAATCATTTTTTCATCCACATTGTAGTGCCTCTGTACTTTCTGAACTCTAACCTCAGTTACCTTCACTTTGGATTTTTCCTTTGAAAGAAAATGTTAATAAGCTGTCCTACTGCAAGATGTATAACAAAAAAGAGAAGAAAAACATACTGACTGCTTCACTTACTTGCTTCACAACAGCTGGGTAGGGCATCCCAAGAGACTTCAGCATATTTAAAAGCATGTCTGATGTTATCATCACCACTTCATGTGAAGGTCATAGAAATCAACATTGTTCAGCTGAGGTCTTTTTTTGTTTTTTGAGCTATTCTGCTGGCCACTGCATTATTATGTACATAAGAACCAAACTCTTCAGTATTACTCAAGCTTCAAAAATCTTCACAGATTACTTCCCTGTATTCTGAAACTTTGAAAGCACTTGCACTAGGTCACCAGGCCGCCTTGAACTGTCCAGAGTAGAAGATATAAATATGACTACCAGTGTATTCAGCCTTTTACTTGCTCATTTAAATGAGTTATATACAAAAGAATAAGTTAAAAGAAAGCATGGTAATAAAATTCAGGACATTAATTCCATCTTCTCAAATTTGTAAAAGCAATGTGAACTGCAAAAGGAATGTTTAATTACATTTCATAGATATTTATAACAGACTAAAGTCTAGATATTCCAACTAAGGTTAACTTCCTCCTGCAACCATCATTGTAAGTCTTGCACAGGACAAATATGCACATGGACATCAAAAGTAAAAAATACAAGATGGCATGGGGACATGAAGCACTATCACCAGGTGTCTTGGTTTGAGCTGGCAAAATGCCAAATGTCCAAGACAGAGTGAAAAGGGAAGAAGAGGGAGAGGAAAAAAAACTCCAAACAAGGTTTATGCTGAAACTAACTATATGTATTTATACAGAAAAGAGAAAATTAAGAGAAAACTACAATATAACACACACTTACACAAATTATATATAACAATAACCGCCCACTCCTCAATTACTACACAGTGTATTATTCTAGATTCATAAGCACTCTAAAAGACACCTAGCAAGAAACAGAAAGAGTAACAACAAAATATTTCTACTTCCCTGAACTCAAACAAAAGGCAAGCAGCGGCAACAGCAGGAGCAAGGCCCACTCCAACAAGGCAGCAGCTGCACCACATTCAGCCCGCACCTCGGCCATGGCAGAACTGACTAAGCCATTCCCACACACTGGATTTTACCCCTTTTGAGATGACGCAATATGGTATGGAATACAACACCATTGGCTAGAAGAAGTCAGCTGTTATCTAGCCCAGCTCAGCTCAAGTCAGCTGACAATCCCAGGCCTGGTCTGAACTCCAAAGCCCAAATTTAGGCCCATCAGCCAAACCTATAACACCAGGAATAAAACAGAACAAAGCATACATAATGAAAATATCTAAATTTAAAAAAAAACTAATTACAAGCAGAAAGGAGCTGTAAAGAAAGTAAGAAAGGGGAAAGGAGCAGATATGATGATTGCAAAACTATATTGATTGAAAGTAATTTTTTTTGCTTAAATACTAGCCCATGACAATACAGGACTATTTTATGATATAGGAGAGCAAGAGAAGTAATTCCATAGTGCAGGAAAAGCTGTTCTAAGTGAGCACCTGTTATATGACATATGCTATGATCATCAGCAATGAATGGAACTATTCTATTCTGTTAATAGACAATTGTGGATTAACCTCAATCAGTAAATAATCACTTCACAGCCCCTCACTCACTCTCTCCTGGTGGGATAGGGAAGCAAATCAGAAGGGTGAAAGTGAGTAAACACATGGGTTGAGATGAGGAGAATTTAATCATGTATGCAAGCAAAGCAGAACAAGGAATTAATTCACTGCTTCCCTTGGGCAGGCAGGAATTCAGCAGGGCTCTGTCATGCTTAAGGGTTACTTGAACAGACAAATACCATCACTCCAAATGTCCCCACCTTCCTTCTTCTTGCTCTAGCTTTATATGCCAAGCATGATGCCATATGGTGTAGTGTCAGCTGTCCCAGCTGTATCCCCTCCCAACTCCTTGAGCACCCCCAGGCTTCTCACTGGTGAGGTGAGGTGAAGGGGAGGAAAGGCATTGGCTCTGTGGAAGCCCTGCTCAACAATAATGAAAACATCTCTACGTTGTCAACCCTGTTTTCAGCACAACTTCAAAACACAGCCTCATACTAGCTACTAGGAAGAAATTAACTGTATCACAGCTCAAACCAGCACAGCAAGGAGTATTTTTCTCTGCCATCCCTTGTTAACTTGCATGAAAGTCAAGTTAGAATCATTAAGCACTTTNGTCCCCACCTTCCTTCTTCTTGCTCTAGCTTTATATGCCAAGCATGATGCCATATGGTGTAGTGTCAGCTGTCCCAGCTGTATCCCCTCCCAACTCCTTGAGCACCCCCAGGCTTCTCACTGGTGAGGTGAGGTGAAGGGGAGGAAAGGCATTGGCTCTGTGGAAGCCCTGCTCAACAATAATGAAAACATCTCTACGTTGTCAACCCTGTTTTCAGCACAACTTCAAAACACAGCCTCATACTAGCTACTAGGAAGAAATTAACTGTATCACAGCTCAAACCAGCACAGCAAGGAGTATTTTTCTCTGCCATCCCTTGTTAACTTGCATGAAAGTCAAGTTAGAATCATTAAGCACTTTTTCCCAAACTGTCTGCCCACCACAATTTTTTTCCAGCTCTTATTGAAACACATTTTAATACAAATGAAAAGGAGTTGATTCAGCTCCCCTCCACCAATTTTACAATACCATCATGATACCATAAGAATGCTGAGTTTTCAGTGCCTCACACTGATGGAAATGGAGTTACACCATACTTTTATTATGTTCGCAGCTGCTGTTTAAGAGGGAAGATGTAGGGGCAGGGTATTATTCTGCCTCAGAAGATGGATATTTTCCATTTAAAAAAAAAAAAAAGGGAGCAAAACCCATCCCCTTTATCCCTTGAAAAAAATGGAAATATCAGTGTGGTATCCTAGACACCTATTGCTAGAGGCACAGGTTAGGTGTTACTGACTCTCTTGTTTGGAGTGTACCTCTCATAACGCACCCAAGGCTTTCTCTTTCCAGAACAAAGCTTACGAAGTTCTTGGTTTGGTTTTTTCTTTTCCTTTGCTACCAGTTGAAAGATTAGGATGATATGGTATAATAGCATACATTACAGAGCAGTGTCAAAGAATACATGACAAGGAATTGGGTGTACTGCTGAGTTGCTGAAAGATGTGTAGTGTGCTGCATTAGCTCAACTCTGCTTCCATTGAAGACAATGGCAATGCTTAATTGCAAATGCCATTACACATCTTTCAGAAAATGTTTTGAGAAACCATCTAATTATTCAGACTTACAAATTTTCACATTTTTCTCACTGAAATGAAAAGGAAGAAGGCATGATACAAAGAAATTGCATCCCAAGCACTCCTCCTAGTTCAGTGGTTTATACCCAAAGAGCTTCTTACAGAATCACATAATTATTTAGGCTGGAAAAGACCTCTGAGGTCATTGAGTTCAACCTTTAATTGAGCACTACGCTGTCAACTAGACTATGGCACTAACTGCTGCATCCAATCATTTCTTGAACACCTCTAGGAATGGTGACGCCACTGCCTCCCTTAGCAATCCATTCCCATGCTTAACAACCCTTTCCATGAAGAAATTATTCCTGATGTTCAGCCTGAACCTCTCTTGGTGCAGCTTGAGGCCTTTTGCTCTCATCCTGTCACTAGCTGCCTGGGAGAAGAGGCTGACACCTGCCTTGCTGCAACCTCTTTTCAGGTAGTTGTAGAGAGTGATAAGGTCTCGCCTGAGCCTCCTTTTCTCCAGGCTAAACTACCTCAGCTCCCCCAGCCAATCTTCATAAGAATTACTGTCTGGAACCTTCAACAGCTTTGTTGCCCTCCTTTGAACACTCTCCAGCACCTCAGGGTCCTTTTTCAAGTGAGGGGCCCAGAAACGGGCACAGTAATCAAGATGCAGTCTCACCGGGGACAGTCACTTCACTGATCCTGCTGGCCACACTATTCTTAATACACGCCAGGATGCCATTGGCCTTCTTGGTCCCCTTGGCATGCTGTTGGCTCATGTTCAGGTGGCTGTCAATCAGCACCCCCAGGTCTTTTTCCTCTTGACCACTTTCCAGCCAGTCTTNCTTTCCACCCAGCCTTCTGCCAGCCTGCAGCTTTACATGGGGTTGTTGTGACCTGAGGGCAAGACCTGACACTTGCCCTTGTTGAACCTCATTGTAGGCCCACTGATCCAGCCTGTCCAAGATCCCTCTGTAGAGTCTTTCTAACCTCCTGCAGATCAACAGTCTCACCCAACTTGATGTTGTCCATCAATTTAGTGGAGCTGCGTTCAATTCTCATGTTCAGATCATCAATAAAGATATCAAATAGGACGGGCCCCAATACTGAGCCTTGGGGAAACCCACTAGTGATGGGCAACCAGTTGTATATGTCACCATTCACCACCACTCTCTGGGCCTGGCCATCCAGCCAATTTTTTACTCACTGAAGAATGCACCTGTCCAAACAAGGGGCTGCTAGCTTTTTCCAGGAGAATGCCATGGGAGACCATACAAAAGTTGTGCTGAATTCCAGGAAGACTACATCCACAGCTTTTCCCTCATCCACGAGGCAGGTCACCTCATTTCATCATAATGATATTTCATCATAAAAGGATTGAAATATTGTGTTTCAAAATGAACCTCAAATTAGGAGAGACTGAGAAATTACTAACTTCACAGAATCACAGTCACAGAATATGCTGAGCTGGAAGGGACCCACAACGGTCACTGAGTCCAACCCTTAGTCCTGAACAGGAGCTGACATAGGAATTTCCAATGGTAGAGGTATGGAGGAAGACTTTGGTACAAGTTATTACAGATGGATAAAAAGAAACTTTTTGAGAACATTCTGTTGAACCTACTGAGACCTGAACAAGGGAGAAATACTTCAGCAAAATCTACATAGCTTTAATAAAGGCAAACAATATTAAATTTGTTTTGAAGAAAAATTAAGAATGTTTCATATGAGGTCTTTTGGCCAGTGAGAAGGCTAAAGAATCTTGCTTGTGGCTAACACATCATCAAGCTTCAAAAGGAAAAGAGGTAACAATAATAATCTGAGTATGTTATGGTGCTCATTAATTTAAACTGACTTTTGTTTCACCAGTACTAAACCAAATAAACACAGAAGATTCCTGAACACTGGAACACATTGCCTAAGGAGGTGGTGGAATCTCCATCCTTGGAGATACTCAAAATTTATCTGTACACAGCTCTGCATGACTGGTTCTAGGTCGTCTTGCTGTACAGGGAATTTCCAACAAGACCTTTAGAGACTGTTCCTACACTCAGTAGAGCAATCTCTTCTGTTCAGTGCAATATCGCTTTAGAGCTAAGAACAGTGGTATGAGTTTGCTTCAGTTTCTTGAATAGGACAGAAGAATGATAAAGAATGTTGTCATTCTTTTTTATCACAATATGTTCACAGATACTGTATACTTTGGTATGTGTATATGGCTACAGTTTCAGAATGTGTTTATGCTTTCTGCCTCACTCTGTTTCGGCAAATCTTCATTCTACTTCTGAAATATCCTAAAAGTATCTGTTAATGGTGTAAAGAATTTGTATCAAGAATCTGGGCATAGAGCCTGAGATACGTTCAGGGACCATTCTTTCTCTCCTGTGTTTCACACACATTTTCGTCTCTAACTATAACTGTAAATTGGAATTGACATGAATATAAATTTTACAAAAACTTGTAGTACACTCTGTCCAAATTAAAGGACTACATCTTGCCAACATTTAAGTGCATCCATCCTATTCCTGAAAGTTATGCCTGTCTTCCAAGTTGTTCAGACCACTGTGGCCAAAGTCTTGTTTGAAATGTTTTGTATCTTTGCAGCTGTCTATAAGTCTGCATACTTTCCTTCAGTCACACCATTTGTTGAAGAGTGACTTCATCTACAAATCTCTAACTTCTTGGTTTATCCCTGAATTACATAGGTTCAAGACTTGTCTTCACTTACTGAAAATTAATGTCTAAAGCCAAGTATGAAATGAACTGCCTAAATAATGTTTAATTCCTGCACTATGATAAATGAAAAAAAGTAACTTTTATAGGTTTTCTTGTACATGTTTAGATTCTTTGTATGAATCAGGCTGCCTTACTTACTCTTACTTCTTCCCTGTAAAATGTTGTATTTCTTCCACTTCAGACATTGATTCAGTCATTATTCTACTGAAATGTATGTAATTCCAATATAAAAACAATGCAACTTGATCAACTAACACAGACAATTTCTTTTCTTTTCCATGCTAACAGGAGGAGGGAGAGAGAAATAAGGTGAAGGGAACCAAGAAGGAAGTAGGGAGAGGAGGGAGAGAAAGAAGTACAGAAGGAGGCAGAATTATGTAACTCTATTATATGGCATTCTACATAAACTGTACAAGGAAGTCACTAACACATATATATGTATATATTCACAGCATCCTGTCATGACATCTAAATCTCTCACAGACACAGATTTTAGTAGCCTTTATGAGGCAGCAACCTCTAGTTCTTAAATAAAGAACCTTGACTGTATCTAATTTAATTTTTTGGTGGTTTATTAAAAGTCCTCTTCGTCATGGGTTACAGCTACTTGAGGGGTCATAGAAAAGGGCAGTCTGTGTTTACATTAATGCAATTTATCTATTCATGCACCGGGATTTCACTAACAACAAGAAGGATCACATGCAGAACTATTTTTCCACACAGTTGCACACAATTTTAAAATTTGCACACACCATCCAAACTATCCAACAACACACTGCTACAGCTAA
The DNA here is from genome assembly GCA_013396695.1 of Sakesphorus luctuosus. NCBI lineage: Eukaryota > Metazoa > Chordata > Aves > Passeriformes > Thamnophilidae > Sakesphorus > Sakesphorus luctuosus. Next base: position 18,383 of record VWZD01003910.1, read on the forward strand.
ATATCAACTAATATATATTTCATAAAATTGTTGGATCCAAACAGTCTTTATCCATCTTATTTTTAACTTTAGATAAATAGCTCTTTGTTTGTATTTCTCTGCAGAATTTAGCAGGCTTCTTCTCTTGCTTTTCTATGAGCCCAGGGTCTCCAGACAGATTCCATCCCTATCTCAAAAGCTCCCACCTGAGAATCTGTCCTTGGCTCACCAGCTGAAAACCTACATGTTCTCCAACAGCATCCCTTCCTGATGTTGTTTTTCGTGTTTTATGAATCAATCAACAAATATATCTGTTCTCAAATTCACACACTTTGTGCAATAATTCCTCATTTTCCAGCAATTTTTCTCTCACATCAAGAAAACATAAACTTTGTCATACTCTGGGAAATGTAAACCAGGATGAGGTAAAGATATGGAAGAAGAAGCACAACATAAATATCCTTGGAGTTATACAGAATAGATCATAAATTCTGGTTTTACTTTAAATAGTACCTCTGTGTCACAACAGCACACTTCATACCCCAAATTCAGCCATAAAATTGCTCCATAAACTTTACAAATGATAGGAAAAATGCTTTGGCTCTATTGAAATGTTAGGAAGAAACTCAGCCTGTAAATTATCTAACAAAACCTTTTTCTTTCTGCACAAATTAGTCTTTCTGCTGTAATTTGTCAGCACTGATTGTTAAAATATACTTTTAATAGAAGCAAGTAATGCTTTCTAAAGTAATTTTGAACATTCTTTTTGTTAAAAAAGTACTGAAATGCTCACTTAACAATGTAGATACTGCAAATGTACCATTTAAAAGAAGAAACACAGAGTTGTTGGTGTTTAGAGGATTCAAAATATCTGTCTTCTTAAAATACAGGTGAAAAAATCACAGTTAGGGCAATATTTGTAAAAGTTTTTAATTTTCATTGTTCATATTTACCATTTTAAATAAAAAATACCATTGTAAGTAGTATTTTGGTTAAGTACCCATGTTCCTTGTTGACATCCTTCCCTCCAATCTCCTTTTTAATGTCAATAAAATATAACATTTTCAAATGTGACTATTCTCACTTGCACTTGATTAAAAAAAATAAGAAAAAAAGGAATTTCTAGTAATATGAAGCAAGTAATTTGTAATTTGAGGTATGCAATGTACACTGCAGTAACCTCACTAGATCAAACTAACAGTGCTTCAGTGACCAATGTTCCATAAAGAAGCCATACAAAACACTGTGACTGGCATCAGATAAATNAAAAGCAGAGATACTCTATTTGAAAATCAGTAGCACAGACAATTTAATTTCATTCAATCCCCAGTATTTCCTCTGTTTTTTTCTTTAAATTTACACTAGGTTTTCTTTTTAATCTTATTTTTCGAGTATATTATTATGTCCTCTCCCCATTTTTATAAGAAATGTTATATTAGATATAAGCAAAATTCAGGATCACTGATGTTACTACTTTTTTATTTTTAAAAAATTATTATTAACAATTGTAATTCAAATACAAAATAGTATAAGTGAGGTTCCTCCATATGAAACCAGGCCTGAAGGT
>VWZD01003912.1:0-24043 GCA_013396695.1 Sakesphorus luctuosus
TAGTGGCATTATTTTTTTGACTAAGTCTGTTTAATCTTTTCTTCTTTCAAAAGAATGTTCTGCATTTTGCTTTAATGATGGAGATTATTTCCTGCCTTACAAGATGTGAAGACTGATGAGAAATTTTAACAAATTAAAAAAGATATAAGGACCATTTTGATTAGACATCCTAATTGTTCAAAGAAGAGTGAATAAATACATTCCAAAATAACAGGATAGGGCCAATGCACTAAAAGCTAAAAAAAAAAAAACAAACCCACATATTTTTAAAGAAGTAATTACACTAAATGAGTCACTAAATTATTGGAAGTACAGAGGAAAACAGAAAAACAAATTCTTACCAAAAAATCAGTTCTAATGTCTACATTTCATGTAAATAAAACTCTGATTTCAGTTTTAGTTTCAGTAACTTTTCTATAAAATCATAGAAATCCCTCAGTATACATGAAACTAGATCCTAATTTAGTTTCTTTATAAATGAAGAAATTATACTTTTAAGGCTAAAATATTTATACTAGTTATTTATTAATTATTTCTTTCCATTCTAAAAATCACACTTTTCTCTCTGAAATATGTAAGCTGGTTTCTTCATCTCTAGACATAGGAAATATATACAAAAATGTGGAAGATTCTCATCAGTTGGCAGTGGGGAGGAATATTTGGGAATATCAATTTTTTCTAAGGCTATTTGAGACAGTAACTGGATGTGTCTGGAAAAAAACCCCCATTACATTTAAACTTTTGCAAGGATGCCTACTAAGTACCAGTACAATAATAGTGATTCCTCATCTAGGATTCTGTGGGCATTGGTCGTGGATGCTACTTAACAAATATAAATCCAAATCTGAATTTATTCAGAAAAGGGTCCTAAAGACAACCAGGTGAATAAATCATTTACCTCATGGGATAAGAATTAAAAAATCTTAGCACCAGCTGACTTGCAAAGACTTGTAGCAATCAAATGTCTGGGTTTTTTTCCAACCAGTATCTAGGCCTATGAAGTTGTTTTCAATCCTACATCCTCTATAGTTAACTACTATCTCAATTTCAGTTAAAAGATCACTAAAACAGAGTATGTCTTTTCAAATTTTTCCAATGTGTTTGGTGTACAAATTTGAAGCAAAAAAAAAGAATGAAAATAGAGTCGCCCTTTCTTGGGTGGCTTCTGTTATTTGTTCTCCAGTCAGACTCAGGCTTGCTCCTGCAGCACCATAGTACATGTGGGCTGATCTATTCACAGTGGAAGTGATTATATAAAGAGCAAGATTAATGTAGTGGAAGAGCTGAAACTGGTAAAGCTTTACATATTCAACATACAGTGATCAACAGAAGGTTTGTTTTGTGCTTGTATTCCAAACAGAGCAACTTGAGTTTTTCAGAGTTAAACTGTCTGCCATGTCTCTCTGCATTGTTCTTTTCCCCGCTGTGATATAAGGGAAAAACAGATTATTATCATTCACCTCCAGCATGGATATATCCCTGACTCTTTTATCTCCAGTCATTGTACAGACAGAGAGGAAAAAAATATCCTTTGCTCATGGATCTTGAAATCTAAGGAGTCTTTCTAATGTGTGAAATCTAGATGAGAGTCATTACTTTAACTGCTCACAGCTTATTTATGATTTAACAGGTAACAGAGGGGATATAAGCATGCCTGAACCTCCAGAGGGAGAAAAAGGAGTAGATGGATAACACTGCACTCCTAAAATCTCACTCTAGATCTAAAAATGAGTCCTCTTGGGTAATGGTGTGCATTGGATTGATAAATGATGATAAAGTGTTAGCACTTCTCTAAGTACATGTGTGAGAAAAAGCTGTACACCTGAAATTTTGGAGTGCTAGGTTTCAGACACACAATACTTTGCAGTGTTTCCAGCTAAGGCTTTTACCTGTTACAATCTCCTTGAAAAAAAAACCTCTGAGATGAACTTGGTTAGTCTGGTGCTACTAACACCAGGGTTGTGGGTTTGATCCCATATGAACCATTCACTCAAGAGATGGATTCAATTTTCCTTGTGGGTCTGTTCCAATTCAGACTCTTCCATGAAACTGAAATATGTGGGTCACCTCTACAGCTAAGCCACCCATCTAATGTTTGGCATGAAACCTCCATGGGAAAGGACAATATTACAAATATATTTATGGAGATTCTCTAATTGTTTCTGCATCAAGATAGCCCTGGAAAATAAATTGGGATATTCAGGTTTTTTCTCATATGTCATCACAGCTAGTATAGGGCAAGTCTTTAGTGCCTAGGCCTTGGAACACTGACAGGAGAACAAGAGAAGTTGTGTGAAAAGGTTAGCCAAAAATGTCAGCTATAACTTTAGAAGGATAAAGCATTCACTCAGAACAGAAAATCCATAAACAGATAAAGTACTGAAATAAAAACAGTAGGCCAGCTAGAAGCCTAATTTTTGTATAGAGTTCATAATATTATCACTCATTCTATGTCAAAATATTCCTGTATCATGGTCACATATTATCTGGACATTAAATCAAACTGATTTGCCTTTTGCAGATGCTGTATACTGCTGAGAAATCAGTCCACCTGTTTAGGGGCCTGAATATGAATAGTCAAGTTTTCCTTTAGGTACCTCTGTTTCCTACTGTTTGCCTGACTTAAAATGTCACAAAGTAATCGACATAAAGCAACTGAGATATTTTGTATCTGCTCATTCAAAGATGGGGTCATCACAATAGGAAACATTAAGTATTTGGCAATTCAAATCAGGGACTGGATTTGCAACTCTCAGTGTATTCTGTCAGATGGATTTGCAAACTACTGAGCTGTGAAGACCCTGTGTTCCTCAAAGATGCTTCCCCTAAGGAAAAAACTGTGGGGGTTTTTTTCCAATAGACAGTGTGGTGAATGATGTTCAAACATGTCAATTATATACAAGCTATTCATTTTCCTACCTTCTATACTTCATATTGGTTTTCATAAGGTGCAGACTTGAGAGTTCTCAGAAAAGAATAAATTTTTTTTTCATTTCCTTCTTATTGATACCCATTAATTCATATTACAGTAAGATTTATTCTTTTTTAGTAAATTGAAACTGTTCACATCATGGTCAGAGCACCAGGTGTGATTAGGAAAGTCATTTGACTAAATTAATAGAATCCTCGTGTAAGTGGATGAAATGTATAATTTCACTGTATTAAAATACAGCTGAAGCATATACTATACTATTATAATTCTCTAAGTTTCTGATGATTTTCCCTGTTATAAAAGTCCATTATGCTGCTTTTGAGTTGAACACCAGAAATACCACTTTTTTAAGCCTGTCTTTAATATCACAAGAGCTAAACAGTTGAGTGAAATCTATTTCATGTATTTTCTTATGGCCTTCAAAGCAGTGGTAAGTCCCAAACAATGACAGTTGATTGATTCACCCAGCTCTGACAACAGGAGAAGTTTTTCTGTCTAGATATGACATTCAAGCTCTTCAACCATCTCTGCAAATGGCTGCAGAAAGCAGAATTTCTGAATACTTCTGTGATACCCCACAAACTCAGTTCTGGAGGAGCATAAACCAGGGATATTTCTAAATGTTACTCAGCAGAGTGTCAGCCGTGTTTAGCTCCCACTGCTTTCCTGTGTCACCCAAGCAGGACTAGTAAGGTACCCTCTCCTATTGTCCTTTCTATGAAACCTCCCTTAGAAGACCACCTTAATAAATTTGGTCAAAAACCAAATTGTGCTTTATGGAGCAGACTTTGTTCTTCCCTTACTGTGAAAGATAGAGGTCTTATTTTTTGATTTTTTTTTCTCCTCCCTACCTATGAAAATTATTCTAAAAATATCTTTATCATGTGTAATTTCAGTAAGAAATTCAGGTGTCCACTTTTAAGCAGATATGGCTCAACCAATGATTGCATCCAACACTTTCAATGATTGTTTGTTGGGAAAACAAGCTGCCCATCTCCCCAACCCTTTCCATGTTCCCAGAAGCTCTGAGGGATCCTGCAGAGGGCCAGGTGAATCTTTGCATTTTGGGCAGTGCGGATGTGAACAGCTGTGATGAAACTACAGCTTAACAAATGATCATTGTGCTTGCTTGTAGGTAACAGAGTCATTTTTATAGTAAAAATACTTGGAATCTAATGTAAACATCCTTGGGAGGAAGTCAAAGACCATGACAGAGCCAGCCATTCAAGCCATTATGTGATTTTGCAGTGCTAAAAATCTGATAAATGTAATCTCTCTGAAAGATTCAGTTAAAGCAATTATTGTTGAAGTGCCAAATTTAAGAACAAACCTTTCTTATTAGCATTTTTTATCCCCCTAGTACACCTTTCCCTATTGTCAGAGTCTCTTAGTACTTCAGATAATTTTAAGGCAGTGGTTCAATTAATACTATCACTGAGCAACAGCAAAGATAATACTTAATGAACTAACTCTTAATCATTTTCAATGAGAAGAATTGCCTAATGATAAGTAAGGTTTTCAGTTAATGTGAGTGAAAAGATGAGACTTAAATTGTTGTTTACCTACTGTTCAGCAGAGGAAAGGCCCACTGGCATGATGTTAATTTTGAAGATAAGGAGAATTAGATGAAAGCCATCAGCCTTTGGTTTTCACATTGTGGGTTTCAAGTTTTAGATGAAAGGTCACAGTGACAGCCATGGAAATACTTCTGTTGCATCAGGATTATTTTGCATCAGTGCCTATGAACATCAGAACTGTAAATCAGGTGTAAAGCTGCTATTGGATCAGTACTACAGCCAAAATAGCATAGCAAGTTTTCTGAGGACAATAAATTAGGTTTTGCTATACTCTTGTCATTTCCTGGTTGGACTATGACCAATTCCTATGCTTACTATGAAGCAGATTGTGCCAACTCTGTAGACACAACTCACAGATGAAGGACTACAGGCTACAATTTAGCATGACTGGTAGAAACTTAATCACTCTAGTATAGTTGGAGGAATCTCTCAGGCTGCCTTATTTCCACTAACAAGGTGTTCATGGGGACAGAAATATTTAAAAGGAAAAACTGATGAACTATAGATTAGCTTAATTCCTAAAAAAACCCTATTTAATCAAACCTATTATTTCTAATTACCTACAAGAAAACAAGGAAATAAGTAAGAAGCACCAAGCAGTTATCATAATCAAGTGTCATCTATTTTAGTTTTGAGACATTTAAAGAGGTTCTGTATAGTGTCATATATATTGACTTGACTAAAACTTCTAATCTCTTGCATGACTAGCTTAAACTGACACAAGATGAGCACACAGACGGATAAAAGAAAGTTCTGAAGTGCATCAACTTAAAAGAATGTTCTAAATAGGATTTCACAAAGATTTGGATGGAAGCTATTCAATAACATTATTACTAGCAGTTTTGTAGAACACAGACCAGTTTCACCAGTGGGATGTGATCATAAAATTGCAGAAATAATCCTTGAAAAGATAGAGCACTGTTTAACAAGGACAAATGGAGAAATTCATTTGTCATGTAGGAATCTGATGTGTTTGACATGTAGATATGTAAAAATTATCAGTTGTCTCTCATAGAGCTAGAAGGGTCTAAATCACCCCTATGCAGAAGAGGACATAATAATTTTTAGCAATTCAAAGGCTGAATGTGAATTGTGGATGCAGCACTGCTAAGGAAAGGCAAATAACACCAGTGTGTACAAATACTGTAACTGCAGAGCACATGAAGTGGCGCCATCAAGCTGTAGGGCCGGCCAGAACAGCACTTTTCATATCTTGCACATAACAGCTCAAAAAGGATTTTGACTAGAAGGGGAAAATCTAAAGGAGAGCAAAGAAAAGGCTCGATGATCACAGTGATGGCCTTGTTTGAATCTCTGAGCTCTCAGACAAGATGCAAAGATGAAGAAAACAAGTCATTCACATGTCCACTGTGGTGGAGCACCACTGTATCACAGAATCAGAGTTGAAAGGAGCTTTGGCATCAAAGGCAACGTCATCCCTTCTAAATATATTCTGCATTAAACCTTGAGTTGTTAGCCTGGGTGGAAAACTATTTTTAAGAATCACTACTCTCATATTGAGAAACCTTCTTCTGAAGGAATCATATTATAGAAAACTCAAATGACACAATAAATTATTACACAAAATGAAAGTATCCTAAAGTCTTCTCTGTGAGAACTGTTAACAACCCTTATATTTTTAACATCATTTGTATGTAATTTCTGACATTTGGATATTAGCAGGCTAAGAGCATAGGCTGAATATTTTCAAGAACCTTCCAAGAAAATAAATTTTCCCATCACATTTGTCTTAAAAAATATGTACTTAAGCTTTTTATATTCAACAGCCACTTATTACTTATTAAAAATTAAGCAACTGGGAAATAGTCTGAAATCTGAAAACAAAGGTATATGTTACTTTATTGTACTGGTTTGAAAGTAAACCGGCAGGAGAAAAGAACCCAACACAAAAGACATTATAAGTCAGAGTTACAATTTAATAAAAGCATTAAAATAAATGCAATGGCATAAGGAGAAATTGGGTTTAACCCACAAGCCCCAGAAGTATAACTCAGCACTCTTGGGCTATTTCTTAGCCACTGTGCTGACCCATGTGATTCCCCAAAATCCAAAGTAAAAGGAGGTGAAAAACCTGTTGGTGCAGATGACAGTTGGCATCTGGTCAAGAGTGGTGGTCTCCTCCTGTTGACGTTCTGGTCCTCCTCTGGATCTGCAGAGTGGGGTTTTTTTAAGTTCCAAAACCCCCAAGATTATATACCCTCTGGTTCAGGTGGGACAGCCCATTAACTCCCCCAGGGCAGGGTGTTCCACATTGTATGATCTAACTCTGTGAGTCATTGGGTATTGTTAGATTGGTTGATGGCCCATTAGCAGACACACCCCCTCAGGCTGGGTGTGAAGGTGCTAATGACTCCCCAGAGGGGAGTTATCACAGGTCTTATCTCACAGGCTTCTTTCACACCCACCTTACAGCCTGAGGGGTTGGGTGTGCCCTGGGCAGCTGCTGCAAATGGTCCATTGTTAACAGTTCATGGGAAATTACATAGAGGGTTTAGAATACACAGCTTTGGTCATACCCACACCGTGATAAACTGGTCCCACCTGCTGAACTAGGACATTTATATAAATCCTTAGAAGAAAATACAACCACTAAGATTAGTCTCAAAAAAATTAGGCCCAGATAGTTAACCTTTCAGAACAGAGAATGAGATAACCCTTCAAGAGAACTTGCCAGGCAGGCACAGATTATTCTCACATATTATCATTATTGCCACTGCAGCCAGGCACATTCTGATCTGATATTTGATCTACATTATGTGGAAGAGATATTACTTTATATGAGATTCTAAAAATTAGGCCTGTTATATTGGAGAAAAAATACTGAAAAGACAAATGGAGAAGTTTGAACAAAGCAAAGAAAGTCATTGCAGAGTAGTCAAGAAACAGTGTTGTATTTCTCTGTTTAAATATTGATTCTTAAACAACAAATGCATGTTTCCTTCTAAACCAAGTTTTGCAAATAGACTATGCTTGGTCTGTCTCTGTGTTTAACCTCCCCATTTTTGCCTCCTTATAGAAGAGGAAATTCAAAACTTATCTTTATCAGAGTTTACAAACTGTATTTAAAAAGAAAAAAATAGAATCAAAACATAGTCTCTCTTCTGTAAAATGTGCAGAACACATCCTGCCTCAATCCAACCCTCTAGAACCACCATACGTCAATGGCAGAAAGCAAAGACATGTCTTACATCAAAAGGATGTTTTGGTCCATTATACAGTAATACAAAATATTTCACATTATACTAATTTTCTTTCAAATTTTATGCATTTTTCAAAATCTTATAATTTAATTGAATTTACAGTCTTATAAGATTTCCCCCTTCCTCCTGAAACTTAGCATCTTCTGACAGGGATAAATCCATCGTTCTTGTCAGCTTCATTAGTAAGTTTTCATTAAAAAAGTAACATGAAAAAATCAAAACAAGCAATAGTAACATGTAAGGCAACCTAAACATATGTTACAAAGTCTACTCTGTGCTCTTTTGAATCTTTGTAAGAAGTGATCTTACTTTGAGAGCTGCACTAATCTTTTTCTTAAAGATCTGAATTGCAGAGAAAGAGTCCCTTTAGGAAAAAGGCTTTTGAACGTCATATGTTTGAATCAACTGTTTTATCTGGAAAACTTGTAAGAGCACTTCTGCTCCAGGAATTTAGAATAAAAATAGCATATTTAATTGAGTGCATATACATTGTTGGAGGAAAATTTCTGAAACAACTTTTCTTGAGCTGTCTCTAAGCTTTCAAAGGTTATAGGACTTTAAAAAATAGTTCACATTCCTGCAGTTTTAATTGAGCTGTATGTACTCTTTTATAGAAAAGGAGAATTTTGAAAAGGCATTCAAATATCCAACATATCAAATGTAGCTTGATAAAATTTTGTTTAAGGTTAACAAGCAATAACTCACATAGTGTCCTAACTAGAGAGAGAAGCCTCCAGATATTTTTGCTGTTGAGAAAATGGTTCCGTATCATATTCACATTTAAATGTCATTGAAACTTTTCTTTGCATGTTTGATGTATCCAATGATTTTTAACACACTGATTCAAATTAAATACTAGGTCAGGTTGTTTGGCCAAAAAACACCCAGATCATGTAGTCCACCTTCTTTTCACCTCTCCCTGAATTAATTACTGTTTTAACTATTGGATGACTTCTAAAATCAAAACATTTTAAGAGACAGAGAACTCACCATAGTCCTAGTAGGCTGTTACAATGACTATTAACTTTTACTACTTAAAATGCTGAACATATTTCTGGTTTAAATTTTTCTAGCTGTAATTCCTAGCATTTGGCTTTGGTTCCATTTTTGTTAAGATTTACTGTGATCAAAACCCTTTGTAAGCTTGTCTTTGATAGTCTAAAGAGATAGATTTTCAGTCTTTGACTATAAGCCTTTCCAATACTTTGATTATCCTCCTGGCTCCAGTTTTAATTATTTCCCTTTGTTGTACTCGCATTCACTTTAGAGAACTGTGTTTACTCTATAACAAGCATATCTGATGGTTGTACTGTGTTGGTTTGAGGAGAAAAACCAAAAATGTTTACCCACAAGCGGGGGAGGGGGCCTCCTCCACAATAATCATGCCACTCTTTATCAAATTTAGAAGAAGGAACTTTAATACAAGAAGGATAACTGTTCTTAACTGCTATATATATATATATATATATTTATGTAAACAGATCAGAGCAAACCGCTTCCCCAACAAGAGAAAAACAAACAACCAAACAACCAACCAAACAAAAAGGTTATACTTATGGCAGTATCAGTGTTACAGTCCGGGGCAGCCTGCAGTCAGCAGTGAGGCGCAGTCCGGGCAGGTAGGCAGAAGCCAGCGGCGAGGCGCAGTCCGGCAGGCAGGCAGAAACCAATGGCGAGGAGCCATCCCGGCCGGAAGGCAGGCAGGCTAGCAGCCGTCCCAGCAGGAGGCAACTGACACCCCCCGCCTCCCAACCCCCCTTCCCCCCACCGGTGTGGAGTCCTCAAACACAAAAGAGACAACCTGCCCCCACCCAAGAAATCAGCAGTTAACGACTCTTTTTGTTAACTCCTGGCATGGGCAGTTAGTGGCAGGGGAGAGAATTTACATAAGAATTCCAAACTACAACATGTACTTACACTAAATATATATATATGATGGCAATACAGTGTTCTTTATCCTGACTACAACAGTGAATATCATTTGTCAGTTTGATGACAATGCTAGTCTTGAAATTGAAAGGAAGAGTCTGCCGGAACTCTCTTTTCAGCAGAATTTGTTCCAATATTTACTTGTTACTGTTTTTTTTGTCTAGTTTTTCAGAATTAATATCTCATCATTTCCCCTCATTGAATAAACTATGTTCCAATACCCCTGGAATAAATTCTTCCAAAGTATCACACCCTAATGTGATGCTCATCTCCCATACAAAATAATGGTAAAATTCCCATTGACTTTCAGCAGCAGAAAGGAGGAAGTGGCTAAATATCTGAGAGACCTTAGCTCAATTTATTTCTTCTTAATACTTTATAATACATTTATTGAAATCTTCATTTAAAACATGGTACAATCAAAGTATTGATATATTCCAGTCTGCAAAGCATTAATTGATTTGGAAGACTAGAAAGTAACAATTAAATATATATAAATATACATAAATATATCTATCTATCTATCTATGATTAAAGTAGCAATCTTAAAATTCTTTAAAAAATGCCCTATGATTTAAATCACTGTGTAATTTTAAGTGTTCCATCTTTCGAGGGACAACTGAAATTTCAAATTTGCTTTTAAACCTTTAAAAGTTGTATCTATGGGAAATTTGATAACGTAAGAATTTTAGAATAGAGTTTAAATTTGCTACTCATTCAAAGCAGTTTTTCATAAGTTGTGTCCGTTATCCACAGTTCACGGTTATGCCTTTAAATTTCCCGGTGCCTCCTCATGAACTATTCACCATGTAGAATGGAAAGAAGACATTGTCCTTCAAATATTCTAATGTCACACTACAAAAGCAGTCATCAGGTCACCATAAGTGCATCTCTCTCACAGAAACAAGGAAAAGATGAAAAGCTTCTACAGAGACTGTCATGATTCCAATTTCAGTTTCTCTGGAGGATGATTTACCAGATCAGGAAACAGGAAACAGTCATATATTATCTGAAAAGTCTAACAGATTTTCCTGTGCTATGATTTACAACTCTTATGTGATTTTGCAGGAAAATATTCAGGGAATGCAATGATAATGAGGAACAATCTGTCATTTTGTTAATTGCCTTTCAAAGAGATGTAGGCTGTTATTAGGCTGCCCTTAGCCTTCCCTTAACACAACCAAACAACCTGAGCTCTCCCATGGTCTGTTCACAGGTTCTGTGCTATGGGCTCCTGACCATCTAGTAGTACTCTGCTGGATGCTCTTGTTTCTTAAGGTCCTCCTTCAACTAGGGGGCCCATACATAAATGCAGTAATTTATACCAGTGACAGCTTAGTTGGTGCCTTATTCACAATGGTCAGGCAGTTAAATGCCACCCTGACACCTGATCCCATCAGATCTCGGAAGCTAAGCAGGTTCAGGCCTGGTAAGTACTTGGATTGGAGACCTCCTGGGAACACCGGGGGCTGTAGGTTCTAGTCCTGAGGTCTTCACTGTGACTGTCCAAGCTCGCTCGGCCATGGCAGATGAACCTGAGGAGTTAAAGGGTGGGGCCAGTTCTGTGCATGCTGTGCCTCACCTAAAAAATCCACTGTGCAGGCTCAAAGGGCACACCCACGTGGGGAGAGCCCTGCCCAAATCTTCGTTTGTGAAGCCTAGCCATAAATTAATGAATTCACAATGACATCACAGCTGGCTCATGTTTCATAGTGTCCACCATAACCTCCAAGTGCTCTCAGAAACGCACATAGCAGCCAGGCTCTTGACTATTTCTTCATTTATGGAAGTTTAAGGTATTAATTTGACTTACACGAATTGCGATTTTTTTTTTTCTTTTTTGATGCTTCTTCTTCCAGTCATACACTCCAGAACAGAAAATAGAAATTTTAAACAACAGTCTACAAGAAAGCAAAAAATTTCATTAATAAATAAATATTCCCATGGTATTCACATTGACAAAACTGCATTGACTGCACTTCTGGTAAGGTAGGTGGTGGCTGTACCAAACACAGCAAATGACATTTTATGAAATTCTTCATTCTTCAACTTGTCATTAAACAGCATGATGAGAAGTGAAGAGCAAAGAGGGTAAATGAATGATTGCAAAGAGCATCTAGGAAGTCTAGGATGTAAGCAGGGGTTGTTTTCTCATGATAAAGGGTCTCCATACTCAGTGCAGGCAAGGACATGTTACTGAGAATCTTGACTATAATGTTTTTATACTAAATAATGAGTTTTAAGTGAGATTCCAGATTTCATAGCAGAATATTTTTACTGCCACTTGAGCCATAGTTTAAAATCATAAAGTATGTTTTTGACTCACTGGGATGGATTTCCACTGCTAGTTTGGAACTACACCTAGGAAAGTATGGGAGCTAGGAAGCCTCAGCTCTGCCATTTAAATCACTTCTAAGAAGCCCAAGAGGACTCTGAGATGAAGATTAGGGGAAAGAGAAAATTACTGTCTCTGTTGGTGTGTATCTAAACCCCTGGACAAGTAAGATTAGTAAGCCAGGAGAAGTTATCCATATGCATCACGTACCTTTTACATGCAGTGGGACTCCTTGAAAGCCTTTAGTATCTATCACCACTAAATGTTCCCCAGCCGAAAATCTCCAAGGCATGTGGTAGGAGTTTGGGAACTATTGATTATGTGAGGATTTTGATACACAGTTGACAAGGTCAAAAAGTATTTTTTCCAGAAATACTCTAGTGCATATAATTTGTATTTTTCAGAGAGAAAACCATTAAAACTCACATTAACAGGAAAGAGGATTTTGTCATGTGGCACATGATACCAATCTCATAGTGGAGTTAAAGAAAATTGTAGTGTTTACTTGGTGCTTTGAGATCAATATTTGTAGCAGACTCCTTTTGTTTTATTTTTAAGTCTCCTTGATGTCAATTATGCATGCTTCCATTTCTTTGCATCAAAGATGGTATCAGTCTATTTTCTTCTGTGTTTTGAGGGTTTTTGTTCTGAAGTGTTATTCTTCTGTTACTGTAGTTTACTTCATCACAGTATTTAATAGCTTTTGCCATTCAAGTGACTATCCATGTTTTCTTGAATTGTGAACGCAAACTTTTGCAAGATATTTTTAAATATTAGAAACCATACTTTTTTTAACACCCACTTTATTATTTCTGTGTGCTTAATGATTTTCTGTATGTGACAGCATGTTAATAACACAAATAGTCTTAGCTAAGTGTCAGTGTATCATAGTTTAATATTATTCAGCTATCCCACATTCTCCATGTAGCATTACTTAGAAAATTCATTCCAGAATCCTTCTTAGAATCTGGATTATGAAATTACTAAAAAATTTGCACATATTCAGAGGCAAGACTAAGTGAAGTAGTCAAATTCAAGACTCAGGGTTTGAATCTCCAGCATTCCCTGACTTTTATTTTGGTGTCACTTCATTTGAATCAACAGTGTGATATCTTGGAGAATCAGAACACAAAGGGTTAGTGCAGAATCCAGCTTTATTTAATCTTCATTAGTGATCTGGAGGTGGAAGCAAACAGCTCATTAGTGGAATTTGCAGATGCTAATAAATTGAGAGAAGTTATGTACCCGAGGGAAGATTGCAAAATAATAAAAGGGCATCCAACAGGGGTTTAAAATGTGGACAGAAAATAACAATTTAACTGAGGAGACCTTATATTAATACAGCTCAGAAAATAATTAAGAACACAAATAGGAATGCAAATTAATTCCATACCTTAAAGTAGAAAATGAGACATTACATCAGCAGAACAATATCTATTCTCTTAGGTATTTGGAAAGGAAACACCTGACTTAGTATTCAAACCTGTCATCAATGATAGACAAAATAGATAGACAAAATGGATAGTTAGAGGCAAAAGGCAAGATGCTTCTCCTTTAGATGAAATCTCTAGTTCATTATATATCGACAACTTTCATTGTCCAAATATTCTAATATTTTGACCAGTTTTTCAGGAAGTGACTGGATTCAATTCTGTTGAAAATTTATATGATAATATGCAGTTTGGAGTTTGAAAAGGTTGTTTATGTCTTTTGACTTATATTAATTTTTATGAATTAGTAAAGATCAAGAATTCTGTTAAAATATGTAAATTCAGGAATTGCTGCTATTAAATAAAGAGTATTACATCCCTTTGAATCAACAGGAAATTCTCACAAAGCTGTGTTAGTCTTTTATTAGGTTTATTTACAGAAATAAATCGCAATGTTATTATGTTTTAAACTACACATGATTTGGTATAGTAACAAATTTAAATGTCTATCTTTGGACCTCTGTAGCTGGTGATGGTGACATGTAAAAAAAAAATCCGTAAAAGCAATGATTATAGGAAAATTGTAGTTTTTTATACATCACTCTTATTCCTATGTTAGATTCAGTGTTTCCTTACTATGGGAAATGACATCTCAGACATACATAGAAACAAAAATTGTACTATTTGCTTTGGCTAGCTGTAAAGTTACAGTCATGAGCTCATCAGGACATAATGCCATTCAGATGTGAGCCTGAGGTTTGCTAAACGTTGCCAAGGATTTGGACAACTAATCCCTATTTTGTTTATATTTAGAAAGTTAAAAGTATAATTAAAAACTTCAGTTTGTTTAGTTCATTGTCCAAACATAATACAGGTCACTATATGCCTAATATGTTTTGCATCTGTGTCTATCCACCAGTAATTTCCAACCCAGAGCTCTTTTCTCCTTTTTATCTTTTCTCCTTGTTTGTTTGTTAAATATTCATATCAAAGCAGAAAATGTTTCCTTTCTATTCCAAATAAAACTATTCTTCTTTCTCTTCCAACCTCCTTTTATTAGAATGATGTTTACTGCAGTAGCACTTCCTCTTCTTTTCCCTTCTCTTGTTGCATTGAGGACCATTTGGAATGATTCCCTCTGTCTCTAAAGACTCTTTAAGATCAGATTAGTTGATCATCTCATAATTTTTGCGGTCCCTTAGTTGGTGGTGGCCTAAAGCTTCTCATTTTGAGCTTCACTTAATATGATGTTCTTCTGTCACTGCCACTCAAGCATATGCGTCACAGCTGTGAAGCTGCAGAACATGCATCTTTTGGCAGTTAGCAAGCTTGCTTTGTGTTTGAGGCTGATGAGAGAAAAAAGAGCTGTGACATCCTGAGACGCAAACGATCACATATGAGGGAAAAGAAAAGGAAGTAAAGATTGTGTAGGCTTTGACCTCAAGTGCAAATTTTTGTGTGACTAGTTGCCTAACGATACACATCTGTGAAATCAACATTGTATGCCCTCTGAAAAAGGGCAGTTCAATTCATTGATGTTATGGTGGAATGACAGAGCATGATCTGATCAACACTGGTGAAGTACAGTCAAACTCAAGAAAAATGAGGAATACTGGAATACATAGGCTTAGCAGACAGGCAGAGGAGGATGAGCAATGGAATGGAATTTCAGCTAATATGTGTGGTATGTCTGGAATCCCTGTCTAAGATATAGTATTAAAATTGAATTTCCCAGAAGAAAGATAGGACTGTCAGAGAAACACCACTGGCAGCATGAGGAAAAAAATAGTCAATGCTTTTATTCTGCTATTTATCTGCTTTACAAGCATAAATCGGTCATTATGCTTTAGCACAAAATAGTTAACCTGTCACTTTCCCCTGTTCAATTCCTCAAGTATCCAGTGACACAATCTTCTTGACTGTCAAACACACATACCTTGGAATTCCACATCCATACATTTAGGACCAGGTTCGCTGTCATTCACCAACTGGAGTCCTCTCATTCATCAGACTGGGTCAGGTCACCAGAATAGTGCTGGTGGGCTTGCTTGGCTGCCTTCCCTCTGTGGCAGCTGCAGAGTGCTGACTGTGATTAATTGTCTTGCATTTACAGTGCTGTATTAATTGTTTTGCTTTGCAGACAAAAAAATTCTTTCAAAACTGTTAGGTCTCTAACAAGACAAACGTTACTATTTCAGCTTCTTTGAATCAGTGTTATAGCACTGAGAAATGGTGCTACTCTCTTATTTTCTCTTACAGTTAGCACTCAGGCTACTCAGGATCATGAGGTATCTTCCAGTTGAATAAGTTCTGAAGATTCTAAAATAAATTTATAATTAGAAAATATCAAGATACATGTTTAAATTAAGGTTTCATATTTTCTCTAAAAAAGGCTTTCTCTCTTTTAAGTTCTTGTGATCACCAGCTTTTGTAGTTTTTAAGGCATCTAAAGCTGAATTGGCCAAATGCTCCTTTTTTTCCCTTCTCTTTTAGATATAATTGAAAAAGAATTCCATACTTTTTACATTTTTTTTAAATGAAAATACAATCTGGAATTTGAATAGGAGACTAGAGGATTTACATCCTTTTTGCCTCAAGTACTCAGTCCAACATGGTAGTCCTTATAGATAAGCTCATGGTTGTGTCTTTGGCTGGTTATGGCCAGAGTGCTCACTACCATTCTGTTGCACTAAGTTCTACCTCATTTATTCTTTTCAAAATCCATCCTAAAGCTTTCCTTTGTGCTTTCACATCAGAGATGTAGTAGCTTTCCCTACCAAAAAAGACAACACTGCTTTTTTGGTTTCCCACGCTCAACCACAGAGTCCTCTAATCTTCCTCACTGTTGTTCCTCTTACACATGGTGGGTGAACTGATGATCAGAAATTATCCACTTGAGTGGGGGAGGGAGTGTTTCTTTACTGATATCTTAATTAATTCTCTGTGGAGGGAAAAGAAGTTCCCCCACTGACAGAAGGCAAACAGGCATGTATGGTGAGAAGGAGTTGCAGACAGGAGGACAGAAATTTGTTCTGACAGCAGAAAGCATGAAACTCACCTTTAGCATCTGGTCCAGAGTTTGCTGGGTCAAGTAAAATAGCTGGATTGAAATCCCAGTGAATTTTTTATCACTTATTGATTTTTATGTTGCCCTCATAGTTTTACTCATAATACTCACAGCTGAATGCCCCACATAGGTGTGAAAATCTAGCAATATACATTATTTTACTGCTTATTCTGCTTTTAGTTCAACATTGTCCAGGCAAATAATCACTGAACCCAGTTCTCCCATTTTTGCCTGTAAAATCATAAAAATCTCTGCTGCAGACAATCCAATTATGGTGCTGCACAAGTGGACTAAAGTAAGCATCAGAGTGATGATTCTTTGTTATATCATACCCATGTTGGACCTAGCTGAGGATGGTAGTGTTAGTAATGAATCATAGAATCAACTGGGTTGGAAGAGATCTCTGAAATCATGAAGTCCAACCCTTGATCCAACACCACTGTGATTACCAGATCATGGCACTAAGTGCCACATCCAGTCTCATCTTAAAAACCTCTGAGAATGGAGAATTCACCACCTCTCTGGGCAGCCCATTCCAATGCCTGATTACTCTCTCTGTAAAAATTTCTTCCTAATATCTAGCCTGAACCTCCCCTGGCAGAGCTTAAGACTGTGCCTTCTCGTCCTTCTGCTGTTTGCCTGGGAGAAGATACCAACCCCAACCTGGCTACACCCTCTTTTTAGGTAGTTACAGAAAGTGATGAGGTCACCCCTGAGCCTTCTCTTCTCCAGACTAAACAACCCCAGCTCCCTCAGCCTCTCCTCACAGCACTTGTGCTTGAGTGCCTTCACCAGCCTCGTTGCTCTTCTCTGGACCCGCTCCAGCACCTCAATATCTTTCCCAAACTGAGGGGCCCAGAACTGAACACAATACTCAAGGTGTGGCCTCACCAGCGCTGAGTACAGGGGAAGGATCACTGCCCTGGGCCTGCTAGCCATGCTATTTTTGATACAGGCCAGGATCCCATTGGCCTTCTTGGCCACCTGGGCACATTGCTGGCTCATGTTCAGCCTCCTGTCAATCCAATCACCCAGGTCCCTTTCTGCCTGGCCGCTCTCCAATCACTCTGTCCAAGCTACCCATCTCTTTTTTCCTTTCTGTTTGGAATCTTCTAGACCAAGTAAGTTTCTTGTAGTCCAGGAAACGTATTGTCTACCCAATGTATCTATTAAAAAAAAACCCAACAAACAAACAAAAACAAGTAAAAAAAAGGCACAAAACCCAAATTCAATGCATATATTGTCCTTCGTATCACCTATGGAAGGTTATCTGTTTCTGAGGAGCAAACTGCAGAGAAGCTAAAGGTTCCACTTGATTTATGTGCATTGCTTTATGATATTAGTACCTTTAGCAGTGTGCCTTGCCTCTCTGCTCATGCTGAATATACTTTAACACAGACATGACCACCCCTCATTAAAATTTCTTCATAGGTTTGTTTTTGTGCTAAAACCACTGTCTTTCATTACTTGAACTAATATGCTGGTCTGTGAACTTAAGTGACTGAGGTAATAAAGTATGTTTCCTCCCACTCCTATAGGCTAGTAAATTCTGATAAAGCAGATAAGAAGTGGGTATCATGTCTTATCATTTAGTCATTAAATACATTGATGAACCTCTACCAAAGTCCTAGTCAAAAAACCAAGAAGCCAAACTCTCGGCATATGTTGGAGCAAAGGGGGAATTCTGAATCTAAATCTTAGCCTTAGAATGCTGAAAAAAGAAGGTATTTCAGATATTTTGTCCCATCTAATTCCACCATATTTTTTTCTTATGTTAAAAGGCAATGTCTTCGAAGAAATCAGTCCATTATCAACTTGTCTACATAAGGCCATGAACTTTCACTTTAAGGTAAAAGAAAGATATCGAAATTCATTCCCACAAAAGGTTCCATGAGACTGCCAGGCACACTGACAAAGGATTTATTTTGGATTCAGTACCAGCTAATTTTTCAATACTTATAAAAACATTGAAAGTGAAAGTTTTATAATAAGGCAGTCATTAAAAAATGCAGTATCGTTTGCCATGCACAATTCATATTTGTGCATTATGACTAGTACATGTGAAGAGTTGGAATCTCCCTTTAGAAACTGGATTAGAAACCAAAGCTATGCAGACAGATAAAAGTGATAAATAGAACACACCAATTTTTCCAATACGTAGGCTCTGAACTATCAGTGCCATCTGGTTTAAGGGCCAAATAATTCAAGGGAAGAAGTATCTAAGAGTGACCTCAGAGTAAGAGGGATCTTCTGGTGGAAAAGCAGTTCTTAATATATCTGGTGTATCCAATGCTGACAGGGGAAATAAAATGAAGCTTAGAACAGGCTGTACGGCTGAAACATCAGCACTTTAATATTAGACTGTGCTTTTAAACAGCTCTGCATCCTTCAGAGCCTGGCATATGTTAACTCAGCCTTATGATTTTCCATCTACATGTGGGCATATATGTTGCTACAGAGGAAAATAGGGCTAAAAAAACTCAATAGTGAGTTTCAAAATTTACATACAGAGCACCCTTTAATCCAGTCATGGTCATAAACAAATATCTGGCCTCGTAAATCTTTATTGTTCTTAATGAGCAAGAGTTTCAACAATTTCTGAGCTGCAAGTGCCTGTTAAAGCCTCCCAACTCCCATATATATATCTAAGACTAGTCAGAGAATTATACTTCAAGTTTCTGGTTTCTAAAAGAATCTATTTTGATTTTAGAGTTAATACTTTGTGAAATTTATAAAACAACCATAGACTGATATTTTTTTCTTTTATTAATGACAGCTATATTCAACAGACACTGGAATGGGTTACATCATAGAGGAAAATTAAAACATTTGTTAAAATATTCGTCCTTTTATCTTCAGAGAAACTTACAGTGGTAGCATAACCCAGTGGTGGAAATACGTAAGACGGAGGTAACAGTCAGTAATAAAGACATTGAGGGACAGACTTTTGTGCTTCTTTTCTTTCTAATGCTTGAAGGCATTACAGACTCTTACAAAGCTTCCTGCTGAGATCCGCACCAGCTAAAAAATATTAGAGCTGCCTTGATCCTTCAGTTTAATTTTCTAAATTCTAGAGTAGATGTGCCAGCTACTCTCCTTCACCTAGATCATGTGGGGTATGTGGACTACTATAACCAAAATAGTTCTCTAATTCTTTAGCCAAGGTTCTTTCAGCTTATAGAAGTCAAGCTACATTCTCCAGCTGAACTGATTCCTGAACTCTTGTACTACAGCTAAGTTTTAGCTTGCATAAACACATTTGCTTTCTGCTTGTCCATATTTGACTATATTCGAAGGATTGCAAGAGGAGAGCTCAGAAGAGGGCACAGGAGCAGTTATTTCATCTCTGCCTGCTGGCAGATCCACCCCTGTGTAGCTCCCAGCCTAACCCACATCCCTCCCTGCCTCCTGTACTCAGGAGGAAGGCAGCAAGCCTATCCCTGTAAACAACTGGTAAAGAACTGACACAGATTTTCCTCTTTGAAGGATTCTGTATACTTTGCTATGTATTTCCATTCTTATTTTCTTAACAAAGAGATGTAAAGCAATCATACTTCCTTTCAGGAAGGTCTAGAGTTTAATTCAACTGTCTGTTCTGATGTTGTTATGTGTGTCTATTTTAGAAGAGCTAAGTGGCAATCATGAAAGGAAATTAATCCACAAGTGCTTGTCTTCCCAACTTACATGTAATCATTTAATTTCCCTAGTAGCTCAAGGCCTAATTGCTCTCAGTACTACTAAAAAACACGAGTCACACAACTTCAGATATTTCCTATACCAGTATTATTTTAGGTTGTCTTAGCTACAGAAGATTTTAAATAAGATAGTCTTTAACATTTTTTACCTTCTCCCTGTTTGCTTACATGTTGGTTCGGTCAGCAGCTTTGGAATAACTACAGCCTTGTTCATTAATATATTTGTTGTCATTTTGACTACACTAAACTTGGCATTAAATTGCTCATCATCATAAAAGAACTTACTCTGGTGGCAGGAGAACAGTCACATTGTCAACAAAGATCAGTATATTAATGTTAACATTTCCTGTTATAATTCTCTAGTACTTCAAACCCTGTTCATAAAACAAGAATAAAGACTTAATGGGAAGTGTCATAAAAGCCTGATTGGAATTTATATATTGTAACAGGGTTAGAACAGGATAATTGTTGCAAAAATGAATCCTGAAATGTTTTTACATATTCCTCTACCTACTAACTAACATGTTACCAGAGGCAGAGGCTCAGTCATTCTTCACAAAAAGTTTTGTGCCTCACTGGAATTATTTCTGTCTTCTTTCTCTTGCCTTTCTTAGCTTTTCCTCATTTTCTGACTAATTTTATATTTTTATATTAATCCTTTTACATACTTAGATATATTAGTAACATGCTTTCTCAGTGTGTGTGCTTCAGTATGGTGACTCCAAAAGAGGTTTTCTTTTTCTGTTGTTATGCATTTTGTAGGAGTAGCATAAGTAGAGGCAGACATTGCTTTGTGAAAAGTCTGAGAGTAGAAATTGTACCAAAAAAATATTTCCTGCTATTTCTGACATTCCAAAGATTTTGATTTGGTTGAAAATTTTATTCATTTAGTATTTCCTCTTCACTCTACAGTCTCTAAGTATGTTTGTGCTCTGTATTCTGGTTTTAGAACAGAATACCACGGCAAGATCAAAGGCCAGCTCTGCAGTCAAGTCAAAGATATAGCTGTAATACAAGATAATGATTCTTCACAAGGCTAATGTCTCAGACACAAATACTGAAAATATTAACATCTGCCCATCTTTTCTGTGTTTTCCTTTAAAGAAAACAATAAATATACTGCGAAGGAACTGGACACCACACGCAGATCATTCTGATCGAGTGAATGCCGATTTATTATACACCACACACAGTTTATATAGAGTTAAAGCCACACATCATTGGCTAAACTGAACCTCACACCATATAACTGCAAACCCCTATTGGTTATAACCCATGTCTCACAAGTCAAGTGTTTATATTATCTCATCCCCGATGTTTTCAAACACCTGCAAAGTCCTGTGAGAAACTACTGTGTGAATTCCTGGGGAGTAACCTCCTCCCTACCACCTAGCAGCAGCTGTGCTCCTTGCTTATTCCTAGCTGGCTTTAGTCTCACAGGATCCCACATAGATCTGAGTTGCTCACTCTTCATTTTTCTGTAGCAACATTCCTTTGACTTCTATTGAAAAATAACCTCCCTTCAAAGTATGTATTCCCACATCATGAAGTGTCACCTGGAACAGAAAGGGGCAATAAGTATGAACATGACAGTTATTCATGGCTCTCTTGAAAATTAGTGTTTCTTGCAAGTTATACAAATGTAGTTACGTAGGTGCCTATCTAACTCTCTAGTCAGGTGGGTACTGATGGTATAAAAGTAAAAAAAAAAAGACTAAAAATTCTCCACCTTTGGAAAGAAATCACAAGATTTTTTTCAAAAAACATAAATAAATTCAGTTGTGGAGATGACTTTCGTTAATACAGTTCATTTTCATTCTTGCTGATTTTTTTTTTGAAGTGGAATATATATTTTTCTACTGCACAGTTTCTTCTGGGGTGGACAAGGCAGGGCAGTTGTGGTTGTTAACTACTCACAGCAGAAACAAAGCTGATAAAGCTGATACTGGTAGTCAACTTCTTGAGTCTCCAAAAGCAGAGTCTGCAGGCAGCTGTAGGACCCCTGTAGGATTCAGCCCCTGTTGGAGAACTGTTGCCAGCAAAGTAGAGGCTGAGTGAATCTTGCCACAGAAGAGGCAGAAGGGAGTGGAGAGGCACTGTTTGCATTTGCAATAATCCTAAAATTTAAGGACAGATGAACCCATAATGTTGTACGCATAAGGACTATAAAGATGTCTTCCCACCACATGACATACTTGACATAAATTTGCCAGTTCTGGAGAAGTGCTGTGACAGAAAGGGTGGAGTGAATGGGAAGGCTGGGAAGTGGTCTTCTTACCAAGTATTTTTCTACTTGTTGAGGTTATGGTTCTTCTAATTATGTTTTATGATAGCCTTCACTGTAAGAAAAAATTCTGTCAGTTGCATTAGGACTTTCAAGTTTTCGTCTCTTTCCTTTATCTCTCTATGGATGGTATTTTCCAAAAGCTGCTTTAATGGCATGAAGGTGTAGAGATTTTTGCATAACAAGAAATTGTGTGGTTTGGGTTCAATGGGCAAAATGGGAACAAATAAAACTCTCTCCTGTCGCTACAACTGTTGTGTTTTCCACTTATTTCATTGAGAAAGAACTCTGAAGATCCCCTGAAAAGGAGTATTCCAGACCTGAGAATTATTATGCAAGAGAGGAAGAAAGAAATGAGGGGCATCTGGAGAGGGTATAGAAGTCAATGTCTTATTAGAGCTCTGCCTCAAGCAGAATAGTCTACAGAAAATCTGATGTTCAGCAGAACCTCAACAGCCAATGCTAAAAAAATTATTCCTTAGAGCTTCTGGAAGAATATAATAAATGTCCCATTTATAAAGTAGGGACATAAATTTTGCCCAGGGTTCTCTGTCAAATAATTCTGTTAAGGCTGATGTGACCTTAAATTTTCATTCAAACCTTGACTGCATAGTGCCTTTTTCAGGTAGCAAGATAGTTGATGACCAACTTGGTCCATAGGTTGATCAGTTCTACTTCAGATATATATTTGTTTTGTCAAGGAGTATTCAGTGTGTAATATTTGATACAAAAAATGGGCGGGAAAAGGTACTTGGTGATCTTCAGAGGCTTGGGAAAAACAATTACATAAAAGTGGAGCATTAAATATGGTATATCCCACACAGACCAAATAATATTGTTATTCCAGTTTCAAATCAATGTAATTCAGCATATAACTTGATATAAAATAAATTTTTCCATTAAAAGCACAGCAACAAAAGTGGGAGGGAGTAGCATTCTTTTGATAATATCTAGATTTTGTGATGTTTAGTTCTTTTGGCTGTGAACTGGCAAGATCTAATCAATACTTTAATCAAATATTAGTCAAAAATTGTATGATGTAACCAGTAAGCAAAACAATGTTTTGTGTTTTTAAACTGAGTACATGTTGAGCTCAGTTTTAAATTGGTAGGGGACATGATGAATATTGCAAAGGGTACTGGTTTGTTTCTTTCACACTGTTCACAAGAAATACACCATCTTAGAACCATCTGATACATGTGATTCAAATATCCATGGATCATTGTGGAATGCTTTTTTCAGGTTAGTGGCTTTGTTGGTTGGCAAAGTAATTGTTTGCTGTATAATAGAAGGTGTGTGCATACACTAAGCAAAAGAAGGTGTGTAAGTAACTTGCTGACTTTGTGATTTGGGAAGACATGATAATTTTTTTTGTCTGGAGAAATGAGGCAGGCAATATGTAACAAAAAAACAGTTCTACATCCTCATTTGAGTGACTTAAAGTATAGATGTGAAAGTAGGGTGCTTTTTCCATACACACCCTTGAGTCAACAGCTAAGCTATGTTATGCATTATTAAATACATTTAATCAAAGTAAATATGAATCCTTGGTTTAATATTATTCACATTCCAC
>VWZD01003912.1:24188-55060 GCA_013396695.1 Sakesphorus luctuosus
ATGAAGGGGAAAAAACATAAGTTTTTTATTCAAAGAACAATTATTTCAATGGACTTGAATGAATGAATGAATGAATGAATGTGATGAATGTTACATCATGTACAAGCTTTATTTAGTATACAGAATCCTCCAATATTCCCTTCTTTAAAAAAAATAGTTTTCAATCTACACAAAAGGAGTTGTAATGAGTAATATGGCTAAAAACCTGCAATTTTTAAAGTATATGTTTGTTTTACTTACTGTCAAAAGAAATGTGGTAATTTTATGAAGTGCAATTGCTGTCTCCCAAGTTGCCTGGGGTGAAATCTTGAAGCTACTGAGATCAACAGGAATTGTGTCCTTGACTTCAGGGACTTAAGCTTATGTGTGTTTATGTGTCAGAACAGTGACTAGAAGCATAAAATCTTCCCCACTTGAGAGCTATCTCTGATAGTATAAACCTAAGAAATAAGTTGAGTAAGTACACAAAAAAAAATCTTTTACCACAAGATATGTAGGCCACAAGACCCAGCAATCTAAACACTAAGGATTTGGCTTAGATCTTTTCCAGTCTCTATGCTATGTTCAAGTAGCAAAGATAGAAGTAATTTATTTCTAAAAAGATCTAGTGAGAATGTTATCCTCTTATGGTTACGATTGCAGTAGACATTGATTGTCTGCATTGATACTAGTTAATATTTTCTGTCTACCATTCAAAACGTATTACAATGTTAACCAAAGTCTCAACCTTTCACAACAGTCATTGTGAGAAACAATAGGCAGGTTGCTGCAGGCACAGCTTTAATTAACATGTAGATTGAAGGTTATGACTAGTACTTACGTTATCTGAACACCCCCACTAGTAATATCTGCTGAATTCTATGGAAAGAAATATTTAGTTAGTACTATATAGGTCTAAAACCACCTAGGTTATATTTTGCTATGTTTAAAGATTAAACTTCATGTTTCATGAATGGAAAATAGTGCTTAAAAACTGGAAAAAAAATTTGAGCTGCATGTGAAACACATTTTTCTGCAGCAATAGACATACCATAAGTAATGGATTTATGTCTAACACCTTGCACTCTGAAGCAATTCTTGATGGAGATAAATCAGCCTGAGAAAACTGAAAAAATCATGAATCAAAAGAAAG
Organism: Sakesphorus luctuosus; assembly: GCA_013396695.1. Classification (NCBI taxonomy): domain Eukaryota; kingdom Metazoa; phylum Chordata; class Aves; order Passeriformes; family Thamnophilidae; genus Sakesphorus; species Sakesphorus luctuosus. Next base: position 25,321 of record VWZD01003912.1, read on the forward strand.
GGGGGGGAAGAGAAGGTATTAAGACCAGACAAGTACAAAAATAACTAAGTTAACTGAATAAACGTTATGAAAACAAAATATAGCCAAGGGAATAGTAAGGAAGTAGCATAAATACTTCAAAGCAAGTCCTTTTTTCGTGAAAAATAATATTATGATTAGTCTCAGTTTTCTAGCCTAAAGGTATTTTTCTAAAATTCTTTTGTACATTATTCATAATCTTAGTATAAAGAGCCATATTGGCTCTGTGATGATTGGTACCAGGATAACAACAAAAAGAGCTGGTTTGCTTTCTGCTTTGCATGCCTTCATTAGAGTGGGCTCGAATGGTAAAGTGGCAATAGAATTTGGCACTCAAGTATCTACCTTCAGTCTCAGAGCTAGAATTTGATTCCCAGCATTCACAGCATCTTTTGAAAATGATGAGTCAGACAGATGCTGGCAGACCTCCAGATCTTGGTTACATGTGTGATACTGCTTTTCTTTTAAAGAAGGAAAAAAATTCTCAGATGAGCAGTCATACTTTTGTGCCAAGAGAGAAGGGTCAACTGAATTTGCATTAAACCCCTGCACCCAATTAGGGAGTAGAGGAATATACAGTACCCAGAAGAATACATCTCTTGCATTTCAAACTCTCAATAGTGGGGAGGAAACAAAGTTTATAACGATAATTTTTGTTTTAAAGAAAAGTTTTGTAAAGTTGAAAACAATTCTTTAAAATATTAATTTAAAATAGTAAAAGAAATTTATATCTTAAATGTGTATTTCCACCTTTCACCAGGGACAAATTAACCTTACCATATTGATCTCAGAGACATTTTTCTTCATTGAAACCTATGTGAGATATTATGTGAGTCTTGTCCCAGGGAGAAACAAGCAAAGAGCTTCAGGCAATGACAGAGGTTGGAAATTACCTGTACCACCAGGCAAACCACATTGCCCAGAAAACCAAAGACTGAGGTGGGGAACCTGGATACAACCTGGATTCCAAAACTTCCCCAAATTCGGGAAAGGATAGAGGGGATATCTTTAATTTAAACCAAAGCTTCTAATTTCTGATGAACTAGAGAAAGGGGTAAAAGGTTCAGATTCATTTTATGCCACACACAAGGGTGACCTCTTCTGGTCGAGGACAAAACTATTGAACATTCTCCACTGATTTTTCAAACTCTTTTTTTTTTTCACTTAGGTGAAATTATTACCCTCTGAAAGGAAGTTCAGTAAACTTCCCTAACATGAGGACTTTATTCATCAAACAGAGGGAAAGTCCAAATATATTTTTTGTATCAATCTGGAGTATGCAATGATTTATAGGTATTTGTGGTACAATCTGAGTTACCCAACAACACTTTACCGGGTTCTCTGACTGCCACTTTTAACTCTGCAGAAGTTTGGAGTGGAAATTTGCAAGGAAAAAAAAAAAGCATGGCATTGTCAACTGTATTTGTAGATGTAGCTGATGTAATTGCATACGCAAATATAAATTCCCTTCTGTATTTCTAAAGGATGTGGCTTTGTCAGAAACTCCTGCTGAATGTGGTTGGAAGGAACTTTAGGACCATCTCCAAAGGCCAAATAGTACTGGATGGGAGTCCTGAAGCCTAAAGTGAAACCATGACCAGCAGAGATGTCAGTAGGAGTTTTGTAATCAGGTCCAGCACACCACAGTTAATCCCAAGGTCTTTAGAAAAATTTACTTATATTTTAGCTATTCTAAATGGACAATAGCATAAGTGCTGGAAAATTATTTCATGTAAAATATTAAAACAATTATTATTATTATTATTATTTTTATAGTAATAACTTGCTGAGATTTTCTCAGCAGAAGTGTTTTAAAAGTTTCTGCAAAGCAGTAACGTGGATAGACCTTTAAATGATCAGTTTCAAATAATTTTGAAATCCAACGATCTTCTTTTGCTATTCAGAAGCTATAAAGTCTTTCTTATGGTTGGTGGTTACCATAAGGCATACATAAAATATATGAAAGGCTGCTTAAATATTTTCAGTGCAATGACTGAGTCGTCTTAAATATTGTAGCTGTTACAACAGATGAAGTTCCATCTGTAGTTGGTAGTAATGCAAGTTTAATTCAATATCGTGTTAAAGTCATTCTCTTGTTGATGGAGTTTCAATCTACCAGGCATTAAAAGGGGCCTCTTCCAAGACAAAGTTAGAAATATTTTCCCTGGGAATAATGAAACTTGTGAATACCATTGCTGCCCTTTTAATAAGTGATATTTTATGACATCAGTTCTCACATTCTGAGTTCTTGAGACACAGAAGCAGCAAAAAGCTAAATGAACCCTTTATTCTGAATTGCTTTTTTAAATATTCTTTGCAAAATATGTCTGTCCTTATGTCTGAAGAGCTAGTTCAACATTCTTGCATTTCCTAGATAAACATCCTGATTATTTCTAAAATTTTATTTACTTCCTCATTATTGTAGGCTTAAAAATTAACTTAATAACAAATAAAACATATTGATGCTGTGGTGTTAATTGGGAGCCGGAAATTGTACTTGAGGAAAAAAATACTCGATCTTCCCTTTTGCTGAAGACTGCTGCTAGAAGCCAGTAACAGATGAACATGTCTGAATTTCCAAGAGATAAAAAGGGGACAACTTTTACTGTAGATCCCAGCCAGGAAAAGATTTGGTCTTAACATACTTAGGTTATTCAGTGCTGTGAACTTCGGCCCAGTTTGGACACAGATAACAGAGTTGTATAACTGTAATTTTATTGATTTAATTCATCCAGGATTTCTCTTTGTGGTTGAAAAGGAACTTTAAATATATAAGGGAAGATTTGGTCACTAGGAGTTTAAAAGCTTTACTTTATTGAGGAAACATCTGGAAAACCGAGCTACTCTCATATACGATGTTGGCAACATCAAAACAGAACTCCAATCATATTTAGATATAATTGGGAAGTCACTGAAAATCTTTCTGTTGTAACTTCTAAACTTCACCAGTTGCTAAGAAAAACACTGTCACAGCACCACTGGCAGTCACACACAGACCTGTTTGAGGGCTCTGACTCACACAATTCAAGTGGCTTGGAATGTCACTGCTGCCGCAGGAAACAGGCAATTTCCAAGATACCTCTATTCAGGGGGAAAGCCTTTGTTAAACACTTGGCTTTTTGATTGAAAATATGGAGCATGGTGGGATTAAAGAAAATCAATTCAGATGCCCAAATGAACTCTTGTAAATTTGCAGCTCGTTGTCTGGTTCCTCCCATCTCTCTAGTGGGAACAGAGATGTGGCAGCATTACCATTGTCGTCAGCTTTTGGTTTAATTTTCTCACATGAATTAATTCATCACATTTAACACTGAGAAATAACTAATGGGTAAGATGAGTGTGTATGTGTGGCTTTGAAAAGGAAATACTGGCCTTGAAATACTGCCTTCTTTCTTTTGATATTCAACTACAGAAAACCCAGGAACAGTCAGAATTGCCTCTTCACATCAAAGGGCTAAATGTTTGGTGTGTGCTATCAAAAGTATTCATTAGTGCTATTAGTGCTGTCTGATGTATAGTTTCGATGTGTAGGTGTAGATTCCCTTGTTATGAGTGTTTCTATTTATTTTTGAAATTTCAACTGTGCACTCAAGTCATAGCAAATAGAGAAGCATGGATAAATGGTATGGAAAGAATGTAATACAATGTCTGAGATGTTGCAGAATTCATGAACATTCTGGCAATCTTACTTTACTTCAGATTTTACTATTCTGTCTCTGAATTTGTGTTAGAATTTTTAAAACAAACAAAAATTCACAATTAATAAAATATTTTATTTTTAAGAAACCAAATGTACATAGCAAATGGAGCAGTATGCAACAGTATTTTCAAAGCTTAGGGTTTGCATGACAGCTGAATACCTTGACAGTGAGCATTTATCAATTTAGAAGAACATTCACAGATAGTTTTACAAGTTATTTTATAAGAAAAGTAGTCAGGCAATTCACGTTTCTCTTTTTAGTAATACATAGGAAAAAGGATATTGGAGGTTAGGTGAAAGACAAAGTCATTAATATGTTTCTTTTCTAAATTTTTCTTCTGCAACGTGTGTTAATTTGTCTCACCTTCTGTTACTCTAATGCAAAATTGCTTTGTTAGTTACTCGATAGGAAGCCAAACTCTTTTTCTTTGAGGCAGCATTGCTCTTCTGTCTCTTTGGATGAGTTCCTTTCAGAGGAACTCCCATTTGAGCAACATATATCTAATACATTCCTTCCTTCCTTTTTTCCTTTCCTTCTTTTCCTTCCCTTCCCTTCCTTCCCTAAAGCCAATGTCAAGAGCCCTTCCCAGTCTGCAAAACTTCCAGACAGGTATTAATCTGATGCCTTGCTTCTGTTGTGTTCAACTGCGCGTTATATTAAGAATACATCCTAGGAAAAAATTATAAAAACTTTTGCCTCCTTCATGGAATTATGTAGCTTTTTTTCCTATTCTTACACTAAATCTTTCCTAGAAAATACAAAGAAGATGCCTAACACTTCCAAACTGTTTGAATCTGTTCACTCAAAGAATGAGGTTTCGGCAGTAGAGTAGCATGCCCGCCTTTACAGATGCATTTTATATTATCGGTTTTAAAGACTGTCACTTTTTGTAACTTTAAGATAGAATATTTGCTAAAATATATACCAGTGCAATTCCTGAAAATTGAGAAAAATCTAGGAAATATTTTATCTCTCACTCAATGGAAGAAATGGGGGTGCTTGATCTACATGCTTTAATTTTCTTCCTCTACAATAAAACCCAAATGTTATCTTACTAAAAGCAAAAAAGGACTTATCTCTTTTACCTGTGAGACTCACTGCTGTGAGGAACTCTTGAATTTTTCCTATCTTCTTTGAGTATTCCATTTTTAAGTTGGTAATGATTAGTACATGCAGTTTAGACCCATGAATTATCCTTCAAATGATCCTATGGTGAGTGTAGAGCATATAGAAAATACCAAAATAGAAAATATCAAGAGTGAAGCAGTTCATAAGAGGAAGAAGAGCAGACAGTTCTCAAGACCATACCTATTTAAAAATGAGGGTAGTTAGGTAGTACCACCTCAGCCAATGATGAGGCACATGAAACCTTAATACTGCATTTAAACGTCACACATCAGCAGTGTCTGTTATTCTGAGAACTTTTGTGTAAAGCATTGCTAATATAATTTGTCCATATCATGCAAACCTGCCATTCTTTATTTCCTATATTTCAAATATTTTTACTGAATTGCATAACCATAATTATTCTATACACCAAGTACTTACAGGCTTCTGTCAAGAGGTGCTGAAACAAAATCATCCAAAATTTTGCCTATCTGGTGCCTTCCCTAAATTCAGAGAAAGGTAATCCTCAGAATTTTTTAGTTTTCCAGTGGTAGATTCCTGAGGATCTGAAGGCAACAGCAGTGATATCACTTGGCTGAAGCACATCCCTCGAGTCTTCTCTGGTTTTAAACAAAACAGCATAGTAATGACAGGGCTCAGAGATCTCAATCATCAGGATAAGTTTATAGTCTGACTTCCAAACCTGCCTCAAAACCTCAGCCACTTGGCTATATTTCCCTGTGTGAACAGAACAGAATTTCTCCTTCAGAGATGTATGGGCACTTGTTCCCATCTTAGAAATCCTCTGCTGGATAATATGCTCTGACAAAGAATCTGACCAGGTCTAACTTCAAAGCTAGGTCTGTCCTCAAAGCTAGGACATACTATATCCTCTTTTGACTATAGTGTTGGGTTTTTTTCTTTTTGATGGGTCTGTTTTATGTTTCATAAATTATATCAGGTGTCTAAAACCCAATAAATATCTGTGGTCTCTTCTTAATTGCAAATGAGAGCTAAAGTAATATCCTATCCCTTTTCAAGGATGCCATAATAGTAAATTCCAAAAACATTCCAAGTACATACCGCTGAATACTTTTATTAATCTGTCAGGACAGAATCATATTAGACTGTAATTTAGCTGAGGCTGGGGTTTCTGTTTCAGGCCAGATTGGATCAATGAGCTTTAGAGTTCCTCCACTAACACAGTTACATCATAACCTCAATATATCACATGTGTCAGTCAATGCCTACTCATAGTGGCCTCAAGAAAACTACAAGCCCTGACTGAACCTTTCAAATATGTTATATACTAGAATGAAGAGGTCTGTGGGTTTAGGTCATCACCTGACATTCTGGGCTACAGATTTCAGGTCAGAAGCCAGGTCAGCATCCACTCTTCAGATCTGCATTGCCACAGATTGTTAGATATCACATCATAAATCAAATAAGATATCAAATTCTAATACATAGAGGAAACTAAGAGGTACATTTAAAAGTCTTATACCATCCTGACCAGAATTTCCCTTACCAGAAGAAAGACTTTACCTCTGTCTTCAGGTCTGTAACCTACATCATCAATTTAACATCTATAGCCGTGGTGATTTGTTCATGCAGTAAGGTTAGCTTGCCACAGCCATTTTCAAGATTGTCACTTTAGGTACCATGCTGGTATATACATAGTCATATGCCTTTCAAGATTATCCTCTAATGTTCTTTCAGAAGTAAGCCTTCTAGTGTCTTACAGAGTATTTTCATTTTCCTTCTCTTTCTGCCTTTTGTTAACAAGGCCAATCACAGACACAATTTGCTGATACAGCGGCAGAAGGAGCATCTTCAATGCCATACTTCAGATTTGGCAGTCAGCTAAATATGAGACCAATGATAACTGGTAACTACTTCCCAAAGTTTGAGTAGTGCTACTGTGTCATCAGAAGACAATTTCTCCCATCCTACTGTCATCCTCAGTCCTTCTCTTTATCAGTACTAACCTGCTCCAACCCCCACCCTCCCAGGGGAAGAGAAAATACCACCTCAAAATCCTCCACAGTCACAAACAAGTTTCTATGACTTGACGCTGGAAACCCACCAGCCCTGGATGATTCCCAGCACCTGTGCATGATTTCCTTGCAAAATAAGACCAGCTGCCTTTTTAAGGGCCCCCGAACTCCCAGGCTTTGTAATACTGGAGTGAGGGAGAAACAAACTTCTTAAATTTTACTTAAGCAAACATGGGAGTAGAAGATAAATTAGAGCTTATGGACTTATGAACAGGAGGTTAAGCTGAAGGCAGAAACAGAGTAAGGGCAAAGTTGGGAAGGACTAATGGGATCTGCTGTAAATCAGGAAAGAACGGGGGGGAGGGGGGAAAAGAAAAGAAAAATAAGGCTGAATAAAAACAAGTATTCAGGAGATGTCGAACATAGGCTAGAAAGGAAAATGAGACTAACTGGGCATGCATAAGGGAAGACGTATGAGGTACAGTAGCAAAAAGGAGACTAGAATCAATATAAACATGAGCAGGGTATATATAAAAGTGGAAATTCACTGATGAACATAAACAAGGAAAATAAAATTCTAGTTGTTGAATTAATGTGTTACATTTACTTGGTTTATAGTGAAAACTGGAAGAATAAGGAGGAGCCAACTTTAGAAATGATTTCAAAAGTAGGGTTTGGATGTGGTAGACCAGAACAGCTGTTCAGAAGCCATTATAGGCGATTGTGCAAATTTTTCTTAGTTCAGTGCTTATTGGCTTAATAGAGTACTCAGCAGGAATTCTTATGGTCCCCTCTATTAATCTTGCTGTCAGCCCTGCACAAATTCCATACTTAAAAAAATAACCCCAGCCCCCACCTACATTTACAGCATGACAGGAATGCAGAGGGAGTCAGACCCACTCTTCCTAAAAGAGGAGGCTGCACAGTGAAGACACTGTGCATTGCAGAGGTAAGAGGGGACAGGAGCCACATTGCTGTGCCTGGCTTTCTCTCATTCCCTTTATCTAAAGACCTTATTTTTACTGACTCTGTGTTGCTTCCACAGAACTAGAGTTTTCATCTCTTCCAAACTGAAAGAGATCTGTCCCTCATCACACTCCAAAACACAATTAACACAGAGTTCTACTCTTCACCCATTCATATCTGCCTCTTCCCCTCAAAATTATCATATATGTAGAGCTTCTAGTCCAAGGACTGACAGAAACGTTATTGATGTTGGTTTGCATGAAAAACATCTTTAAAAGGATTACTGCTGGACAGGATATAATTTTTTGTTCTGTGGTCAAACCAAAGCATATTGACTTATTTTTAAAGCTTTTGGAATGGTACTTCATAAACAATACCCATCTACAAAGCAGCGGGTACTGTTGCCTCAAATAGCTAGAGGAAATTTTGCATTAAAATTGTGGGGGATTTTTTCTAAAAATATCTTCATTATCCAGTATATGCAAAATAGATCATGAAACATCATTAATTTCATGTTTTCTCTTCATTCCGGTGTATGATAAATTGTCAGAGAGTTTTTCTTCCACATTAAGTAAGCTTTGATTTATCTTTGAACTAAATTTCAGGCTGGGGTAAATTTTTCCCAGTTAAACTGTAGTCCCTAGAAAAACTGCAGAGAGGTGTTGAAATAACCTTAATCACTGTGATTCTGATGGTTTGTTTAGTATAACTGTTTGTTTTGAAATAGCAAATTTAGAGGAAAAATATGTGTGTATTGCACTCAGAAAGGCACATTAAGATCTATGACTATATGTGGTAGTTATTGTAAAATATTTAACTTTCATCTGGGATTAATTGGTCCTCTGAATGTCATACATATTGAAGGTTGCAATCTAACTCATGCCTCTTACAACCAGAACTTTGGTATCCCTGCAGAACTTTGTCCTGGATCCTGCCCTGAAGTTCATCCTCTTTTGAGATTACTCTATGAGGAAGGGTTAAGATTGCGTTAGTTTTCTGTCACTTCCTTTTAATAAAAATGCTTTTCCATACCAAAAATCTTCCATGGTGCATCTAAGTTGTTCATCAGAAGATGAGGCTGAACTTTCCATGTGTAGTAAACAGATTGAATAAAGCAACAGACTACAGAATGCTATGTAAATAATTCACAGGATTTAGGATGTTTGGTTATATCTTGAATTAATCAGTATGGTTTTAATTACACTTGCTACAAATGGAACACATTTTTTACTGAAGGATCAAGGAGCCAAATCTGAAGATAACAGTCTTTTCACATGTTTTGTAACTTCTGTCATGACAGATCAAGCTATCGTTCAAGCTATGATGTGTGTTACTCTTTTAACAGTAATGTTAGTTTTCTTCAGGGCAGTGTCATAACAAATAAATATAAAGCATAAATATGATATCTTTATATCCTTAGCATCTGAGGTGTGAGATTGCCTACATTAACAACTGCCCTTGAGCTAAACAAGATAGCCTTAAAATTCAAATCTGTAGAAGTTTTTACTGTTGTTCTTATGGTTAAGAATTTATAGATAAACTGGTGCCAACTTTTACTACATATGTAGCTCAGAATTTTTGGATTTTGTTCAACTACTAAAAGCCTGTTTTGACAGCACAGATTTGTCTATGGGCAAAATATCTTAAAGACAGGCAAGATGCAGCTTCCCATGTAGTTGCAAATAACCTATCACTTTGAAAGGCACTCTGAAAAAAAAATGATATAAAAAACATTAAGGGACAGACATGGAGTTTCTTGGAGTAAATCAGCATAGCTCTTTCAAATTCAAAGAAGCCACATTGATTTATACCAGATGAGGATCTGCCCATAATAAAATCAGTTTAAAATTTAAATATTTATACAACTGAGGTATTACAGAAAGTTTAAGAGTAAAAGACTTTTCTCAATCTTTCCAATCCCATGACTTTTTGTCGTTGCTGGTATGTTTCCCCCATGCTGCATTTTTAACCAAGTTACTGGCTCTAAATTTGTTGCTGGCCATCTTGTATCTGTATCTGCATATAATTCTGTGCTAAAAAAACTAAGCTGAATAAAAATAAAGTTATTTATTTATCAAAAGAGCTTTACAATTAACAAAAGATAATTACCCTGGAATTACATATACAAGATGATAACTAGAAAGGCGAGGCTTGCCAACATCTAACATCTGAGCAGTGAAAAGAGTTCTCTACAAAAATGTCTAACGAAATTTCAGTGCACTTATGTCCAGTGGAAGGCTCTCCATAAATCTAATCTTGTGACCTTTTGAATTCTCCCTCTGGATGGCGTTTGGGCCCCAAGTCCTGTGGATTGTTTTTCCCAGACATGTTCCTATATTTATTGGCAACTTCCCTGAAGGCAGTGCTTATTCTATACTGGAGTCCTTGCATGTAAACGGAAGATATTTTAATAAAAATTCTCTAGATTAAAGGTGTTTTGTTTAGTATTTCTAAGTACAATCTTGTGTCCTGCTCCAAGTATACGTCAAGGAACATGTGATCCAGTAGTGTTAAAGTTTTTTATAGTTCTTTGTGCTGATCCGCAGTCCAGATGTTCTAGCAGAAGTTAACTGGAAGTCAATACTCTGCTTGGGACTGGGGCTTTTTAATACAAAATAATGAGTCAAGCCATCCACCTGGAATAAAGGAAAGAATTTCCCCTCCACCATGAAAACAGCAGAACAGAAAATGTAAATCCTCTGAATTTTCAAAGTGCCATCTGATTTTGGAAGTATTTAGTACATACTGCCTGTTCAGCAAGGTGTCCAAGTTGCTCAGGCATTATTAGAAGTGTCTAGAGTTTCTTTACACAGTTAGATATATCAGGGCAGAGTTTCATAAAGTTAAGAGGTGGTTTAGCACTCCTGAAATGTCAGCGATTTAGTCTTTGCGATTGCTTTCAGGAAGCATCCATAAGGAGGTCTCCACTGCAGGCCCATTTCTAGGGCTCACTTTTTCATATAAATATGCCTGTACATTAACTGCACATCTGGAGCTGCTGATCTTTGATTTTTACATGGGTTGAATGAGTTGCCTAAATGAGCATACCCTTTTCAGTGGTCTTTTAGGTCAATATGTAGGCTATCCACCTTAGTCTCACCATGACTGAACCCTTCTACATTTTAGTTAAAATTTCCCTTTGTAATTCAGATTATGATTGTTGCTGTTCTGACTTTCCAGATGTTTTACTTGGCTTAGGTTCATTTTAAAACTTTTTTTCAGTACAAATATCACTAAGTTGAACCATTCAGGTCCACTAATTATAGACATTTCTGGAATCAGAATGACTTCCACACTGTAACATCAGTATATATATGCTTATTTAAGTAGAAATATATGTAGATGAAAGATCAAGATTTGATTTATAACTATGAATGCTAAAATAGACACATAAGTCCCCTTTCCCCATAAAAAACTAAAACATTTCTGACCTCTTTAAATAGGCAGGCTCAGAGTTTTTATTCATAGTAAGATGTATTAGGAAATAAACCATCTACATGTTTATATTTTTATAATGCAATTTTTCCTTGAATACTATTAAATGAAGCAGAGTTCAAAATAGCTGTTAGATATAGAATGAAAAGACTTGAAGTGTTATATATAGCAGCATATTTGATGAAGTATATCTTTTGATTGTACCAAAAGGTTATGGCCTGAAGTTTGTTTAACACCTCAAACAAATGAAGCAAATGTCTGGTTTACATATATACATTTTCATCAAATTTACTCTAATGCCCCTTGCTGTTTTTGATATATTTGCTCTCACTTGTAAAATCCTATCAGATATTACTTTATTAGTATATTAATTTATTTTCCATCAATAAAGAATAAGCAATGTGCTAATGAAATCCATCTGTTACACCAATTTGGAAGAAATTTATGTTAGAATACAGTCAAAATAGTGCATGATTTTTAATGGTTCTTTGTATTTTGCTCACATGTGAGCAGAAAATCATAATCATATATATACACACATATAAATACAAATATATGTATATATATAAAAGTATGACTTATCAGATGATAGAATTATGTAATTTTCTAACCACTACTCTATAACATTAACCTTTCCACTGTTAGAGGATCACATAAAATTGCTGTAGAAAGAATGAATGGTAACTTCTGTCACCTTTTTTGGCATCACGAGCCCTTAAGTGTGGCACCCGCACATGAGACAACACAATATGTTACAAAAGCTGAACGTGCCTCAACTAAGTGACACAGTAGCAGCTCGTAGCGTAACAGACTGTCACATGCAGCCAGACCATACACAATTACGCAAACAAGAAAAATTATGGATGAAAAGCAGTCTTGGGATTTGCTCTGAAAGATACTTCAGCTAAACTTTGACAGAAAATATTTGGGAAAGAATTTCACCCCGAGACAAAAAGGTCTCACCAGTCAGCCTCTTGGCATTATATTCCAGGGTACTCAACTACTCCATTTTATCTAACTCCAGCTGTCGTGATCAGAGACCAGGCAACAGGTGTCCTTCCATCCTGGGAAAAAGGGAACAAGGAGATTTTATAAAGCACATGCATGGAGTGCAGCTAACAGCTGATGGAGAGAAGACGATGCAGGTAGGAAGCATTCACTAGAAAGTGAATAGAAGCCATGAATCTTTTTAAAAAATTATGTTAAATCTATATATGGCTAGGAAAATATACCAACACTTTGGAAGGAAGATAACTCTCTAGAACTATTTATATGTCCTGCATATGAATAAGAGACTATCATTGAATGAGACGTGAACCTGAAAAAAGAAAAAAAAAAAGAAAAATATTCCTATCTCAAATTTCAGGTTTAATTGTGTTGAGACTGTAAATAAAAGCCAAATCTTGGCTAAATTTACTTCAAAATATGAAAATATTTACAACTCAAAATGCCTTTCCTAATATTTGCAGAATCATTTCAGCTATTTTTCTCTCTTTTTAGCTGAACTTCCCCATTGTTTTTTTCTTTATTCTTTCCTTATCATCTGTAATACTTGTCAACATTTTTGACTTTAAAATGTATATTAGCTTCAGGCAGAATGAATTAACTCATGACACTTCTATGCTGAAACAAATCACCAGTAAAATTAACACTCATTAAAACTAAAAGTGTATAAAATATAATATCTCATTGCAAAACTCTCTATTTAGTAAAACCCAATTAAAATGCAATTAGCTTTATAAGTGATGTATATAATATCTAAGAAGGTCAATTGCTCTGCACTTTATAACTCAAATTTGGTTTCAGATTAACTAGTGCAATAAAATTTGGAATGGTATTTAAAATTTTCACTTTTAGTATTTGTTGCTATATGTTGCCTTAATTTAAGAAATTTTATTAAAAAGGAAAATATGAATAATTAATTGTGAATAATTTGGCTTTTATTTTTCTGTCCTTTGTGATAGCCACTAATGGTAGAATTTCTATTAATAAGCATATCTCTTTTTAAAGAAATCCCTTACTTTCAAAGATGACTCAGTAGTTATTTTAATACACATATATCAGCATGTTCTGACTTTCAAAGACAGTCAGTCAAACTGTAAATAGCTATCAATGGGAGGTTAGACACCTGTTTGACAGTATGATGAATTGCTTCTCTCTAGGTAGCTTTTTCTCTTTACTGATCTGTGAAAAATCTGCACAGAGAGCTGAGATGGATGCCCTGGTTCCACATCTCTTACATGATCTGATGAAATGAATCACCACCAACTGCATATAGTAATGTAATTTGGAGAAAATTGGTTAAATTATAAATCTTTTGTACTAACTCCTGATAGCAATAAGATCAATTTCAAACATGTTTTATGTAGTTAAAAAATGAAAGAAATCTGTATCAAAAGTCAGCATAACAAATTTGCTTCTCATGTATATTATTTAACAAATTATGAACCAGCTTAAGGTGGAAACTAAATTTTCAGCTGTCACCTTAATAAAACTTCAGTGGAAACTATTCAAAGTCCTTATTCCCTTCTTGTTCCTATTACCAGGTTTGTTTTTCTTAATTACTGATGGGCTGAAAAGATATTCTCCCTTCATTTGATATGAATATTTGAACTTGCTACTCCTTAAGTATGTAAGGAAAAATGTTTCAGTTCTTCTGCCTTTTCTGTATCTGTAAAGTGTCACCTTCTCCATACGCAAATAATTCCATCATTTCAGAATTTCTTTTGCTCCTATTATGTTTTACCTGTTTTAGTTCTTTTATCTATAAGTCAATATCTCATACATTCCATTTTCTTTTTGGCATTTGCATGAACACTTTCAGTGCTCTTTTCTTTTCTTTTCAGTTGCTTTCACTTCACTTTGAAATCAGCAAAGTTTTAGCAAAAGTAGTCTTTGATTTTGAATTTGGTTGGGGTTTTGGCTTGTTTTGGTTTTCTAAATGATTTTAAAATATTCTAATACTTTAAAGTACAAAGTGATTTAAAAAATAAAAAATATTTTTCATTGGTACTAGGTTTTCTTGTTTCTTAGGTTTCAATCATAAATATGACCTTTTATTTATACTCCTAAATTACATCAAAGAGATGGCTCCTACCACAAAACAGTGTTTTTCAGTTTTTTAATAAAGAGAAAATAGGTGTTTTCTGACTTCCCTGCTAATTTTGATTAGTGAAACATCAGGGAAAATTACTCTCTGGCCTTATGTCTGATTAGTTCTAAGTAAAGAGCAAACCAGACAGTGTCAAGCTTGGAAGAATTTTAATAACACTTGTTTCAAAACAGATTTTTTTTCTCTAAAAATTTTGGACAAGTTATTCGGTAGTTTCAGACATAGGTATTGTTTTTCATGTGAACATGTTTTCTTATGGAATGACTGAAACTGCATGAAACCCTTTTAGATGCTTGGGGGTTTAATGCTTACACACCTTTATGATGATCATTATAAAAGTATCTTAGGAAGTGGAGTTATGTGGGTATATGTATACATACTGTGCTGGTTTAGAGGTAAACCAGCAGGAGAAATGAGCTCAACATGAGAGAGATTATAAGTCAGAGCTACAATTTAAGAATAATAATACAGTAAATACACTGACACAAAGGGAAATTGCTTTCAACTCCCAAAACCCAGCTGTGTAACCCAGTGCCCTGGGGTACAAACCCAAAGGGGTTTGTTAGCCCTTGTGCTGAGATCCGCATGGTTCCCCCAAGTCCAAAGCAAAAGGAAGTGAAAAACCTGTTGGTACAGGTGATGGCTGTAGTCTGGTCAAGAGTGGTGGTCTCCTCCTGTCGAGGTCCTGCTGCTCCTCTGGGTCCGACAAAAGGTTCCTGAGGGCTTCTTACCCACCCCTTAAGTACCCTCAGGGAGCACCCAGTCCCTCCCTCAGGGCGGGGACTCACACAATGGGTGATTAACTCTGTGAATCATGGGGTATTTTTGAACTGTTGATGGCCCATTAGCACCTACGCCCCCTCAGGCTGGGAGTGGAGGTGTTAACGACTCCCTGGGAAGCTGCTGCAAATGGGCCATTGACCTTGGGAATGAATAAAGGGGGTAGAATATACAGCTTTGATCACCCCCACACAGTGACAACTGGTCCCACCTGCTGAACCAGGACACATACATACGGATATACGTACATATATATTAAAAGGAAAAAAAAGAAAAAAAAGAAAAAAAAAGTTGTGTTTTAACCTAAGCCTTAAACCTGGACATAGACTTGTCTCATATCCATCACATCTGGGTGCGAGCCCAGGCTCAAACACAGGTTCTGGATCTGCTTTGGAGAATGATGGAGGAGGCAATGTAGGCCCTCCCACCCTGGGCACCACAAACATGCAAAAGAAGGCAGCACCAGCTGTTCAGACTGTGTTCCCCAACACCCCTCACAATGATGTCAGTCATCTGCCCTCTCCATCACTCAGTGCACAAACAGCCTGTGCCTCTGGGGCCTGTAACCTGAGCACGGGGCAAGCCAGGCTTGTGTCATTCAAGTCTGGGGTTGAGGCAGTGTACCCTCTTTTCCTAGCTGCTTCAGAGACACAACATACTTGTAATCTATCTAGATTCCATGAAACAGAAAGCATTGCTGAAAAGTAGAGAATGAGAGAACCTCATTTAAAAGCAGGTCTATGGAAACTATTAATACCTTTGTGCTTAGTCTTTTAATTAGAAAAGTATTCCTTATGAAAAACAAAACAAAACAAATCAACAAAAAAAAACAGCTTAGCCCTTCCACGAAATTAAGACCTAAGTAAGCAGAAATATCTATAAGTGATTATTGAGTTCCCATCTGCATAGACAACTATAAGTACTCTCATGGAAGGTCACAGATAATGAAGAACTGCAAGATCATTTCTCTAGTCTTTTATTTACTTTGTCATTAATCTTTTTCAGCTATCTGGACAAATAGAAGGAGATATCAAGCACATTTTTGTAACCTTTCATTATTATGAAAGTAAGCCTAGGGCACGACTAGTTTGTAAGAGAAAAGCCCATTATACATAATTCTAGATCTATTTGTGCATTTGTGACTAGAGTCAAAGTTGACAGTTTATTGCAGAGTAAGTACATAAAATTTAGAATCACAACTCCAGAAGAAGAGTGTTAGCTTAAATAGATCAAAGGTTCTTTTTTTTTTCTTTAATTTATTTCAGTTAACTAATACCTCTGGAAAATAACTTCATGGTTGTTTTATTTGATGGTAAATTTGTAGCAGTCATTGTCTGTAGGAATGTGGTAGATAAGAGGAATATGGACAGAAATAAAATCCAAGCAGAACAAAAGGTCCACAGAGGGACCTCTGTGACGGTTAAACCCCCTTTTTGATATATGTAGCATTTAGTGTCTTCAGTTTGGAGCTATGTACTTGGAAACTCTGTTTCTACTGTTAGTTTGTTACACAAGCTGTTTAAAATAAGGGAAAGAAATACTGTTTTCTTAGTATTTAACTTTGTCGACAGAGAGAAAATGATTAAAGCCATGTCCTCACAATATCTGCACGAAAATCCTGGTGATTTTCATGACCAGTGAACCTTACAACTTCAGTAGTGCTTTTCCAAGAATAAGGTACTTCATACAGTTGATATATATGAAAAAACCACGTATTTTTTATTATTGCTAATACTACTATCTTGGCTGATAATTATCATGAATTGATATAGAAATGGAGTTAGGATGGCACTGCAGAAGTTCAGAAAGAAAAAGCAGTTCAAACAAGCTCTATGACCTTTGGATTTCAGATAAGTGGAAATAGAGAACTTGAAATATTTCCTCTGTAATTGTATGTTTGACAGAAAATATGCATGGAATTAAAAAGGACATGAGCTAAAAATGCATTCAAATGTTCCTGAAGGGTAATTAAAACAGATAATATGACCTGACTAGAAAAGGGAGGACAGGGTGCATGCATGAAAATTTAATGGAATATTTAAGTAGGAATTTTTTAAGTAATGGAATACATTCTATTTTTTTAATAAATTTTAATCTATTCTATAAAATTCTCTACATGTACCAAACTTATTTTATGAGTTATTTTTACAGCTTGGTTGTTCATGAATGGGTAGTAGGAGTAGGATTTTAAGACTATTTTAATTTTTCTATCAATTTTCTTTAGTATTTCAGAACCACAGAATAGTTGAACAAAGAACAACAGGCATTTAGTCTGACGTGGGATTGCTGAGGAGCCAGAGGGTATCTGAACTTTTATACATCACAAATATTTTGGAGGAGTTGCAGGAAACAAAAAATGTAAAGTGTCCTGAGCATGTTCTTTTTCTTCATTTTGGAAGGATTTTGTAGAGTCAAAGACAGTCAAGAAATGATGTGTGTGTGCTGCAGTGAGGGGCACCATCATCAAGAAAGAGCAGCAACTCTGGCAATGTGCCACATCAAGACAAACATTTGGAAGAAGACAAGATTATTCAATCACAAAGCATTGTCATGTCTTTGGATAAAAATAAGAATATTTTTAAGAATTCTAGTTTCTTTTATTCTTTATCCCTATTCACAATAAGCCTGGATAACAAGTGAAAGGAGATCCAATGATCTCCCATGTCCAGAGTTCATCACAGTTTTCAGGCCCAAATTCTGTAAAGACACAAAAAACTTAGTGGCCTAAAGGAAAGAGGAAAATTTAGTCATGCATTTTAAAAATGTATTTAAACCTTTAGCATGTTTTTTTTGTTTGTTTTTGTTTGTTTGTTTTTTGTGAACAGGAGAGGATAGCCAGATATTGGTATCATGAAAATATAAATAAAGACACAGTGAATATTCACTTTGCTGATTTAGAAATATGTTTGACCTAGGAAAACAAGAGGATAGCTTAATGCCTGGGAAATATATATATATATCATAAAACAGAATTTGGAATTCACTAATAATGTAATTCCTAATCACACAGAAACTAAAATCCCTGAAGAACAATCTGGTCAAAATGAAAATTAAATTTGCCCTCAGTCCTTTTTTTGTCAGGAAATATCTTGACTCCTTTCTTGCCATGAGAGTGAACACAAGGCAGGCAATGCCTGTTCAAATGTCCAAAGCCCCTTTTCCTTTGTAGCTTATTTCGCACCAAAAATTTAAAAGCTTCCTTGATTCCTTTTTGTGCTTTACTGTCAAATTGTTTCCATGCTGTCAAACTCTTTCCTTACAGTTTCAGGGTTTTCAAGCTTCATAGTGACCTTTCTAGTTGACCCTGACCTGTTATTCATGTTTTCATGATGTGGTGTCATAATGTTTCCATGAAGTGCATTCCCTGAAGGGGTTAATGCTGTCCTGCCATTCAGCTGTTAGTTTCTCTTGAATTTCCCACTAAACTGTCACAAAGGATAACAGAGATGTAATAAAAAGGTCACGCAGGTGCTCCTGCAGAATATGTTATCAAGTCCTACCAGTGAAGGAATGCGAGTAGGCCTATTTGAATGAACAATGAGGAGAGAATAAAAGGAAAGCTGAATTATAGACAGCAGGCAGGTTTGCACTAAAGGAGTAAACAGGATTTACTGTATTCAAAGAGTCTGAAAAATTACACTCATTAAACATGTATCAAGTAAATCAATAATACCATTATGTGTTACAATGAGAATTAGCTTTAACTGCTTTTTCATACAACTCAGCAGGGACTCACAGCTAATTCAATCTCTACAGCATTGTATTCACACTAATATTCCTTCGAAATGGTATTAATTTTGGTTTGCCCTTCATCTATTTCCTCACCTTACTCAATACATCTGAGAAAATAAAATACAGCCGCTAAGAGTTGTAGCTTTAACATGAGGTTCATTGCTACTGCACTTTGTGTCAAAATGCTGAACACCAAATCTTTGTCTTACGTACTCCCACTGATGTTTTCATTAGCCAGTCAGCTTTCTATTCTGCAATAGCTCCCTATGATTCCTTAAAACAGGTCATCCATGAGGACTGCTGCAGTAAAGATCCTTCTGTCTACCTCTCTCCTTGCCTTTGCTTTGTCAGAGGCTTCCTGGATGGCTATTATTCTCTAGTGCAGCAGCTGCATGCTTAATGGGAGCCAGCAAAGGAAAACAACTTGGTGATCACACCTTTACAGTGGTGCGTGGCCTAATTTAATAAGTAATGGCAGAAAGGAGGAAGAGATAAGAATGGATGCTTCATGGAAAAGTGTCCAATAAGTACGAGTGATGTGCATAGAAAATTCATACACTATTGACAAAACAGAATAAAATGAAGGTAGTGAATTTTGGCAAAGCAACAGAAGAATGACACTTTAGACTTTCAGTGTGCATGGACTTGTGGCAGAAGTCTCAGCCTTCATGTGAGAGAAATCAGGGCAAATGTTCAATAGAGCATAACCAAAAAAGTAAGTAATAAAATGCCAACAGTCTTCCACAGGGTCATTTCCCTTGATAAAGAGATCATTACAAATTTATTTTATTATCTAATTTTGTTTCTTGTGCTCCATGAAGATTTTTTTAATAGAAAATGATAAGCACACAATGTTGGGCTTTTTGTAAAAAAAAAAAAAAAAAACTAAAAAAAATAGAGAGAGAGAGAGAAAGAATGAGGAACTAGAGAGATTTAGGGAGGAGAATTGTATATAATTTGTTACATCACAACCATTGCTCTACCAAAATTTTGTCCTGTATCTGAGCATCTATTCCTCTAGACACATATATACAAAATACTAAATCCTGAGATTTATGAGATTACTAAAATGTACACAATTGTCATTGAAGTTCCCATCCACAAGCCATTTCCAGCTTCCTAGTATATGCTGGAAATGAAACACGCACACCAAATGTGCAGCCCAGATTTCAAACTTTGCTTCATAATGAATTCAGCCCATGGTAAGGCCTTCAAACCCTTCTGAGTTGCTTCTTTTTCTGAAATTTGAAGTCACTTTCATTCCTGTGATTTTTATCCAAAATGGACTTTTATATTACTCTAATTAAACAATTTGAAAACCTGATATTTCCTACTTGACCCCATATGGAAGTCCACCAGTGAGCAAAGTGGTCACTGTTATAAGTTACTCATTAGAGTTTATTTATTGATTTTTTTTGTTTGTTTGTGTCAGATAACAATACATTGAGGAAACTATTCACATATGAGCCAAAGCCAGGATAATAACTGCTGGTGCTTAATTTGGTCATTACTGTGCATTACACAATAATGCTTTATTCATCTTTGATAAAACCAGTCGAATAATTACTTGTCATATGCCAGAGAACAAGGGTTTTATTTGGAATCCAGCTGTCCTCTCAGTTATCTATACAGTGATCTGGGGGGATCCAGGCAAACACTCGGCTTCTAACCATGCTTGTTGCAGATCCTTTGCACATGATTGTTTGTTTAAAGTTTGACTGAACAATAATAAAATAGTTATTAGGTAGTATTGGGTAGTTAAAATATAGTAACACATGTGCTGTTTTTAATGGGGATCTTTGTTGTGGGTTTCGGTTGGTTGTATTTTGTTGGTTTGGGTTTTTCTCCCTGAGGGAATATCTAACTGAATGGGGAGGCACCCCTAGTGTATACTTGAACCAGTGATGGTTTTCAATGGAAAGCAAAGTTGCAGAAGGTCAGAACGGATCACTTGTATGTAGTGAGTGTTTCTAAATTGGCAGTTTTCTTAGTGGCTTATTAAGAGCTTGGTTTAATGTTTGCCAGTCTTTTCTGTGTAGAATGTTGTTCTAAGGGACACAGTATCAAAATGCATAAGAAACTGTCTTACTTAGGCAAGGCCCAGAGCTGCTTGTTATGAGAAGACTGGGTAGATACCTAAATACAACTTATTTACTGAGAACTGATGGCATCTGTACAAGTTACATGTCTCTTCAATTGAAAGTATTAATAAAAATAAATAAATAGACAGGAATTGTAATAAATTCATTTTGAGAGAAGTCACAAAGCATGAAGCAAAACCTATAAGGAGATGAACAGAAGGAAAGAGGAATGAAAATAATGAGATCAGAGTTATCAATATGAATTTTGAATAAACCCTTTTGCCACCTTGCCCTTTTATATCCTAAGCTGTTGTTTGGGACTGCATACAGAGGGCAGACTGTTATTTGACCAAGACAAAACAACAGAAACCCACAAGATGGTAACATATAGACTCTGTTTCTGTCTGCATCACTCTCTAGTTTCATGCATTCATTCCTCTGCAGCTGCCTTCCCTCATCTTTGAGGCTACATCAAGGCTTCCTGCTGCTAGGCTGTGGCGAGATGTCTCAGTTCAGACATCCTGAAGGCAGAATGAAGGCACTCTTGAGTGATTGAAGGTAACAGATAGATGGACTCATTAACAATACGTGTGCCTATGAAAAATCTGGTGTCCCAGGCCAACTGTGCATTTGGCCCAACCCCAACATTTAATAGTTGCTCAAAAATATTTGTATTCCATGATAGTTCATTTTTTCCACATATTTACTGTAAAGGATTGCCATAATGGGTTCCAGCTTTTGAACTGGATTGACCTATCTTGTCAAAATCAGAGCCGTGTCAGCAGAAGCTGGAGACTTGTGAAAACTGCATGTGGAGCCTGCAGCACTTAAGGTATTTCAATGCAACTTATTTTCTTGCCATGTGTAGGCCCCTATCTGATGAGCTCAGGATGTACTGTGTGTGCAGCAAGCAGCAACAGAATGAAAGGACAGCATGCTGAGTTATAAACCATTTTTTTTCTAATAGAATGTACCTTGTCTTACCTTCTAGGCACACACACAGTGCCATATAGATGAGTGTTTGAATAGTTGACCTATTCCTGTTTCTTATAGACTGTTTTGGGGTAAAAAATAAGCCTAAAAATGAGCTATTCCTTTTGCCTATTATTTTAAGATGTTATTTTCTGGTGAATAACTAAGAGTAAACAAAATACCGGAGGCTGGCTTGCCAGCTAACAAAATTATATTACTAAGATTCTGAGAATGCTATAGCTTCAGAAAATAAAAGCAATGTTTGATTATGTGTGAATTTCCAAACATTTTTGATAGCTCTGCTCAGAATACATGAGTACAATTCTGTTAGACTTCATTGTCTCAAATCAGTTTTGTTTCTGTCAGGCTCTGGGAATAGATTTTGTCATGTGTAAACTCAAGAAACTCATTGTAAAGGCATGTCCTTCCAACAGCATTTGTCTCATCCCACCTATTCTGGGCACTGGTGAGAAGTACTGGCCTTGTCAGCTGCTCAGATGACTGCTATCCACCAGCTCATGTGTTTAGGGTCTCTGCACTTGCAGTCCATATGTGCTGGGCTCTCTCTTTCTACCTACAGAAGACAACCCTGTTTATTTTATTTTCTGTGATCATGTCAGGAAAGGCAGGCAGAACAAGTCAGGGTGGTGATGTTTGAGCTACTTACTTTCTATAGGTGCTCAGAGACTTCAATAGCAGTTTGTGGTGATCCTCACAGCCTTGTTTCCTACACAGTCATGTTTCCTGCTAATGGAGCAGCTGGGACACAAGTCCTCAATTGGAGTATTCCTCCTGTAGCTGTGGGCAAGTTTTTTATTTGCTTGCACTATGTATCAACAGACTGTAAGTCAATATTCACTGAAAAACTGTGCAGTGAGCAAAGGTTGATGTTCTTGTAATATTTCATAATATTCTAATTAGCACAAGGAAGCTGATAAAGCTCACAAGATGGAATTTCCCTTCAGACACAGGTTTTATGGTAAATTCTACTTAGGTCCATTTCATGGTAGCAGATGTCAATACAAGGAGAAATACTAGTAGACTTCTATTACAGCTACACTGATACAGTCTTTTTCCCCAAGTTGTGGCCCTTTTCTCCATAGGCAAGAGAACTGAGTGGCTCATGCCCCTACTTTCCAGGGAGTCACTCTAAAGCCATCAGGTCACTTCCACGTGTCAGAACTCTTAGTCCAGGTCTCATGTGAGTTGTTCAAGATGTCCTTGTAACCTTAAAATCTAGGGGGTTTTTGTTGTTTGTGAAATCATTCCTCAGGCAGCTTGAAAACTGTCACATTACAGCGTTACCCTGAGGTTGCACTGGTATGTCCAGCAATGCCACTACAGGGAGTGTTTGTTATCCACGGCAGAAGGTCTGCTGCAATATCATCTTAATGCTGGAAGGTTGGAAATAGCCCAGCCAGGTGTAGCTTAATCCTTTTACCCATGCCATCTGCGAGGAGGGGTCTCTGAAGCAAATTATCCCCAGAACTATACACAGATTTTGTCTTAGACAGAAATATGGGCAGAATTGAAAGTTAGAATGTGAGTTATCAGGAGTTATCTTACAGCCTTCAGTTGTCACATGACATGTGTGTGTTAAATCACAGAAATGTTTATTATAAGAAAAAAAGAAGACAGTTAAAAGTTCAGATTTATAGCATTGGCAGTATTTTCAGGGATAGCACCATAGTTCTACATTTTCTCCCCCATTCACAACTCTTCATGTATAGTATTGTCTGTATGTAGGTTGTATGATGGTACCAGTTTACTATAAAACATTGTGTATAAAAGCAAGTCCTAATTTCATTAGATACTTTTGACCAATTTTGTCCAATTTGAGCCACCGTTTGTCATCCTTATTGTGCTTTGCCATTGTCACATCTGTTTATAATGTATTTAATAAGAAACTTTTAATTAAAGCTCTACAGCAAAGAAATTGCCATCCAGGCTTGGCAGTTCCGGGGCCCTGCAAAATTACAGGTAATAGTAAGAATTAAAATACTGTCTTATAAGGTGATGGGGTTTTTCCAGCAAATTTATCTATTGTGTAGGACCAATTGTTCTGCAGCTGATTTCTACTACTTTTTCAAAACAATTGTACTCTTGTCCTCCTTACCTTTTCATTTATTCCACTCCTATTTTTCTTGTAGATATTATAAATGCTAACACCTGATAATAAATAAAACAGTATACAAAAATTATTTAAACTAAAAATCTGGGTGTAGCATTCAACCAATAAATTATAAAGTGGAAGATAATGTTACTTGATTTTTGTTTTTATTTTTGTAAAAGAAAAAAGAGAAGCCAGAAACATAACGTGGAATATCTTGGCTATTTCACATCAGGTAGAAGAGATCACCTGGGTCTCATCATACAGAAACTGTCATCAGAAGCAGGATGGATTGAGAAGGTAATGAACACAGAGAAGCTCACAAAGTGCAGGGGCCACCTCCATCATCCCACCTTCACACATCCCTGCCAGCCAGCTCCTTCCTTATCATGTCTCATGGATGTGTCACCTCGTAGACAAGTCTAATCCATATCACTTACTATTGGGTCAACATCTGATCAGAAAAGTCAGCCAAGATCAAGTGGGCATAATTTATTTATTACATAAATCATCTGGAACAGAAGCAAATGAATGAAATTAAAATTTTGACACTAAGAGTTATGGGCACACTAACACCTCCACTTCAAAGGTAAAATGTGGGTAGTTTGGGGAGTTTTTAAGCAAATGAATTTCTATGTAAATATGTAGCTCTCCTTACTATTGCAAATAGTTGCCTACCATGGGAATGCAGCATGCAAGGTTTTGTATTCTACCTCAGAATTGTTTCCACATATCCTGTTGTCACAAGCCTTAGGCACCAAGAAGAAACAGAAAAAAAAATTAAAATAAAAAATCAGAAGACTGTATGACATAAATGGCATTAATGTCTATTTCAAATAGACTTTGTAGATATTCCTTAGAGAGCTCTCAAGAGAATCTTGTCATATTGTGAGATTTTCTAAGCACTGATAGATTTCTAATGACTGATAGAGAGTAGTATTACTTTCCAAGTGATCAGTGTGGTTTCCTTTCATCTTTGAGTTTCTGTGAAAGAAACCTCTAATTTAAAGTCTAATATCTTTCTTCTGTTCCCATATGCAGCAGATGGCACATGCAACTACATCCTACTTTCTAATTCCTATGTGACATTTATTATTCATCAGAAAGGAAGTTAAAAATATTATAATTGCAGCTTCTGCTTTGGCTAATCATATAAATTAAAGAAAATATTGCTTAAAAGAAATTATATTTGAAGACATGAAAACTATTAAAAGTATAGCATAGGGGCCACCCAGTGGGGCAGCATTATGTTGTTCTATGAAAGTATTGTTCAATGAAGAAAGCACAATTGTTGAAATGTCTTACAACCATTTTCCACTATACCTTTTGGTGCTCATCTGATGATATTTCTCCATTAAGTAGTAACAGAATTGGAGCAATGTTCAGTGATCATATATTCAAACATAACCAGGCTTTCTTCTGTTTGGGTTCATGGAATCATTTTATGAGGCTCTAGAGAAGTGCTTATTAATGCCTTTTTCCAAACTGCGGGCAAGGTTTTCACTTATTTTTGCAGGTAAATATCTTTGCATGTATCTTTGATTAAGGGCAAATATTGTTGTTCAGTTCAGTGAAAATCTGTATTTTAAGTGGGTATGTCATACTCTAGTACATCAGACCTAAAAAGTGGAAGAATCTTGGACAGCAAGGCAAATCTGCCTGAGAAATTAAAAAAAACCAATTGTGTGCTGGTAACTTAATTTTTCTTTAGGCTGAAGTAATTCTTGTGTTGGGTCATCAAAGACACCTGAATGTTTCAGAAACACATATTCTTGGTATTCAAAGGGATTTTTTTTCCAGTAATGACATAAATTTCCATTTTTTAAATTGTATTGTAAAAGCAACGAGATTTTTTCAGCTCACAAGATATGATTTCCAAGTTTACCCAACTCTGACTTCCACTTAGAAAGTTCTGGCTCTGACCTGGAGTTGGCAGACTAAAGTGTTTCTACTGCTAATGATGGAAAAACAATTGGAAGGCCAATTCAGCCTTCTGTTTTGTTTTGTTCTGTTCTGTTTTGTTTTAAAGTAAATTTAACCTAGAATTTGGTGTTGGTTTAGTTTTCTAAAGCAATAAACTGCTTTAGACTATGCCCTTCTGCTATGTCTGCTCAGCCTCTTGAGTGGAAAGAGATTGGTTCTATGGTAATGTGTTTTTTAAAACTATCACATACAGCTATTCTTAAATATAAAACCAAGTCACCGTGTAAAATATCTTACAAAACACCTGACCTAAGGAAAGACAAGGAGTATTTCTTATCAATGCATGCTATTGTTACTGAATTGCAGTTATAATAACTAAAGACTTCCATGTGGGATCTGCTTATCTGCATTACAGAAGGCACATGTATCTTGTATGAGAAAAAGCACCTAGAGGAGAACAGGGCATGACTTCTAACAGCTTCAGCATTCTTGACTTCAGGGAATACATATACCAGTCAATCTGGTAATTACTCTTCACTGTACACCATGTCTCTGTGCAATCATAAATCCAAATTTCTTACTTATTGCTTTGATATTGATAATTAAATTCCACTGGCTCTAAAGTTAGGTGTGTTTAGCAGAGGTTACACTCGTGTATGATTTTAATCTGAATTACCTTTGTAGAAAGGTAATCTTGATAATAGCAGGATTGACAGGAAGCTGAACATGAGTCAGCAGTGTGCCCAGGTGGCCAAGAAGGCCAGTGGGTCCTGGCGTGTATCAGGAACACTGTGGCCGGCAGGACCAGGAAAGTGATTCTTCCCCTCTGCTCAGCACTGATGAGGCACCTTGATTACTGTGTCCAGTTTTGGATCCCTCATTTTAGGAAGGATAATGAGGTGCTGGAGTGTGTCCAAAGAAGGGCAATGAGGCTGGTGAAGTTTCTGGAGCACAAACCCTGTGAGAAGCCACGAGGGGAGCTGGGCATGTTAAGCCTGGAGAAGAGGATTCCTGGGGGAGACCTCAACACTCTCTACAGCTACATGAAAGGAGGTTGTAGCTGAGTGGGGGTCGGTCTCTTCTCCAGGCAACCAGCAGAAGGACAAAAAGGCACAGGATTAAGCTGTGCCAGGGACAGTTTAGATTAGACAGGAAGAATTTTTTCACAGAGAGAGTGATCAGACATTGGAATGGGCTGCCCAGGGAGGTGGTGGTTTCACCATCCCTGGAGGCATTTAAGAGGTGACTGGATGTGGCACTTAGTGCCATGGTCTGGTAGGCAAAGTGGTGTTAGGTCAAAGGTTGTACTTGAGGATCAGAGAGGTCTTTTCCAACCTAACTGATTCTACAATTCTGGGGGGAAAACAAACAAACAAACAAACAAACAAAAAACGACAGAAGATAAGCTAAAAATTTACCTTACTTCCTAGTCATATAACACCTGCTTTTTAATGTTTGTTTGGTTGGGTTTGGTTTTTTTTGTTTTTGTTTGGTTTTTTAATCAATGGAAGAAATCTGTTCCTGATTACCTAATACCTTCAGTGATGCTTCTTAATAGTCAGCTGAGTGATTCAGATCCAGATGTATCCAGGATGGTCAGGTCTTGGAGTCATACTCTTCTCCAAGAGGCTATTGTCCTTGCTAAACCTTGAAAAAAAAAATCTGTCAGAATATAATTCCTCAAAAATAATCAGAGTAAGGGAGAAAGTATGAATATGAACATTTATATAAATATGTGGAATTCTGGGCCAGCTTTCCAAAAAAGGTGTCTTCATACAAGTAATCTTGAAACATTCAGAAGTTTTTTTAAAAAAAAGTAGGAAACAGAAATCAGGGCAATCACATTGGACTACATGGTTCCGTCATGACCCAGGTCTTGACTCATGCCTCCTTCTCAGTGAATGAAAGACTTGCCTATTTTATTTAAGTTTATGCGATTTTGACCCCTTGACCAATGAAATTTGGATTAATTTTCATGAGGCTAGTAAAGCTATTTTTCAAAGATTTTGGAATGTGTTTGAAATTGACTGCTATCTTTATCTAAACAGTATACTTTTTTAATTTTCAAAGTAATACTAACCAGTAAGAATGCAAAGTATGAAACTTTAAGAATAAACCCCTTGCATATAGTCCTTTCAAAGCTCATGCAGTAATAACACTATTAATACTTCTTTTATCAAAGACAGCACGTGTTCAATTTGAATCAATTGTTTTCTCTACCTATGTTCCCATCCAGTTCTTAGCCAGTTATTAAAATAACTGAAATTTATTTTCTTCAATTTTAAAAAAGCTTCTGACAGATAGATTAATAGGATCATACTCTTCAAAGCTCCTGAAAGTAATTTGCCTCTGAGTGATGGAAATAAAACAGTAATTATTAATCCAAGGTTTCTCTAGGTTAATCTAATTAAGAATCCAGACTTGTTATGTCTTGGTTGGAGTCCTAGTACCAAAGGAATTTATAGCTCATTTCACTAGAATTTTTTTTTGCCAACTGCCTTCAGGAAAAAAAGAAAAAGATTGCTATAGTACCTACAGCTTGCCTCACATTTCCACAATGCATCATATTTTTGCTACTACATTTAGATGGGCTGCTCATTTACTAGGTAGTAAAGTAATATTCTGATCATAGTGAGGGAAAAAAATTGTGGTATATCTTTCAATTTTAAAATATTTTGTTACATACAGAGTGGTCTTCACACTTTCCCTCACACTTTCTCCTTTTCCCCAGCTTTCCCTATATCTCTTTCTAACACTGTACCTCAGATACCACTGTCATTCATAGTTTGATAGAAGTCTTGATAGATACTAATGGGATAGCACAATCTTTCCTGTCTTTATTTCCAGCATATTATTTTTTTTTTGTTTATTGGTATGTATGCATACATTTTTCCTGCTGAATATAGTTGCAAGGTTATTTATGTGACTTCTGATCAACTGTGGTATTTCCGTAAACTTCTTGTATATTTGGTGATAACTGACCTCAAATCTATTATTTGCGAATATCTTAGTTCTGAAAAAATTAAGATAAAATGTATTTAGTCTTTTTCAATAGAGCCTACTCTATGAATGCTCTTCAGAGACAGGTAAAATAGTCCATTATTAATTTGTTTCCATTTGTTTTATATCAAAGCTTTCATTAAAAAATATTCAGTAAATCTTTTAGAGAAAGAAATATTTCACATGCATATATGGTTTCGGGTTTTTTCTCACTGATTTTTTGTACACTTTCCATCATCAAATTTCATTCTGTTGGCAGGTGGGGTAGAGTCTAAATATTCTTTTTTCCACTGAAGATAGACTGAGAATTACAAATCCAGATACATATTCCTTCAGCCATTTCTGAAAAAGCTTAAATTAAAATGTTTCAATTAGACAAGATTAAAGGGAAGATGGACAAAATATCTATATTTGATTATATGAAATCTGTCATTCCATCTTCTTTAGTACGATCCTGTTCTTTGATTCAGTCCTATCAAAAGGAAAGGAAAAGCCTTGTTAGACTCTGCCAAAGTAACTATTGCCAAAAATTAACAAATGTAGCTTTTAATGCTTGAAAGATAGATCTAATCTAATCTAATATAATCTAATATAATCTAATCTAAATGTTTTGTATTTCATAGCTCCTGCAGAACAGTTCTTTACCTGATCAAAGCCTAGTCTGGCCAATGGACCCACTTGTTCTACAAATACTAGCATTCAGTCATTGCTAGCTGATACCCACTGTATGTTTATTGTCCTTTTCATTTTACCCTTTATTTTTCCCATCTAATCTAAATAATAAATTCTTTGAGCCACAGGGGCCT